>VWZX01002582.1:216238-332860 GCA_013399015.1 Galbula dea | reverse complement strand
TGGAAGGATAAGCATGAGCCAGCAGTGTGCTCTTGTGGCCAGGAGGGCCAATAGGATTCTGGGGTGGATTAGAAGGGGTGTGGCTAGTAGGCCACGAGAGGTGCTTCTCGCCCTTTAGTTTACCCTGGTGAGGCCTCATCTGGAATCTTGTGTCCAGTTCTGGGCCCCTCAGTTGAAGAAGGATAGGGAACTACTGGAAAGAGTCCAGCACAAAGCCACCCATATGATGAAGGGGCTGGAACATCTTCCTTATAAAGAATGGCTGAGGGAGCTGGGTCTCTTTAGCTTGGAGAAGAGGAGACTAAGGGGTGACCTCATTAATATTTATAAAAAAGTGAAGGGTGTGTGTCAGGAAGATGGGGTCAGGCTCTTCTGAGTGAAGCCCAGTGACAGGACAAGAGGCAATGGCTGTAAGCTGAAGCATAGGAGGTTCCATGTAAATACAAGAAAAAATGTTTTCCCAATTGAGGTGCCAGAGCACTGGCACAGACTGCCCAGAGAGGTTGGGGAGTTTCCTTTTATGTAGGTAATCAAAACCTGTCTGGATGTGCTTCTGTGTGACCCGGAGCAGGGAGTCCTTCTGTGGCAGGGGGGTTGGACTAGATGATCTTTCGAGGTCCCTTCCAACTCCTCCAAATATTCTGTGATTCTGTGAAGTAGTAATGGAGTTGAACTGCAAGAAGATGAATTAGAACTAGATTTTTTGTAACTTATGCTGTTTAAAGAGATGAAACTGTGAAATATCTTGTTGGGAGATATTCATGGTCTATTCTTGGAAAAAACTGATAAGTTAGGCAAGTACCTGTCAAGAATGACCAAAGCCTGGTTGATACTATGCTGGGAATGACATATCGAATGTACCTCAAGACCTCTTGATGTCTCTCATGATAAAGTTTGATAAGCTATGATCAATTATCTGTGGTAAATATTGTGGGTATACAACACTGAACTGGAAGCTTTTAAGACAAGGCTTCATAGGGCCCTGGGCAACCTGATCTAGTGGATGGTGTCCCTGCCAGGAAGGGGGGTTGGGACTAGATGATCTTTAAGGTTCCTTCCAACTCTGACAATTCTATGATGCTATGAACTTGGGTATTGGCATACAAATGCCAAGGACATAAATCTTGCAACCTCTTTTGGACTCTTACCTATGTGTGGTTACTGAAGATTCAGTTCTTCAGCCATTGGAATAGAATACAGGCACACAGGGTGGATTTGCATGGATTTGGTCTTGTAACCTTTGATTAACATAAAAATTAATAAAAGCTTTCATTAAAGCTTAGGTGTTGGTGTGATAACAAGGGGAATTCAGATATGGATAAAGTGGATAAAGTTTCACTGAATTGAAGATGGGAGATGGAGTTGCAGTTGGGCAAAATCCAAACAAATGTAAGTAGTTCAAGGCAGTGAAGTATCATTTCAGCAGTAAGCTCATAGTTGTGCATGTGGATAGTGTAGGGGAGCTGCCTCTGCTTGTTAACGTTTCCTGTGCTAAATCTGTTTATATGTTTATAGATGATGTACTGCCCATTGGGAAACCAGCTTGAACTATTTTTACCTTTTATTATAAGGTACAGTGTTGATAAAATCCAATCATTCTAAGGGGGTAGGGGAAGACCATGATCTGTCAGCTAACTGCAGATTACCTCAGGTTAGTGGGCAAAGCCCACAGGACCTGTGATGTTGTAAGAATGCTGGTGAAAGACAGGGACTATTCAGAGGAAAACTAGCAAGGTAGCCACTGTATTCATTGACAGGCTGCAACAGGTAGCTATAAGGCTTAAAGATTTCTGATCTAATTCCTATTTCTGCATCTTATCTACCTGCTGATACTTTTATAACAGCAATTAATTAGTTATGCTAGTGTTTAAGCTCTGTCTACCTGAGAAGCTTTTTGGAAAAGATTGTGACTGGCAGGGGAATTATCCAAATGAGTTCTAATTTACAGGGCTGAGAAATTCTCCGGTCAATTTTATTATGGTATGGTGTTGTATATTTTAATGAAAGACAATGTAAGATATCTCAAATACTTAATCCTCTTTGTGAACTAGGGCATAAACTGCTATCAGTTGGACTAGATGATCTTGAGGGTCCTTTCCAACAGTAATGATTCTGTGATTCTGTGATTCTGTGATCTCAAATCTCAATCAAATTTAGCTGTCACTGGGTAAAAATGTTACTAGTACACATACTTCGTTGCAAACCAGTATGTAAGACAAGATCAGTGGTGCAACTGAACTTGCCGTGGCTTTGTGGTGGTGGAAGTATCTTCCATGGAAGTGTTAGAAAGTCAATGGATCATGTGATTCTGAGAAGTTATACTTTATTCAATTATTGAAAAAATATTTTAAAACCTATGGGTTAAAATAAGAACATAGGCAACTTTTTTTGGTCTTTGGTTAGGTTATGAGAGTAATCTTCAGCAGAGATGAATTTAGCTTTTTTAATGGGTTCAAAGCTTGGAGCTTTTGAAAACCTTGACCATTAGTCTTGATCAGCTTCTAATATTTTGTACATTTGTCTCAAACATCCACACTCATGCTTGATCACCCGGACAAATAAATCCCACAATAAGTTCCAGCGTGTGAGGTGTACTGCAGTTTGAAGGGCAGCTTCTCTTTATTAGACATCCATACTATTTTTAATCTTCAGTGTGAAATCTGGGATTTCTTGCAAATGAAACACATCTTAGTAGTAATTTAAATACAATCAACCTCTTCAGGGTACTTGTAAAGGTCCATATGCTACTAGTACTTGACAGCGTTTGGAACTAATGAAAGCCAGTGATCTTGGAACAACTAATGAGATTCTATGTTTGCATCTTTAGATGCACACAAAATCCACAATTATAAGAATACAAAGATCTGTGAATCCTTTAAAAAAATAAATGTTGTGGTTCTAGATATCTATCATCTGTGGAGTAAAACCTTCCAACCAAGGGTGCAATATTATGAAATGTGGAAGAAGCTTCTTTGTAAAATGTAAACTAGCCTCAGTGGTCTCAAATTCATATAGAGTAGATGTGAAATTGCCACATAATAATAACTTTAAATTTATTGAAGAATTGCCCTAGAAATTAATGCCTACTAATATTTTAAAGCTGTTTTATGATTTTTATCAGCAGAGAACCATTTTGTGGCTTATTTTGCTAATAAATATTAGTAATACCAAAGTATGCTTCAGAAATTTGAAAGGAAAATAAGAATGTCAATCTTATCTTTCATGAGCTTCAAATTACTGGTCCTGATCTCAAAGTGGTATAAACTGGATTTTTTTTTTGGCTTGTTCCAATTTCTCAGATCCTGTAACTAAAATGAGTAGAACTTCACTGTTCTCTAACTCTTCTTGTGAGCAAATGGTTAACCAAAAACATTTCAATATACATGGGCCTGAAGCTGCATGTGTTGTTCATCAGAAATACATGTCATTAAAAAACATCTTGAAACTGCTTTCTTAAACTCTATAACTATCTAACAGGGTATAACAGATTAAATACAGAGAAAGACACTTTAATTCAGATATGCCATAGTTACGCTTGCTTTGACCTGAGAAACTGATAGTCCTCTTTATAGTGACTGTTATTTGTCCAGGGTGTGCTGCTATTTCCTATCTCACCTGAGTTCAGGAAGAATGGCAGCTTATTCCTGATTAAATCAGCTGAGAATTAACAGTCATTTCAGAGTGTCATAAATTTACATCACTACTATAGCTGTTGATAACATACCTCAAGTCTTTCTATACTATTGCATGGTTCCGAAATAAGCTGTTTGCTATGAAGCTTAGCTAACCACTGTGTGACCTTTTGGTCATACTTGGGTGTGCATAATAGAAGAGAGTTCTTCTGTTACTCTTAGTCTGCATCTGCATAATTTCACATCTCTCAGTGAGAGCTCCATTAGCTTAGTGGGTACAAAATCTCTCCTTTCAGTTCTTCCAGTTGAAGTATTTCATGGGTATCAAAAATAACGGTGTTAGCCATCAATTTCATTCCCATGGATCATCCTAGATAAAAAACCCATAAATTACATTTTAGGTTTGTAAAGTCTGTAACATTAAAGTTTTAGGTGATTACCACAGAATATGCATATAAAAGGTAGTCTTAAAGCAAGAATCAGCCTATTGACAGAGAAAAGCTCTCATTTCTATTCTTTTCCCTCCCCACAACCTCTTAAGCTACTTTTTCCCCAAATGTTAGAAAGCTGAATCCTTTCTTCAAGAAATGGAACTAATCACATCCCTTACAGCTCCACTGTATCTTTCTAAAGGCTATCTGTCTTTAGTTTCTCCTGGCTCCTCTTCTCTCCTTCCCAGAGCTGAATGCTTACTGGAGTGTAGAAATGTCTTTCTAACTTGTTCAGACACATTTTTTAATTATACAATTTTTTTTTTTTTGGTCCTCCAAGAGTGTTTCAGACAGATGCAGAAACGAATTTGTTATAGGGAAACCCAAGCAAATATCCAGTGTTTATATGAATATTTTTAGACTATGCTAAATATGCTTCAGGCTTTCCTCAGTTTCTCATAGAGGGTAGCAACAAAGTATTTAGCCAGTTAGCATAGATTAGCTGAGAAGTTCCTGTGGTAGAAATAAAAATGAATGAATTTTCCATAACCCTAGATTGTCTTCTGCCTGTTTTCCTTAACAGTAAAACTCTTACTGTAATTGGTGTGAAGTGCTTTTGTTAACATCAGAGTTACCACCTGCTGAAATGAATAAAGTTAACATCACAGACTGTGCTTTCTGAGTATCTTCACGCTTGGGAAAGTGTTTCTGTTTTAGCTTATGGTGTCCTTATACAGCTGAGGTCTCCTCTGAAGAACTGAGCTCTGCATATGACTTTGGAAGGGACCAGAGGTAAGAGCCAGGAGAACAAGGCTTTCTTTTTGCCAGCTAACAGAAAATAGACACAGAGATGAAACAGTGTGAAATGTTTTTGGTCACTGAATAGGTAGAGAGAAAATGGGGAAAATACTGTTAATCAAATGAAAGTGTCCTGGTTTGGGTTAGAACAGAACTAATTCTGTTCAGTGATTTTACTTTTCAGCTAAAACTCCTCTGAGAACTGCACTTTCTGAAACTAGCAGCATGTTTTCACAGACAGCACTTGCTGCTAGCAGTGATAAGACGTTATTTTAGATTTACTACCAAGGATTTGTATGGAGACCAAGGTCACTGCTAAATCTTGTGCACCACACTGGGATGCAGAGTAAAAGGCTGCACCTACAGGGAGGGGCAGACAAAACAGGTGACCCTAAACTGACCAATTAAGTATTCCATTCCATATACACCATATTTGATATAAAACTTAGGGTCAGTTCCCTCTTCCTCTTCTCTTCTTCTTCAGTGGCTGGCATCTGAGGAGGACTCTGTTTGTTCTGCCTTTGATCCCAATCATCCAGCTCCTCCTGTCTGCTGCTGGGGCCTTCTGTTGCAGTATTAGTAGTGACAGTGACATAGCTGCCATTCCGCTTCAATCTCTTCCACAGTGGCAGGAATGAAATACCTTGGGTATGTTTAGAAGCTGTCTTTTAAAATTCAGTTTATAAAACTAGTTTATTGCTACTGCTGTACTGCAACACTGCTTAACATGTGATACTTATTTCACCTGATAAAGTGCTTAAGAGCAGATCCCTTGCTGACATCGTAGGTCTGCTGTGATTGGGATACTGCTTTTAAGAAAGAATTTGCTTAGTGTCGATCCAGGATGCTGGGCTATATCTTCAGGGTCTGAGCATGAATTTAATGTCAGTTCCAAGAACAGTATATTTTGCCTACTTTCTTTTTTTGCTAAACTATATGACAGAGTGGGTATAAAACACGTGATCCCTACACAGTTGTGCTGGCAGGAAGAGGAGGAGAAATTAAGGAGGTCATGTGACTAGAATTTGTCACTTTTTAGCACATTAGTAGAAAGTAGCTGTTTTGGAGAAATTGGCGAGCAACAACAGTATTCCCTCCTCTTTCCCTTTGTTTGCATTTGGCTAAAAGGGAGTTTTAAGTACAATATCTTTCTGGTAACTTTAAGATCTGAATATCCCTTGTTCCTCCTTTCATTTGGCTCTGAGAGATAATTTTTGTACTGCCCGCTCCACAAAGAACAGAAAATAATCTGCTTGTTCCTTTGCCCTTTCTCACTGAGCAGCAAAATCCTGCTGAAATTCCCACATTGATCTATAATATGAACCAGTGAACTCTGCCTTTTCCTAACCTAACTCTACAGCCCAGTGATGATACCTGTTTTCACTGCAATCTAAAGAAAGATTTCTCTATAGTAACTTCTCAAAGCAGAACACTCAGAGGGGATTGGTGGGATAGGCTGTGGTTTGGGTAGGAAATCTTGTATTTCCCAAATGGAATATTAATTATTTCTGCTAGTGAACAGATTTAGTCTTTCTTTTGTTCATAGACAAATGTTTATTTGGTGCTTTGTTCCAAGATTTCATTTTGATGACAGTAGCGGATGAACTGTTTAACTTTTTATCAAGCAGAAGAAAAGATGAAGTAATTGCCATATTGGATTGTGCCTGGAGTCTGTCTAATGTACTACAATTTCTCTGATGACCATGCCAGATGCTTGAGATGAGGATGGTAGACCCCACAGGAATTAGAGGCTTCTATGAAAATTTCATTCTAATCCCTTCTAATGAGAAATTGAGCTAAATCTGAAGCAGGAGCTTTTATTCTTTCCAGTAGTAGTCTTAGGTTGGTGACTCTAACTCCTAAATATTCTTATCTGTGTCTAGGTTTGATCTGGCTTTGGATAGTAGGGTGTGGGGTTGTTATTTTTTTTTTTCTTTTTCACTTGTGGTAATGAATTTCAGAGCTTACTGCATGAATTGTGATAAACTCAGTGTAAATTCCTCTAATGTAATTGAATGTCCCCTTTCTTCTTGAAGCAATCTTCTCAAGTGTATTGCAAATGCAGTGGCTTCACAGAATTAAATAACAATGTAGAGGACAGGTACTCCCTCCATGTTTTGTCACTGAGGATAGTCTAATGTGGCTGGTGATAATTTTTGTATGCACAGCCCAAGAGGCTCAGCACCTCCCCCACACCTATCTTCACAAAGTCCTAATTCTTGAGCTATTTCAAGTTGGATAACACAATTCACCAATTTCAAAACCTCCAGTGACTCCTGTAGTCAGCAGTGGTTTAATTAGCTCAGGTTATTTTAAACCTGGATGCCACATTTGACCTAAAAGATATTTTCACTGCTTGTTTGGCTAAGTCATTGATTGATAAGAGCACTATATCTAAAGATGTATCCAGTTGCTTCAGTGTCCTGGTATGTGACTAGGTGCTTTTGTTACCAACTGAAATCTTAGGTGTAGCCTTCGGTAAGTAAGATCTTCCGTAATTCAGGCTTGTATACTGTCTCCAACCCATCTCCTAACAGGGGATAACCTGGTTTTGCATACCTGTAATATACCCAGTTGTGTCATAGAAACCCTTAATGGGGATGGAACCTCCTTGGAGAGAAGCAATAGTTAGTTCCCTCTATGTAAATATGTTTTTTTCTCTCTTCTGTTTTCAAATAAATTACTTCGTATTAACCTAGATGTAGTTGGGACTATAAATGCAGTAGATGGCTGTGTAATGCTTGAGTTATGTGTTGGGTTGGAGCTTGCCAGAGTCTGCCTTCTCTCCTGGAAATGGAAGTGCCCCCACATGCCTGGAGAAGTCAGATGCTGGAAAGTATGTCTATTTGCAAGAACCCTTTGGGTTGGACACGGCTTTGAATGACACCATGAGTATGCTGGTTGGGAACCTAATGAGTAGAAGACAATGAATTCAGGGGATTGGAGTGAGTTTATTTAAGAGGCTGCAAATCTCTGCCAAATAGCTTGTCTCTAAAGAAAGATGTGTAAATTCCTAATTACAGTAATCATCTCTTGAGTTTATGCTAGAGCTCTACACAAAGAAAACTTGACCACGATTATTGAAAGTGTAAATGCTATTAGTCACCTACTATTTCCAGTTTCTGGATTATACCTTTATTTTTTGTTTAATCCAGGCTGTCTTTGTACATAATTCAAAAGCACATTATCCACCAGTTAAATGGAATACATTGTATTAAGTGTTAAACTGGACTGAATTTATTAATTTTAAGACCAGGGTATATACTAGCACCACTAAAAAGTCATGCTTATTAGGATAAACTCTTCTGATGACATTAGCACTGAAATGGCACTGAAGAAGCAGCCTTGGTGCACAAATTTATGGAACCTCTTCAGCCTCTTGTAAAAGGAGCTGGCTGATTTCTGCCCCTAGCTGTCCTTATTTTTCCCCTGCTTTTAAAGTCTTTCTCATTGGCTTCAATGTAATTGGTTAAATGTATTATTCATCTGAATGATGGCACTGTATGAAGTCTATGACTCAAGATTATGCAATACAAGATTGTATGAAGCCTACAGTCCTCTGTAAACTTGTTACACAAAGTTCTCCCTGGACATGGGTTAAACAAAAAATGTCCAACAGGTCTCAGTGGTTGTAAGGAAAATGTGATGAGTGACATCAGTAGACACAGATGTAAAATTTGCCCTTCCAGTGGCCTCAAAGTTGACTTTTTTTTTTTGGTTCTGTCTGTGGCAGAGGAGAGCTTTAAAAAGAGATTGGAGGGGAAAATCACAGAGCTTTGTGGATGGTTGGAGGTAACTTTCATTTAACTGAACACTTCTGTGTCCCCAGTAACACCTCAGAAGAGTAATTTAGATATTCAGGTCTATTTGTTTCTTTTATTCTTAGTTTTTCAAGATGTGCTGTGGTGGTGGTGGTCTTGTCCACAAATCAGCTAGGAGACATCAGTTTAGATGTCATAAACACAGATGATGAACTGTTTGTGAGGCAAGTACTGTGGAGGAATTTTGAAATCTGGACAACTATTTTTGTTGTGACTTAATTTTCTCTTTGCTTGTCTCAGAAATGCTTATATAGGAAGTCATTCTTTTCTGCACTAGGATTTGCTTTGTGGCTGGGCACTAATAAAGATATTCTAGAAAACTGAGTCCTAGGGAAAGGTTGTGTAAGTGTGTATTAAAAATGAATAAAACAAACACCCAACCAACCAAAAACCCCAAACAAAAAACAATCCCCCAACCCCTTTCCAATATTTTTTATTCTTCTAGTGTGAATAAAGATGTTCAAAGATACTGACAGGAACTTAACAGCCCCAGTGTTGTTTTTCCATGAGATTTTCTGTACTACATTGTTGGAAAACATACTACAGTAAGTAGCATTTATGTTAAGCTACTCAGAAATGTGGTGTATATCTTGTCTAAACAAAAAAGCTTCCCTGCTTAAAGTTGATTGAGAAGCAGATTAGCTGAGGCAAGCCCTGTTTGGGCATCCCATTCATAATTTTGCAGCAGTTAAGTTTAACTTAATTTACTTAACCTGTGCTAAAATGAGCTTGTTAAAACCAGAATAGTGTCTTGGCACTAATTTTGACAGCAGTATGGTGCCTGAGTAACCAGTGCTACTTTCTCCACAGATCCTGCTGAAGAAATGCCTTGATTTAATTGAAGAATTTAATTGTTTTAGTCACAGAGCTGAGATCCTAAATTTTCATAGGTTTTGGTCATTGCCTTAATGGTAAATGGCAAAAAGGTTTGTTATTGTTGATTGGAATCTACATGTTTGTGTTAAGCTTTAGTATATGTGCCCTTTGCAATTACAGACAAAAAAACCCCCTTCATCTTTCCATCCTGTATTCTTGCAGTCACTGGAAGACAGAAAATATTAAAGCTACTTTCAAATGTTTAATTTTTGTACCTTAAATTACTACATCTGCCAGAAGACTCAGTTTACTGGAGCAGTGATTCATTCTTAGGCCAAAAGATTTTTTTTTCTGCATTTGGAATTAAACTTCTGAGAAAGCCTTAGGAATTAATACATCTTTTCTCAGCTTATAAAATAATCACATGCCCTAAAACTGGCAGAAACACATTTCTTAGAAAGGATTTTCTAATATTTCTAATATTTTGTGATCACTTTCTAATTAGACTAGTTATTTTTCACACTGATTGCAGGACAGATTAGGAAAGTATCTTGGAACAGATGATGAAACTCCAGATCTTCCTTTAGGGATTACATTACTCTGAGAGTATTTGGTCTCTGAGAGGAAATGAAGCACCACAACACTGCAGTAGAGCAAGCTCAACAATGAACTTCAGTTGTTCTCCCTTAGTCTCGGGCAGGTGCTGTGGTGCACACCTTGACACAGCATAGACGCAGATCGAAATGGGACAAAAAACCTGGGAGGGCAAAAAAAGCCAAGCTGTGGAAATGAAGATCCAGGGTGAGCAGGCAGAAAGCACACTTAACTTGTTCCTGACTGAGTCTTCAAATCCCTAAGCAATGAATCTGGACCGGGCTCATATAATCTTCAGCCAGCATGGAACAGAGGTGAGGATGTCTCTGCCTGATACCTCAGTGGTGCAGGTTGAAGGCCTTGTGAAAATGCTAAAAAACTATTAGATTCCTACTGACTCACTTCTACACACAATGCTGCAGGGTCACCCTGTTTTCAACAGCTTCTGCATGGGTTTGCCAGTTTCACTTACAGCCAGGAATAAATTGTAAAGGGACACAAACTGTCAGATGGAGTGTTTCCTAGCCAGGTTAAGGATTAACTAGGTTATTGGTTTGAACCTTGTTTTAGTGTAGACTTGCTTGTATTGGCAGACATATTATTCCTCTCCTTCTGTAAGCCTCTAACACTGGTGGATCTTTGTTACAAAACTTCAAATTTCTGAGTAGAGATGGACTTGAGTGGACCAAGGAACATTTGAAGCACATCATGCATCATACCTTTTCTGTTACTTATGGTGCAAACTTTATACCTATTCTGTGATTCTAAGTCCACTACGACCACGTGGGCTCTGTGTGCCTGACTCAGCAGCAGTTGGTGTATGGATTTCCTGGTTTTAAAGAGGCACAGAGCACATGACACACATTTTTCAGAGATGCATGTTTATTTTTTTTTCAGTAAATCAGCTGTGGTGTCTGTGGAGCACCAAAAACCATACCATGTAATTCTAGAAGACTCTATAGTCGTCTCCAGACACTTGGAAATGCCAAGAGTCTCCAGCATTTGCAAGCCCACTTGAGTCAGAAACAATAGATGAGCTGTGCTTGCAACTTGGCCCATTTCTTTTTTTATTGCTGGTGGGGTACTGCAGCTTTTAGCAGTAAATGACTTTCATATGAAATAACATTTAAGTAATTATCAAAAATTATTTGCAGAAACTATCTAAAGCTGTAAAGTTAAACCAACAAATTCATTTCAATAAAAACCATTTGTGTGGTATCAAAGGAACTGTCTCTTTCTCAGCATACTTTCAGCTGACAATTCCTGAATGTACAGAGAAACAGCTATCGAAGAAGGGCTTGTCTTCAGCTTTTGCAAAGGCTAGCAGAGTATAAGATCTGAAGACTTGGAGGATATTTTCTACCTGGGCTTCAGGGAGAATACTTAAACATAGATGTTGCTGGGACACCTGCCATAGGTTTTTACTTGTGAACAAGAGGCATCAGTGAAGAATTCATACAAATGCCAGAAAAACCCAAACCCACCTTTTATTCACTCAAGATCATTCACATTAAAGGAACCCATCGTTTTTTCCATGCAAATGCTGTGGGGATTGCTTCACCCGGGACTGGAAAGCAGCCAGGCTGCATAGCATGACAGCTACTCAGCAGTCCGCAGCAATGCTATACACCACTAAAGCAGGAACGGGTTGCTGCTTTTAAATGGGATACACATTTGCAGCAAATGTTGGGAAAGCACTGTGTTTCTGTCTTTTCACTATATCTTCTCTAATATGCAGTTTCAGAAGCCTTATGGGTAAGGCCTCAAATCTCAACTTTTTCTCAGGCTAGGCTCAATGTTAATTAAACAGTCCAATGGAGCTGTACAAATACTCCACCTGTTAACAGCTTCAGAATGACATCCTACCTTTACTATTGGCATAGGAGAGTTGTCTCAGCTCCTGATATTAGATTGTATCCTTGTGAAGCTAAGGTTTTTCTTGGTTTTGGGGGTTTCCTACAACATCTCCAGCAGTTCTTTAAGACTGTTTTTCTGTCATGCTTAACTTCTCAGATCCCCACATCGAGGAGAATAACTTAATTCTTCCAATCTGAAGTCTTTCTCTTCTGCAGGCTGGTTAATTTTCAGGCACTTAAAATGCAACCCTGCAACTCTTTGCTAATTTTTAAATAACCTTTCTTAGAAATAAAAATTCTACTGCAGAAAGTATCCTGTGGTTGTTCTCTTGCTTTTTCCAGCTGGCTTGAGGTGATGGTTGTTCTGGCTTTCCAAGTAAAAGTATCATCGCTCCAATGGGGTTCATGTTTCTCATGCAGCCTGATGTAGAAGCATTAAGTGCTCTCCATAGAAGTCCTTTCCACCGATCATTAGGTAGCAAACCTGAAATTAACAAGTGGGGTAGCTCTTCACCATTTATGTAGGAAAAAGTGAGCAGGATCTAAGGAATTAAATGAAACGAAAATATACTTAGTGTCTTACTATTCTTTCCTAGGGGGAAGAAAGCTCCTCTGGATGAGGAAAAGTCATTCAATCGTGTATTTGCCTCCAGAACTTGAATGTCAAACTCTTCAGTTTATTTTAGACTTCCACCAATCCCTGCTGCAGAGTTACATGTGTGCATCCTTGGAATACTTGTGCACAAGAAATAATGCAAGAAAAATTTTCTGCAAACAAAGCAGATGCAAAGCTTGCTTTCTGAAAGAACTGTCAAAATATGGGTGATTGTGGATCCGTTTGCTCCTTGCCTTCTGAGTATCAGAGTATTTACACAATACGCAGGGAGTAATGCATCTTACTCTTTAGAGCTTTTACTAGTGTAACTGTAGTTGGTTTTGGGAGGGTGCAGGGGTAATGCTCTCTTTTTGGGTTACTGCTCCTTTTTATTTATTCATTTTTTGTCAATACTACTTTTGGGTTACAATAAAATCAAGTGGTGAAGATTTAATTTTTACATTATATGCCAAAAGCCATACCTGGCAGTATGTTCTCAATGTGTTGACAAGATCTCTGTCATAGCAAAGAGCTTCACCAATTGGAAATGCAGGACTGTTACTGTTGACTTCACAAAACATTTGAATTTATCTGGATTTTCCAGAAGTGTACTTACTGATGTTCTGTACATGTAAAGATTACCTTTAAGAATTATCTCAATGATTTGGGAATACAGAGATATCAAAGTAAACGTATACCTCGTGTTTGAAATTCTTTTTTGCCAGAAATGTACATTAATGCATAAGCCTCTGGTTTTGGCTATGAAAGTTTCACAGGGGTTACATGTAGAATTATCAGGCAACAGACTCAAGAGCAAAGAGCGGGGATCAAGTTCTGCAAGACAGCATATGACTTAGTTGTGGAGCTCTTTGACCTGGGACTACACAAGGGATGCTTTACAGGGAAGCTTTTACATCAATAAAAGTTAGAGACACTGGTAACTATTAGTGGCAATGGTTGGGATAAAAGGTGTTGTGTACTTCTGGAAGTGTTGAAGGTGCTGGGATATATGGAAGAAAGGTCACTCATTCCAGCATCTTCTTTGTTATACCTTTTTACTTGATCCTGTACTTCACTAGTAATCTTGCCAGACCTTTTTTTAGTTGGGACTGGCTGCTTTTACTTTCTTAGGTTTGTATTGGTACACTTGTAATTGGGTTGGATAAGAGACTGGCACTGTCTCTACAGATCTCTGAAGCAACAAAGACCAGGGTTTTTGCCTTTTTTTCTTTTTGTCATTATAACGAGAGATTGTAACGTGTATTTGGAGACATCAGGTACACTTAAAGCTTAACCACCAATATGTCAGAGAATCACCCTAAAAAAAAAGGAAAAAATCCAGAAATGGAGCAAAATAGGATATGCTTAAATACTTAACAACTGTCAAAAATGTGTGTCTGGAACTGTAAATCACCCTAAATCTTGATAGGTTTAGGCACAACTGTATTCTGGATGTGCTCATGAAAGATAGCTGTGATGTTGTTTTTTCACTGACATGTGCTGTATTATCTGATCCACAAGTGATGAAATTGAGTGTGTGGCCAGCTAAAGATGGTGATTAATTAGCTGGAACTATTGATTAATTTTCTTTGAACAACACTGTTCATTATGCCTCATGGAGCAATTTCTTCAGGGATGTCTTTGCTTGTGAGGCTAGAAAAGGATATAAACCATATGTATGTTTGGATGCTTTGTCTTTTGCTTTGTTTTCCCTGAGAGTGTGAAAGTTGACAAAGATGCTTCTATTCTGCAAACAAGGTTGGCAGATTGGTTAGTTATTGCAGTCTGTCCTAATAGGTATCTTAGAGGTAGACCTGGCATCTCTGCTTGAACCCTGCAAGAATGAAAAGGGATCTGGAGAATCAGCTGATTTGCAGTCCCATATGACCTGTTGTCAAGGTTGGTGTATCATCGAGATTCATGGAAACCATAAGGAAATTCATCCTCTGTCAGAAATGGAACCACTAGGTGTTACTGTTCATCTGAGTCTCATGGCTCTTATCAGTTTTATGCTGTTCTTACTAGAACTAGTCACTCTGCAGGTGGTTGGAGGGTAGCAGAACACAGGTAGCCATCATGAGGGAGGTTGTTTTACAATTCACTTCCCATCTTTGCTGTTAGTGGTACCCACATTATTGACAAATTAAATCAGCCAGACTTGTACACTTTTTTCCCGCCTTCTGTGTGTATAACTGGAAGACCAAATGTTTTAGAAAGTACTGAAGTTTTATGGTTTGGTTTTTCAAGTAGTTTTTCTTGACTGAGTCCTTGCTTAGTCTTATTATGCACCTCGGCCATAACAACCCCCAGCAGTGCTACAGGCTTGGGGAGGAGTGGCTGGAGAGCTACCCAGCAGAGAAGGACCTGGGGATGCTGATTGACAATCGGCTGAACATGAGCCAGCAGTGTGCCCAGGTGGCCAAGAAGGCCAATGGCATCCTGGCCTGTATCAGGAACAGTGTTGTCAGCAGGAGCAGGGAGGTGATCATGCCCCTCTACTCAGCTTTGGTGAAGCCTCACCTCGAGCACTGCCTCCAGTTTTGGGCCCCTCACTACAAGAGGGACGTTGAGGTGCTGGAGAGGGTCCAGAGGCGGGCTACCAAGCTGGTAAAGGGCTCAGAACATAAGCCTTATGAGGAAAGACTGAGGGATCTGGGCCTGTTTAGCCTGGAAAAGAGAAGATTGAGGGGAGACCTCATTGCTCTCTATACCTGAAGGAAGGTTGTCGAGAGGCAGGGACTGGTCTGTTCTCCCTAGTGGAGAGTGATAGGACGAGGGGAAATGGATGGAAGCTGCATCAGGGGAGTTTCAGGTTGAATATTAGGAAGAATTTCTTTACTGAAAGGGTTGTCAGCCATTGGAACAGGATGCCCAGGGAGGTGGTTGAGCCACCATCCCTGGGGGGGTTTAAGAGACAGGTGGATGTTGTGTTGGGGGGAATCATTTGCAAGTTGATAGGGCTTGGACAAAGGCTGGACTAGATGATCTTCAAGGTCTCTTCCAGCTGTAACTATTCTATGATTATGTGATTCTATGATTCTATTCCTCTTTTCCTCTCATTTCCTTTGTGTCTCTTACCTTCATCTTTGATAGAGAACTCCTTGAATTGTGTCCCTTAAAAAGACAACTTGGCTAATGTGTAGTTCAAGGCCATGGTGTGTTTTCCTGAAGTGTTTCAGCATTGCCTGTGCAGCTCAGGATGTTTCTTTGTAAGAAACATTCTGTTGTAAATGGCTTCTAAGGAGAGACGTGTTAATCTAGTCTCCCAGAGCTTCCTTCTTTTGTAAAGGCTTATTTAGAGGGTTGATAGGTTTAATAGTCTTGCAGTAACAAATTTTAAGTTATGTGAAAGCACCCCTTTTGAGAAACTGGTAATACACTTACTGTCTACAGCTATTCAGTAGATCAAAGTGTATTTCAGAGGTACAGATAATGAAAGAGCACTGCTGACTACAAGTACTATTGGACTGTACAGGCTACCTCTGTCAAGACTGTATCCATAGTCTGTAAGTTTAGAGAGCTGGACTGGGTTCAGAGGACCTGTGGTCACTACAGATTTGTATATTTTTAGCAGTCTGTGTCATCCTAATTGATGGGCAAAGATTGGTATTATATATTGAGCTTGATTCCTGGGGTATATTTGGCCTATTTAACAATGCTATCTTTAGAATACCATCAGCACGTTAAGCCTTGTTAGTGCTATGAACAGCATAGCTTGGTGTCATTTAACTAGATAGATTGGTACTGCTGGCCTAGGCCACTCTCTGATTTTAAGTTGGTATAATAAGCATTTAAAGTGAAGTATCAAAAGTTAAGAAATATTATTTTCTTTTTAAAAAACTGCTATGAAAAGGGTGAAATTTTGAGGCTTATTTTTGTCACATCTTTTACTTTTTGTTCATTTACTGTCTGCATTTATCTCAACCTGCAGCTGCAACTTTGGGGTTAGGTAGGTTCTGCAGCTCTGGGGTTAGCTTGATGTGCTGGGCTACAAGCACTTCAAGGAAACAATAAATTCTGATGCTTGTCAAGGTCATTGTTACAATGTGAAAAATGTGGCCTGAAAAGCTCTGGCTAAAAGAAGTCAGAGAAACATCTTATTTCTCTAATGGTTGAACTCTTTGGGTATGGGATAGGCATTGTGGTCTTTTATCTAAGATACATTTGGGACCTTGAGACGTATCAGAGTTTGCTAAGCTGCAGCTAGGCAGAATTCATATTTACACTGTTTTGTATAAATGATTTTCCCTGTGGTGTACCCTGCCTCCTTGCTCAACAAATGTACCTTGAGCTCATACTGTGGTCTTCTGTTTGTTTGCTAGTAATTTTCTAATAATTTGTTAAGTTCAACTCATGCTTTCACTACACAGCTGATATCTGGGGGAATGTTCTGCAAGTGCTCCAAGTTCCTTCTGAATCATAATAATGAATGTAAAGCTTCTCTTGGAGTACATATGTTATTATGTCATTTTGCTATTTCCTGTTTTCTGGGCTATTTACTGATATAATGAGCTTAATATTTTATATAATATCTTGAAAGATTCCACAGTGATAGCTGATAAGTAATCTATTTCCCTTTACTCTGAACTTTTTTTCTTTTAAACAATAAAATAAAACTTGTTACAGTCTATAAGATGACCTTATCTCTAATTCTCTAAGTGGTGTTTCTTCAGAGCATCCTATGAGGGATGTGACTAAGGACACCAACTCACATCCCTGATTACATGAGCAATTTACCTGGAGATGTGTGAGCAGGGGAATCTGCCACTGGTAAGTTCTTTTGGTTTCCATTTACCTGTGCTTTTTTTACCTACATCTTTTGATCTAAATCACTGCAGTGTGGCACTGCTATTCTCACTGAGGTAAAGGGCAAGCACAGGTGAATTTAGGATTTCATCCTGATAGGTATGGAGTACTAAGATAGTCAGGGTAAGACTGTGCTGAAAGTCCCCTCACATGGGAGAGGAAAGCAGATGATTAAGAGTATGAGTGATTCATGGTGATATTTACCTTAGTAAGTTCTTTTTCCTCTTTTGCACTGCAAAAAGACAGATGATGAATTAAGTCTGAAAAACTTGTTGTAGGGAAGTGAACAAAAGTGTGGGTAAGGTGATACCTACATAAGTTGTATTGTTACGTCAGGGCACTTTGGTAACACCTTTATTGTTTAAAAGAAGTATAAAAATGCCGCTTTTAAAATAACATTTGGATTGTTTTCTTTAGTAATCAAATGCAAAGGTAAATTGTGACAGTGGAAAAATCATGGTCATGCTAAAAATGTTGCCATAGACTTGATGAAAAATGTGACTGAGCAGCTTGTGTGGTCACTAAAAACTGTGTGTGATGTAATGTATTTGTCAGTGCAAGAAAGGAAATTATTGGGAAATGAATTTTTAAAAAGTGGGAAAAGACATTTAAGAATGTTATAGAGTAATTTAGGTTGAAAGGGATCTCTGAAAGGCATCTGCCCCAATCCTACTCTGAAGTAAGGCCAACTGTGGTTCTTTAAGCATTTCTCCTAGTGGTGTTTATAGCAAGCTGCCTTAACCTGCCACATAAGAGAAAACAATGGTTTCAATTTTGGAAGCTTCACAATAACTGGTAGAAATGCACCTAGTAAATGTAACAGCTATTCATCTGGGCAATGCCTAAATTTTAATCTGACAGCTAACACCAAAGAGTGCAAAAGTAGAATAATTAAAGTGCCATCGTAGTACTGTTCCACATCTTTTCTCTATTCACAATGTAACCTTTTAACACTGTATTTTTAATTTTTTAAAATGAAAGAGTGTTTAAACTTCCTAATGAGGCCAGAGCCAATGGAATGTTTTGAAAGGGAAGAATGTATTTTGGCAATTCTACTTGATCCATGTCAGAATATTTAGAGTCTGATCCAGGTTAGAATTGAAACCATATCCCTTACTACCACAAAGTTATAGATTGTGAAGAGCTGTTTCCAAAAGTAAATGCTTCTATCTGGTTTTGCTCTCTTTGTCCTGAGAGCTTAAACAAGCTGAGTAGGTTTTGTGTGAAAAATAAGCTAGGTTCCTTCCAAGTACAAGTCAAAGATGATCACACTGATAACCTTGCTTGATGTAATTTTTTGGGAGTGTTTTAAAAAAACCCCCAAACTGATGGGGAAGAGAGGAATAACTATATTGTTAAAATGCTTGACTTCAGTGACAGCAGCTCAAAATGCTAATGTAGTTCATTAGAACTAATAACACTTGAAGAAATCTAGTATATTTGACCTTTCTGTTCATCAAATAGATGAAGAAATAGAAATCCTACCTCTGGGGAGGCGTGTTTACAATAATAAAAGATTTCTAGGCCTGGTTTTCAGAACAGGAATGCTGAATGTCTATCTGGAGTAAAATCACCTTGTCCTCAGAGTGGCTTTTTCCATTACAGAGGCTATGTGCTCGCTTTTGAAACAAAAAGGGGGACACTGCCGCGTCTGTTGTTATTGCCAAGTATTTACACTGACCTGTTTCTATCACTTACTCAGAACACATTTTCAGTCTGGCTGAGCACACTGCAGATGTGGAACAGTTGGATTTTCTTAAATGTGGTACAGTTTTTGAGGTTTTTGTTGTTTTTCTGAAGACACTGCTCTTAGCCTCGTACAGCCCTTGACACGGATGATGAGGAATGGGATGTGTCGACAGTTGAAAGTGAGAGCCTATTGCCTTGTGACTATAAGAATCCCAAGGCACTGGAGTAGCCCTTGAATCCTGAATATACTCAGTGAAAGAAGGAACAGAAAAATAATATTTTTATATAAGTAAAACTGAATGAAAGCCAAGGCAAGGTACTCAAATGAAAAAAACCACTTTTCACCATTTTATAGTTTTATCATCAAAAGTAGTTTAGTTTATCTCCCTGATACCAGATAGCCCTCACATAGGATGAAATAAAAGTACTTTTGGGAAGAAAAGTGGGAACAGGTTGTGAGGTGAAGTAGTTTTGGTATTAGGAAAGCAGATCTCTCTTTCCTTGGTCTGCAGACCTGCTCCTTCAAAACATACAGAATCCATGGAGATATATCCCCTTGCAAGCTATTGAATCACTGTAGAACAGACACCCCCTCCCTGAAACAATGAACAGGTTGTAAAAGGCTATCATTTTTTCTGAAACAATGGATGTTAAAACAAGATTTGGTGTGAATGTTCATATTCCACAGGGCCTGAGACAATGTGGTGCCAGGTCCTGCTGCAGTGGCTGACACAGCTAGGGTATGAAATTACAACTGGTATAACTGTGGCAGAGTGGGGAAGTATTGTTGTCCATGTTTTGCCTATGAGCAAACAAAGAGGCAGCAACAAGTGGAGTGATGTTCCCAAGGTCACACAGGAAGTCTCTGGCAGAGACAGAAATTGAATGCAGGTTTCTCAAATCCTCATCCAGTGCCTTAAAAGATCTAAAAATTAGATATTCATACCAATCACGTTGACTGAATTTTCCTAACCTAATAATGTTCCTTTCAGAAGTGCCGTAGGCTGTGTAACAGGAGGTTTCTTTCCTTTTGGGGCTGACTTCATTAAAGTCTATGATGTTGCAAGTCATGATTCAATTTTCACTTTGTATAGTATTGCATAAAGTAAGGGTGCTACCTCAGTAATTATGCAGTGAAAATAGTGATCATTTGGCTTCAAAAGACCAACTCTCTTATGGAGGCCTTTGGTCTGCAAACCCAAAGACTGCCCTATTGGGGGAAAGGATTAGTTTACAACAGATGACTTCTAGGTAGGAAAACAGAAGCTAAGATAGAGCTAGACTGGGAGAATATTGCAGTTTCCTATTTAGGCTTTTAATATTTTCAAGGATCTTTGTTAACAAGCCTATTGTGAGTTTTCCACTGACAGTATCCATCATCTGAGCTACCCTCTTCCTGATTCCACGGCTTATTCTGAAACAGTCTCTTGAGTATGAAACTCACTCCTTAATAAGTACCATCTTTCAAGCTGATGGTGATTGGCATTAGGCCACGATTGCCTCTCCTGGGCATGTTTCAGCCTCTAGTATTTTGTTTTCATTGGGTTTTACTGCTTTAGCCTTTTCTCACTTTTAAGTTCTCCAATAATTTAAGCTCTCCTCTGTGATCCTGTCAGCCTTTTTCTCCTTAAAGCCAAGCTCAATCACTTGGCAGATTTCCCCAAATGCTCAGGTTCTGATCATATCCCCTGACTCTGAAGCACAAGGCAGTGAGGGTGACTTTTTCAAGTCCTGCTTTACCTTTCATCCCTTAGAGGGATTTTCTGTTACAAGTCAGTTTCTTCAGGTGGGATGTTGAAAGAGCTCTGTCTAAGCGTTGACTTCCCTTGGAGAAGGATGACATTAACAATGAGTGAAATTTTTTTGGAAATCTTGTTTCTGCACTTCATTCAGTGGGAAAAAGCTCCTGATGTTCTACAGGAGATGGTGGAAGGCAGTTTAGTCTGAAGGTGTGCAAAGTCTCTAGCATCCTCCTTTCCAGACATACGTAGTGAGGATGATTACAGTGACTAGAAAAAGTTCTTATTTACATCTGTTTCGGTATAGTGAAGTAAGTTGCAACTAATTAGGAAGTTTCTGGTGTGGTAAAAATCATCATATAGGAGGAATGCAAACACATGATTTACAAAGAGAAATTTAATTCCATATGGGTTGTGCCCTCTTCCAGCTAGGAATTAATTGCAACTTTAAAAGAAGATTTGATTATGTCTGTTTAAAAATAAAAATAAAATAGGCAACAAAAAACCCAACCTCTTCCTCTCTTTGCCATGCACAGCCACATTTTCAATACTGAGGAAATTTAAATGATTTTAATTTAAACTTTTCTTTCATTACTTTGCTCAAGTTGAAGGAGTGCTTTGATCAACCTTTGAGTTATATAATTTATTAGAGTAAAGGGAAGAGGATAACCTTCAGATGTCTTCTGTGGTAAAGCACTGATGTTGAAAATGTTAAATGTTTGCAGACTAAGAGCATGCTTGGCTGGGAAGGCCAAAAAAGAATAAACAAAATGTGACATGTTTTATTTTGTTATTTATTCTCTAGTAAAAATACAAAACAAAAATAAATATAAATCTATCTTATTCAAAACACTAGCATGAGTTGTCTGGAATGCACCTCTCTGTGGTGGTATCCTGCCATACCATATATGATGTCAAAACATATGCAGTTAGCTTTAAGGTTGTCAGTACAGCAATTCTGTTAAATCCTTCTAGCTTCTTAGTATATACATTGTAGATCCTGTGAAGGACAATTGTATATCCTTATTGACACATGTCAGAATTTGCTGTTCTGCTGCAGTTCTGTAGATTAATGGCTGTGGTTATACTTTACATTGCTTGGTACTTGTTTCCTAAGGTGTTTTATTCAATTAACTCAATTATGTTTTTTCATCTGTGGCATGAATCTGAGCACCTAAATCCATAATTCTTTGGCTGCTGGTGCTATGTGTAATTAGGAACAAAAGCATTCAGATTTGCATTTCTAATTCATTGTGGGGGCACAAACCAGCTGAAAACATCATGTGAGAATGAGGTACTAACTGACAGGACAAGTAAGCATGAGGAAAATGAACAGTATGCAACATGATAGTATGTGTCTTGGTAAAACCCTTTCTGTGAGCTGCAAAACTGACTCTTCTGGTATAGCTTTTCTTTGAATAGCATGATCTTTCCACTAAAGTTTAAAGACTGGACTTGTGTGAGGATAGCTGGTCTCCTCTCAAGCACTACTGAGCATCAGTCAAGGTAACTGAAAAGATGTACCCTATGAAACATCACATTAGAACCTGTCTGTTTTGGAGAGAAAATTAATATGCAAAACTGGAAATGCTGAGGTCACTACTAAGAGTTCAAGAAATAGCTCATCCTGCTGTTGTCTTCTGGGACTGAAGCTGTTGGGATAGCAGGCATCTTCACTATCCGTGCCTCAGATCTTTTCACGTAGTTAGATAACTTCCTTGTCTCACTGATCAGTGCAGGTGTACACTAATTAGTGATCTAGCCCATAATAGTAATTTAATTCTCTTCTTTACTAGGTTACCTAATAGGTTGTGGGGTCCCTTCTGATGATAGGTCCTAAATGTGGTTCAAACAGGACAATTTAGGTGTTTACCAAGATGATTTAATGCAGTCCTGATGTTATGCTCCTGTGTACTGTAACTTCAAAATCTGGATCTATGGTAGGTTCCTAATAATGTTTCAAATTTCTGTTTGAACTACATGCAAGCAGAGGATAGGTGCAGGATGGTGTAAATCTGTGCTAACATCATCTTTATTTCCAGAGAGAGAAGATGTAAAACATGTGGTAGTACTATTTACATGATAAAGAGCTGCATACAAAGAGGAAAGCTGTGTTTGAGTGGACAGTGGAAAATGGTAATATTTCATCTGCCAGGTCCAAGAAAGGGGGAAGGAAGTTTAGTAAAATGTAGATTATTCTGCAGCATAAGTATGACTGCATGGAAGATCTGGTTTGGGGTTTTAGAAGACATGCAACCATTGCATCAGAACTGCAGGCACAAGATGTAGAGAATTAAGGGCCAGGAAAGATTATGATATGATCTAGTCTGACTGCCTGCATTTGGCAAGGCAGTAACATTGACAGAAACAATACAGAAGAATTGATCCTCAATGCTTGTTTTTAGTTGAAACATATCTTCCTAAAAGAGTCTTGATTTAGAAGGATGATTTTTTTCCAGTTCTTTTTGTAGTTGCTACTATGATTACTCAACTTTCTTGTTCAAAACCCAAAATAATACCATCTTGTTTTAACTGTGTTTGGTTGGCTTTACTTGCAAGATACTACTTATAACTTTTAGCATGGTTTCAAAGAAGTCCTTTAGGATTTAGTGCTTTTTACATGAAGATACCAGTATACTCTTCTGTAATAAATTGATTTAAGTTTTAAAGTCTGAGCATTTTCTCCAGTAATTAAAATGTTTCTGTGCACCCTCTTAAATTTCTGATATGTTTTAAAAGTAATCTGCAACCCAGATCTTTATGCAGTACTTTTAATCCTTTGGGTTCAACCAGAATATCTTGTCTTTTCCCCCTTCTGCCTTTCTAAATCCTTTGACCCTTTTCAGTTGGCAGTTGACAATCTTTAGTTGTCCCTCCTCATCAATGAAGCTCGTAATTATGTCTCTATTTTCAGTTGCAATTTCTGCCTAAATCTGTCTTTTCCACTAGCTTATCTTACAGTTCCCTCAGTTTCAGGGAGATGGCCATTTTGAAGCCCAGTGATAGTACTGTGCTTTGCTTAATTCTTTCTCCATCCTTTTCTTTCTCCACTGATCCCTACTGCACTTTCTCTACTTGTGTGCCTTGCAACCTTAACATTCTTCCAGCTTCCAACAGACAGAGTACATAAAAAATGGGATTTTGTGTTCATATAATTTCTTTAACAAGACTTTGGTGTGAAGATCTACACTAGAAGGATCCTCAACTTTACCAGCTATGCTCTTCACTCTGTTGCAGGTGAGCAGGAAGTGTTTCTTAGGCAGGATTTTGGCTTGTTTTTTTCCTCTTCAACTCTTTCATAGTCCCTGAAGTGCTTTAATGTGAAATTCCATAAGAGTCTCTTCCACGTGAGAAGGTGCAATGAAAAAATTGCAACATCAATAGAGATGTATAATATAAGCAAAGACTCAGCAGAATTATGACTTGAATTTCAAGCAAAAGGCAAAATGTTCTCCTTCCCTCCCCTGGTGTGGGTGGGGTTTTTTTGTTTGTTTTGTTTGATTGCTTTTGGGTTTTTGCTTGTTTTCTTTTCCCTTCTCAATTATCCCTCATCATTTTTTAGTTCCAGTTTAAGACAGCTGACTGCTGCTTTTGGTAAGAATTTTGAGAAGGATTGTGAGATAATCTGTTTCATCAAGTTATCTTCTTTTCAAGCTGGAATTTGTCTTAAACCTTATAGGATGTGATTTAGTAACTTTCTGAAATCAGTTGTCAATGCTAACTGTATATCCACCTGTATATATCCAGCTACACTATTCTGATTGAATGTTGCCCAGTTCTTATTTCTTGCAGCATATGATTCCTTGGTCTAATTATATACTTCCTGACAGTGTATGATTGATTTTGCTAAGTGACAAAAAATTTGAATAAACCTCTTGATTTTGAGTTTAGAGAAGGAAAATTTGTTGTTATAACCATCCTCTGCATACCTCACCCCATAACCTTTACTTCTATATGGTGCCTCTAGTTTCTTCTAGTCTGAAATTTGTCCAGCTTCCACCTTCTGTGTTCCTTCACCTTCAGCAACTTTGTCTTTACACCCTCTGATTTTGCAGGATTTTTTAAAAATAGAAGGATTGTGTGTGAGTAAATAGTAAATTCACTGTGAATTCAGAATATTGGATGTCTGTGGGTGAGGGAGAAACAAGCCAAATGGAACTTAGGTCAAAACAAATAGTACACTTGGAAATTATGTTTTCGTTCCAATCTTTAAATAAATGGGTGTAGGGAATACAAGTTAAAATCAATTATGTTGGAAGAAAGCAGTTGTTTGATTTTTGGGATGAACACAACTTAATACTGGCTGAATTACAAAAGAGAAAAGGAACTTTTTGATATGTCAAGGAAACAGCAAAGAGCAGGACAGTTGTGTTTTGCCACTTCCCAAAGGTCCATGCTGCTAATGACATATTGAGGAGTTGTGGAAATTATACCAATTTCACTTTAATTCAATCTCTGAAATCCAGCACTGAGTATCTGTATACCCCTTCCCTTCACCTTGTCTTTCTACTGTTCAGAGGAAACAAACCTGCTCCTTACGATTTCTCTACTCACTCTACATAAAATTCTGATTTGCAAAGAAGTCACAGAATCACAGAGTGTTAGGATTTGGAAGGGACCTTGAAAGATCATCTAGTCCAACCCCTGGAGACTGGTGCTACAGGCAGGGCTTTGGATTCTTTGGTAATGCTTGGTATTACAAGACACAAGGACAGATGATCGGAGGTGGGAAAGGCTTATCTTCCAGGGGAAAAAGGATTGTAGGACAACAATTAGCAGAGCTCATCCATAGGGCTTTAAACTGGAGTTGAAGGTGGATGGGGTTGTTGTGAGGTCTGCACAGGCATGGTGGGGGAGTTGCTCTTTACGTGAGAGAGCAACTGGAATGTATTGAGTTCTGTCCAGGGGTGGATGAGGGGAGAGTTTATGGGTGCGAATTAAGGGGCAGGCTGGCATGGGTGACACTGTTGTGGGTGTTTATTATAGGCCACCTGATCAGAATGAGGAAGCTGATGAGGCTTTCTCCAGGCAGCTGACAGTGGCCTTGCAATCACAGGGCCTGGTTCTTATAGGGGATTTTAGCTCCCCAGGTATTTGCTGGAAAGCCTACTCAGCCAGCCATTCACAGTCCAGGAGGTTCCTCCAGTGCATTGAGGGTAACTTTTTGATGCAAATGGTGGATGAGCCCACTAGGAGGGAAGTGCTGCTGGACCTGATACTCACTAACAAGGAAGGTCTGGTTGAAAAGGTAGAGGTTGAGGGCAACCTTGGCTGCAGTGACCATGAGATGGTAGAGTTCAGGATTTCATGTGGTAAGAACAGAATACCTAGTCAGGTCACAACCCTAGACTTCAGTAGGGCCAACTTTGATCTTTTCAAGAAATTGCTAGGAGAAATCTCATGAGACAGGGTACTAGAAGATAAATGGGCCCAAGAGAGTTGGTTAACATTCAAGGACCACTTCTTCCAAGCTCAAGATCAGAGCAACCCAACACACAGAAAGTTGAGGAAGGGAGCCAGGTTAAGTAGGGAAATGCTGGGAAAATTCAAGTGGAAGATCTAGAGATCATGGAAAGAGGGGTTGTCCACATGGGAAGAGTACAAGTCAGAGGATGTAAGGAGGCAATTAGGAAAGCTAAGGCCTGTCTGGAATTAAACCTTGCAAGGGAGGTCAAGCACGATAGAATCATAGAATGGCTGAGGTTGGAAGGGACCTTGAAGATCATCTAGTTCCAACCCCCCTGCCATGGGCAGGGACACCACATGCACTAGACCAGGTCATCCAGGGCCACATCCAGCCTGGCCTTAAACACTGCCAGGGATGGGGCCTCCACAACCTCTCTGGGCAACCTGCTCCAGTGCCTCACCACCCTTTGGGTAAAGAACCCCCTTCTCATCTCCAGCCTAAACCTCTCCTCCTTCAGCTTGTAGCCATTCCCCCATGTCCTGTTGTAATCAGACCAGGAGAAAAGTCTCTCTCCTTCTGTCCTATAATCCCCTTTCAGGTACTGAAAGGCCACTATAAGGTCGCCTCTAAGCCTTCTCTTCTCCAGGCTGAACAACCCCAATTCCTTCAGCCTGTCCTCATAGGGGAGGTGCTCCAGTCCTTTCGTCATCTTCGTGGCCCTCCTCTGGACCTACTCCAAGAGGTCCACATCTATTTTATGCTGAGGAGCCCAGAACTGTGCACAGTACTCCAGACGAGGCCTTACAAGGGCAGAATAGAGAGGCAGAATCACCTCCTTAGACCTGCTGGTCATGCCTCTCCTGATGCATCCCAGGACACGGTTAGCCTTCTGAGCTGCAAATGCACACTGCCGGCTCGTGTCCAGCTTTTCGTCAATCATGACCCCCAAGTCCTTCTCTACACGGTTGCTCTCAATGAGTTCTTCTCCCAGCCTATACTCATAAGGAAGGGCTTCTTCAAATACATTGCCCAAAAAACAAATACTAGAGGCAATGTAGGCCTCCTGCTGAATGAGGTGGGTGCCTTGGTGACAGATGATACAAAGAAGGTGGAGTTACTGGATGCCTTCTTTGTCTCTGTCTATGCTCTTAGAGACAGTGCTCAGGAGCCTCAGCCCCTTCAACCCCCACATGATGTTAGGATACTGGAGGAGTTTTCCTTGGTAGAGGAGGAGTGGGTTAGGGAGCAGCTAAGCCATCTGGACATGCATAAACCCATGGGACCTGATGGGATGCACCCATGGGTGCTGAGGGAGCTGGCAGAAGTCATTTCCAGGCCCTAAGATCTGATTCTCCTCTTTCTGAGCTATGTTTCGTACTGGCAGTAAATTCACTTCAGAATTTACTTGTGAGCCAGGCTCATCTAAATAAAGAAGTTCTGTGTTTTAAACATATCCATAGTGTGATACAGATTTTGCTAGCTGAGCTTGTCTCTAGGGTGGATGACTAGAGACTATAGAAATGACCTGTTATTACGAGTATTCCTGTAAAAGAAGGGAAATACATAAGTGTCTTCTCATCTGTTTCACTTGGGCATAAGGTAGTAAAACTACTCTCTCAAGTGGTACCAAGTTGTGATGTGCTAAAACTGAAATCTGTCCTCTCCTGTCTTTTAGAAAAAGTGAAATGGTACATTTTTGACAATAAAATCAGTCCTCCTTTCACTTCATGGAGGTGGATAAAAGAGTGTTGGGGCAAGGTTGGGATCATGGTTCTCATCTCCTTGGGAAATGCCACTAACAGGGGACCATGGAGTTCCTCTGGAGTAAGACAGACGCAGAGACAGGGGTAGTTTCTGGTTCCTCCAAGGCTTGTGTGGTAAAGGGTGTTGTGCACTTTACAAGGGGCATTGTGCAGAGAAGGTCTCTGGCCCTTGACTACCAGTGGAGAACTTGCCTCTTTCCAGACCTCCATGAATGTGAGGTCCTGCTTGGGTCTTGCCTCTCTCCCACTTGGTGACCTGATACACTGGGTACTCTGTGGTCTGTCGAGCAGTTTTTGCTGATGCATGTGGTTGCAGTGGTGAAGAAAGCAGTTATGGCAGTCAGCTGGAAATCTGTAAGATTTGGGGCCAGCAAGGGGAAGCCCCCAAAAAAGGGAATTGAATCAGAGAATTGCATGTTGAATGTGTGTGACTTGACAGGTTGGAAGAAGGAGCCTATTTTGGTTATACCCCTCTGCTTTTAAGACATGCTGGGTGCGTGCACGAATGTTCGCAGAGGTGCATTCCTTTGCAAGATGTCTGCACAGCAGCTGGGCTTTATCCCTATGTGTCGTCAGCCTGTGGTGCTTGTAGTCTTTCTGGGTAAAAGTCCTATATTACAGCAGTGTAGTACTTTGAGAGGAAAAGGGGTTTGAGAGAAGTTGCACGAGAGAATGGCTGGTCCTCAACCTGCCCTGTGAGGCTGGGTCCATCTGTCAGCTGATCGATTGCAGCCTCCTTCCACCAAACACGCATGCGGTGGCAATGTCACAGTCACTTCCTTAATCTCTCATGGGACCAGGATTTTGAGCCTGGTGACTGCCTCCCATTTCAGGTGGCCTGTTGAAGAGACAAATACAGTGATAGCATGTGGAGGAAAACATGATAATGTCTTTGTGCTGCTTAAAGCTCTTTAGTGCGTGCTTTGCTATGCTGCATTAACTTGCTGAATCCTTGACTATTTTCCATAATCTCTAGTATAGTCAGATGACACCTCTTGTTTTTATTGAAGCCTATGCATCCTTAAAGCAATGGAAGGTGATGGTGAACCAAAGTGGGTGCATCCAGACAAACTGATGGAGAGCTTGATGGGAAGGTAAACTGAGCTGGTTTTGAACTCTTGAAAGGTGGATTTCAAGGGCCTCTTACATTGTTGGCCTGGGCCAGGAGAAGTGCAGCTCACAAAAGAGGTCATAGGGCTGAGCTGGGGAGAGCACAGCCCAGGGTATAATGTGCAGAGGGAGAGTCCCAATTAAAAAATAAAAGTACCTCCTTCCATGCACATTTTGGCTAACAGGATAGTAATACTCGAGCTGCACATGCACTCACAAACATTATGCTCTAGGGAAGACCACAAATATGCTAAAAATCATAATCTGATAAACTCAGATGCTTTCAAAATACAAATGTCCTGTCACTGCTTTTCATAACAAAAATGATCTCTTAAGACTTTACTACAGCTAAACTATTCACAGTGTAAACATCAACAAAACTGATGATTTTTTCAACACTTCATGTGCCTTTCACTGTGGAAATAAATGTATTGGCACCCAATCCTTCCTTATGATTTTTGCTAATAGGAACCTACACTGCAGAATTACCATTTGGTTAGACAGCTGAAGAAAAGCAGATTAGATATGCAGATATGGAGACTCTTTTTCCAGACCATTTTCCATTTCTGAAACTTATTTTGTTATTTTAATCTTTCCAATGCAACCAGAGATCTCTTTCCAAACTCCAGAGCCCATCTTTTCTTGAAGAATAGAATAGTTTATGGCTTCTTAATACTTTTTCCCCCCACTAAGACCCAAAGCAGCTGCAGGCTTCACTTTGTTTCTCTTTCTTCCCTCCTTCCTAGATTCAAATCCCAGAGTCTTGGATGCTGGCAAGAAAGTGCAGCAGTTTTTTTTTGCTGTGTGGGTTACTGGGGGCTAGGTATAGAGGAGTAAGTAGGAATTGGTTCTCCATGTCTGCCTGTATTGCAACTAAAAGCAGCTGTTATGGAGTAAGTACCCAGCTGGATTAGGGGGGCTAATTTGGTACATGCCTGCTGAAGCACCTCGTACTTCTGCTTTGTCCTGGTGCTGGCAATATTTGAGCTATTTTCTTCGACAGTTCTGTGCAGTATAGGATCCCTGTCCTGGAGACATTCTGGACACTTTGATATTTGCATGCACTGATCTTAGTAATTTATGTTATTGTTCCCATGTATGCATCATTTTTTTTGTGGCTTCAGGTTTCTATTGCTGTTCAGATCATATTAAACATGGGGTTTCCTCTTTAAATACTAACATCTAGGATTAATTTAATCCCACATTTTTTCCTGGATAATTTAAAGTTTTGGATGAATCACTCCCCCAAAAATAAGAAAGTATCCAAACCCCAGCCTAAATGTCAAATTGAACCAGAATTCAATAGTTTTGGATGAAAGCCTGCTCTTGGGCCCCCCTCAAAGTATACATTGAATCAATGTTGAATATGCCTTAACACGTCTGGCAGCCTTGCTGCCTTGCCTACTACCTTAAGATCTTTTGTGTTTGGGAGTTTCTTCTTGTATGAAGCATCTCAAACCCATGGCAAAAGGCCTGAGATTTAGGTAGAATTAACTAGAGAATGGAAAATGGATTATTGCACTGAAACCAGGTGTTGCCAATTTTTAACTTGTTTTTCTTGCAGGTAAGACTTCTTGGTACCTTTCTTAACAAAGGGAAAAATTTCCAAAGGATTTTGCACCTTATGCTCCAGCTCTTAACTGAAAAAGAGCTGAAAGCAGTCAGAGCTTCCCAGAGACCAGACCAGCACACCTACCAGGAGAAACCTTGGTAGGGAAAACTTGGGAAGACACAGGACAAAGTCAGCAACTGAGAATGGCAAGTATTCAATTGTGAGACACTTCCACAAAGGAAGGAACTTGTAATTCTCCAAAGCTGAACTAAGGGTCTTCTGATTCCCAGTTTATTGGAGATTCCCTGAATTTTCTCTCAGCTCTAAACCTGACTCCTCTCTTATGTATGTACAGGAAAGCAATCCACAATTGCTACTTAATTGTACTTGTACTGATTTTTGTCACCCTTTCATTCAATATAGATGAGCTTAGTTCACTTTCTGAAGAGAGACATGAGGCACCAAAAGCAGTTCTATGTGGCATAGAAAACTGTAATCTTGTAAGCAATGTATGTATTATTTGGCTATAAATCAGCAGAAAAGCTTGTACTTTCACTGCACTAAAGCAGAACCATCTGTATTTGTCACCTAATAAGGATGAAAGGAGCACACTGGAACTTATAGGAGTTGTTGAAGATGGAAGAGAGAGAAGTAATGGTTGAAAAGGCATTTGCAGTTTCAGTGAAAGGGAGATAATTCTCTTACTATAGCTCAATCTTTAATTTTATAGAAAAAGAAAAACATCATTGGTCTGGGGATAGGAAGAGAAAGATGGTAAAGCAAATAACTGATAGCAGGAAAAAGAGGAAAACATTCAAATTGCTCAGGATTTATTTGAGTTAATTACATTTTGTAATCCACCACCAAGAGTGGTGTTTTGGTTACCTTGTAAACATCTGAATTTTTTCTGGTGCTCTAGTAACAGTAAAAATTCCCATATTTCCCTTTGTTGAAGTTGGAATGGTTTCATCATATGATTGCTCTTTCTTCTTCTGAACTGTTTCTGTTCTCACTGAGGGTCTTGTTCTCCTGCTTTTCATGAACTTTGCAGTCTTTACTTCCAAGACACGTGTATCTTTTTCACCTCACTTCTTAATGAGAATCCTCTATCTCTGCCTTTCATCTCTTCTGCTTCCCATTATGGAAGATGCATTTTATTTCCTCCTTTCTTTCCACTCCTTAGGATGACCTGTTATCTATCAGTTACTCTATCCTGACAGACAGGTTGCAACCCTTACAAAGGTCAGACCTAGGGGTGAGGTTTGTGTCCCTCTCTTTGTCTAGGGTGAGATCTGAGAAGCTCATGGTTGTGCTGCTTTCTGGATTTCAGTGCAGCAAGCTGACATGGTAAAACAGTGGGGTAAAGGAAGGGAAGTCTAAGAGCAATAAATAAACTTCTTCTGATGCAAAGCCCAAGCAAGATGAAGTTAGGGAAGGCTGAGCCACGATCCTTGTGTTCAGTGGTGTTCTGCAGCTTGTTGTCTCTCTAGGTTTGGTTCATGATAATTTTTATCAAATCCATGTCTATTTAGATATTTATGTTCCTGTGCATGTGTTGTGATGAAACACACTGCTTTAATCAGGAGTTTTGGTTTGGTTTGTTGAATGCAGTGTCCTTGCCCTTAACCAAAATAAAAACCAGACTCAGTGCACACATAGAGTGCAGGTTGGAAAATGGATATAACCTTATGATAATATTTCATCACTAGTGTTGGGCTGCGGGCCAAAGTTCAGCCCCAGAGCACTTTTGAGAGTTGCACGGAGTTGTCATCTTGGCTACCTTACCCCTGGTTTCTCCTCCACCCTCCTCCTCTTCCCTCTGCTCCAGTTTGTGAACTGAGCTGTTTGGCAGACAGGAGAATTAACTCTTGTAAGGAAGGGGAAGAATGTGGAGGTACGTGCTTCAGCAATGCTGGGGTCTTCCAGGCTGCACATTATTGTTGTTATTAATAATAATTATTTTTTAAGTTTAACATTTGGGAATCATTTGGGAAAGCCTAGGGACAAGTGTGGTGTAGTGATGCGTAGTCTCGGAAATAAAGGAAGAATGTCGTCTTTGTCAATGATAGCTCGGCAGTAAGGCAAACATGCAGGGGCACCAGCACCTGTTCTCATCATCACTGCCAGACTCAAAGCACCACTGGCTTCACTAACATCAGTGCAAAAAGCTGATTTTCATGTAGTGTTCATAGTTCTGTAATGCCCTTCATTACAGGATCTCAAATTCCTGTTCTCTGAAAGAGAGAAGGGGAGCCCTCAAAACAAGTCTTGAGAAGTACCAAGAAGGCAAATAGTATCTTGGCTTACATTAGAAATGGTGTGGCCAGCAGGACTAGGGAAGTGATCCTGCCTCTTTGCTGGTGAGGCCACACCTTGAATGTTGTGTTCAGTTTTGGGCCCCTCACTACAAGAAGAACATGTTGGAGCATGTCCAAAGAAGGTGGTGAAGGATCTAGACCACAAGCTTTATGAGGAGCAGCTGAAGGAACTGGGGTTGGTCAGTCTGGAGAAGAGGATGCTGTGGTGAGACCTTGCTCTCTACAACTCCCTGAAAGGAGACTGTAACGAGGTGGGGGTCAGTCTTTTCTCCCAGGTAACAAATGTTAGGATGGGAGAAAATGGCCTTAAGTCGTGCCAGGGGAGGTTTAGATTGGATAGGAGGGAAAACTTCAGTAAAAGGATTGGAATAGGCTGCCTAGGGAAGTGGTAGAGACACCATCCCTGCAGATATTTAAAAGACACATAAATGTGGCACTGAGGGACCTGGTTTAGTGGCGGGCTTGGCTATGCAAGGTTAATGGCTCTTAAAGGTATTTTCCAGTCTAAGTTACTCTGTAAGTACCCCTGGGCAAGGCAAATGGATGTGCCTACTCCAGAATTTCTAAGCTTCCTTCAGTGCTTGCTTCTTATTCTGGTGTCTGAATGTAACGTTGGGGCATTGGATCCTAGTTGTGATGATCTTTTCAGTGCAAATACCCTTTTTTCTTATTCTGTCCCCTCAGTCTTTGCCATTATTTGATACCTTGTCTTTCCTCCACATACAACTTTTTCTGTTGTCTTTCCCCCCCACCTCTTCAAATCTGTATTCCCTTTACCAAGTTCAAGTTCCTCCCATTGTTATTCAACTTTTACCTTATTTCTCTTCAGCATGTAATTTTATTTGTTGCTAACAGCATCTCCCAGCCCAGTCTGCAGTCTTTGTTTTCAGCTGGAAAGCTTTCCACTCTGCTAGGAGGATGCACCAGGCTTGCTCTATTGGATGAACTGTGAAGAAATTTGTGTAGTAATTTTGAGGTCGTGGGTCAGCACCCTGTCACCACAAGCTCTTGGCTCTGAGAGAAGTGCTGCTGTGCTTGCTGCATGGCCTGTCTCCACTCCTTGCCAGGTCACAGACACTGTCTTGAAAGCACTGGGCAGAGAGTGGAAGATGCTGGCTACGGTCCCCGAGAGCTGCAGCCAGCAATTTGCGTAAGGGGATTGTTTTTCAGTCATTCAGTATTTTCAGAATTTCTGGACTGCTAACTCTGCTGGGAAGGAACCACGTTTCCTTCTGCTGGCCTGGCAGGACAGGGCCAAACCTTCAGCTGGGGTTTTAGTCCTGCTGCAAAACAGCATCTTTAGTAAGAAAGGCTCAAACAGCTGGGCTCCTGAAAGCCTCGATTTTTCAAGGATGGTCTTTGCATCTATCTGCAAAATAGTTTAACAAATGAGAACTACATCACTGCTGCCAATTTAGAGACCCTACATGGATGTCTGGGGGAAGCAAGACCTTGAAACAGGCATAAAATGGCTGGTGAGGAAATTGTCTGCGTGACAGTTTGGGCACGATAGCGGGGTGTTTGCACTGCGGTGCAGCTTCAGGCTGTGAGGTGGCTTTGACTCAGCAAGTGCTGGTTGCCTGGAGTACGAGTGATTGCTTTGGAGGTTTTGAATTAATAAAAGTTCCAGTCCTGCAGCGGCATCTCCATCCTCTCATTCCAGAATGGCATGCTGTGATACCAGTGGAATTACTGTGCACTGCAGACTTAAAACCCATAAATTGCTAATGCCAGACTGTTCTGATGAGCAGCTTTTTGATATCCTTTACATGTTAAAAAGTACTCAGGCCTGTTGACAAAGCAAAGAAATGGTGTCAAAAATAATTTTAAAACCTTTTGACCTGTAAGGTTTAAGAGAATTAGGCATAGATTCTTTGCTTTAAGCCTCTTGGTGACAAGAAATATGGTCCTATGCCAGACGGTTTGATTGACAGTGGCGTTTGTAGTTTCAGCTGCTAATACAGTATGCTCCTTGTATATTCCTCATGTGTAAATATAGAAGACTATTTGTCACCTGGGTTGATGGATTATGCATAAGTGAGACAATGTGGTTAAGATTCTAAAGCATAAATGAAAAATCACAAACTTTACATAACTCATAAAGTAACGCTTAATACTCATAATGAAGTTTCTCTATTTTAATCAAAGGAAACTGTCAAGCTTTCAAATAAGCAAAGATTATGCAGCTACCACTGCCTGGTGGTTTTTTTTTATAGCTACATGCTACTAACCTGCATCATTGGATTTTTGACAACCATAATAAAATGTATTGGAAAATTGATTAGTTTTAACAGACTTCTTGTAGCCAGCTGCTTTTATTTGTAAATGTCATGTCCTTGTAGGCTCCATGCCTTCAAGTGGCCTTGCTGGCTAAATACAAACCTTTGCATAGGTACAAAAGCACTCGTTTCACATGCTTCAATTAGTTTTCAGCATTTTCATGTGTACTTGCATAAGTTGTTTTTTTTCCCACCACAAATAGTTGACTACTTGTTCATTTCTTACTATGTCATAATTACACTTGACAATAGTATAGAGATGGCTCTCTAATTGATATTTTAAGAAAACTCCAGCTTTTTTTCAAGAAAAAAACATGGTTAAATTATTGATTTTCAGAAGAGAAAACTATGAAGACTGTGTTTATCACCTCTTGAAACGTGCAGTAAAATTGGCATTTTCAGCATGCTACTCTTATCTTTATTTGCTGACAGAGAGAATATCCAGATTTTTTTAGCTCTAAGCGAAAAGATATGGTTAGGTTCATATTACTCAGCATTTAATAAGTATGAAGTACAAGGAAAAGGAGACATAGCTCAATACTATAACTTTTAACAGATTTTGTACAAGGAAAGTGCTTTTCAGAATCTGAATGAACACCAATAAAGTCTAAATTTGCATCTATTTTAATCTGACTTTTAATAGCTTAAAAATCTGACTTTCTAAGTTGTTTCCCAGACTAAACTATCCTGCTGACCTGTGGGGGTTCTGTACAAGCAAGCGGTGCAGGATTCGCCCCTAAGCTGGTATGCTGTTTATGAACCACACTGAAGCAGTTTGCTTCACGAGCTTCCTCCTGCTCTGTCGCTGCATCCTGAGTCCCAGCAGATGTCAATGGCAATTTCATGCATGTTTTGGGAGAAGGCTGTGGCCCTTCAGTATTATTTTACTCTACAAAGATCCTACAGCAATGTGTTTGCTTTGTGATTAGATTCTACATTTGTGATGAGCTATGTGTGGCTGACTGCTGGTATTAGGGAGAAAAAGCCTAGACCCAGAAGTTGCCAAAGATACAATCGCAGCTATCGGCGTAATTAATAAGATTTTATTTGGTTTTGACAACGAGGGATTCAATTAGATGCATTTTATTATTTGTTCTGTTAGCTCATTATATTGGCTTTGAGTGTAGAATCCAGCTTCTGCATCAAAACCTGCCCACAGCTGAAATGAGATGTATTCTCAGATGAAATGCTTTAAAGTGTTAGTTATCTTCAATGGATTATTTTAACTAGCTACAATAGCTTCTTTCATACGTGTGAGTCTCTGCTGTAGTCTAGACTGCGTGTCTGATTGTCGCATTACTCGCGTGCTGCTTTGTGTGTTTCTCACCTGTTCAGTGAAATGCTAGAAAGTAATTTGCAAACAGGTTAGAAGACAAAGGTTACATTCAGTGCATAGCTTTTGGATTCCATGCACCTAGAGTTTGAGAATATACACTGTGCTTTAAATATTCTGACACTGAAAAAAAAGCTGGCTTTTGTTTATTGCTATGACTATGCCACAAATAAAAGAAGTTTATTCTTAGGGAAGAGAGCTAGCCTGTGTTTGTTTTGGTGTATATGCTACTTTTCAGTTTTTCACAATCTTTCTTACTTCTGTGCCCCAAGGAGTTGGATTGTGGCTAGATGCTATAGACCCAGACCTATTTGTGTTCTGTAGACAAAATCACTTCAGTAAAAAGAGAAACAAACTGCACTATTACAGTTTTGCAGAGGAACAACTGTCCTTAAGTTTTTCTTATTTTGTTCTTCGAACTTGATGAGATTATCCAAAGACTTGAAAGCTGAGAAGAGACTATTTAAATAAGGTTCCTTGAGCTCCTAGCTGTTATAGGTAATTATATTTTGTTCCTTCACTATATATATATTAAACTCCATACCTTTTCAGGTTGCTGACCTTAAAAAAATGTTATCTAGTCTGGGTGGGACATGCCAAGAGATAAATGTCCCATTAGTTAACTAACAGTTCTGTTGAAAAAAATTGTGGCTTTGCTCTCTCTTCAATTTGTTTGCCTTCAGCATCCAGATATGGATTTCTATCATGCTTTCTAGTGATTTGGTTAGTTATGGTCTACTTAATACCTTTCCAGAACGGAAAAAGAAGGCTTGTGGTCACTCTCTCCGTTATTTATTCTTGGGGAATCTGCACCTTCGGAGTTCTTCCCCAGTGTGTACATTATTTCAAGATCAGTTTTGCCAAACTTGCAAAGGCAAGTCCACCTCCCTACACTTGTAAAACGAGAAGTTACTGGTTTGTGTTTCTGCAGGCTGGCATTTCAGAGCATATGTCAAGTTGCCTGTCCATTATAGCTCCATCCAGGAACCTCAAAGACGAAGAGAGTAGCAGCTGCACTTCAATACTTCTCTATCATTACTCCATCCCCCCTTTTACAGTTGTTATCACGTTTTATTTTTTTTCCTGACCAAAAAATTCCCTGACACAAAGATCCTAACACATTTCTCCTTTCTAAAAAAAAAGAATAAATAAAAAACCTCACCACAACTTTTCTGCTTTTTACATTCTGCTGGTGGAATACAAAGATTAATACAACTTGTCCTTTGAAATGACTTTAAAATGTTATACCTAGAGCAGACACAAAGTGTGAATGCAATCTGCAGTGCAACTTTAAGTTCAAAACCTACAGATGAGGATATAAGGCTGTTTATGAGCAAGCAATATCTAACATTAAAGTAGTAAACTGGCATTCTTGTTCTCTGTGGCAACATAACTGTTGATGTCCGTGTTTGTCATCCAGTTTATAGCTTTTCATTGTTTTTCAATTAGAACGAAAACAATGCCAACAAATGGAAGCAAATGTTGAGTTAATTATTTAAGGCTTTCCATGTCTTGTCAAATTCTAAGCTGATTCAGCGTCTGAAGGAAGAACAGGAAATCTCCTAAGAGAACACACAGAAATAAGTGTGAATTTGCTCTACGTTCTCAGTCAGCTGAGCAGGAAAGTGTATGGATTAGGACTTGCCAAGGGTATGAGGGAAACTGGCTGCACAAAAGGTAGAGAAGATACAAATCAAGAGAAGGTGAGCTGCAGGAAGAGAAACCTGGCTGCTCATCTATGTTCTGGTTTTTTGATGGGTAAAGTAACAAGAAATTATTTTTCTTTAAATGTTAAACTCTACTTGCAGTGGACTTTTCTGTCTCCTTAATAATTGCACATCTAGAGAACACACAGGGTTGTAGATCTGTGAAAAGATATGCTTATATCAACACATAACCAATGCATATAAGGTTACTAGTCCCATTTTGCTGAGAGCCGTGTTGGCATGTTTTGCAGGCAAAGGCTTTCTGTTAGAAGGCCAGTGGGAGAAAAGCTTCTGTGGCCTAAACTAACTCAGGGGCTTGTGAGGCCTCATGCTTGGACAGCGACTCTCCAGTGCAATAGCCTGTGTGGTGTCCAGTGTAGGAAAGCTCTGCATGGGCTGTGAGATGACGTCTTAGTCTGTGGAAACCCTGATTTTAAGCTGGCTGCAGGAGGCAAAGTAATACCACAACAAAGAAATGCCATCATGATACCACAAAGAAAATAAATGTTTGCTACTTATTCCTCTGATATGTTAAGTGCATTTCTCTCCCTCACTTCTGCATACAGTTTGTTATATAATTGCTTTCTTCAAGTAAGTAAAAATAATAAGTAAGCAGTGAGGAAGACAAAAGTTGACTGTTCTTTTTTCTGATAGAAAAAATAAATGGGCAGTACATTAACTGTTGATCATTAATTGTTTCTTTCTAAGAGCTGTTTCCCATTTATCTTTTATCTGGACAGGAGTTATAATACCTAATGCAGTAACTTGTTAAAATATATTGAAAACAAAGAAAAGTCAAACCCCAGAGCCTTTCTCCTGCTGTGTCTAAAACCTTCCTCTCCTAGGACAAGCATGAGTGCTGTGCCACATGAAGGACATGACATTTTTGAAAGGAAGATACTTCCTTGTTATAGTAGTAATTTTTCCATTTAGAACACCCAGCTACTCTCAAGCTTCTAACAGCAAAAGAATCCCTTGCACCCACTGACTAATTTTAGCTAACCCATACCAAATGTTTCCCTCTTCAACCAAATGACCTTGGGGCTGCCTAGAAGTGGTTACATGAAACAGCAGAGAGGCTGCTCGGAGGTGTTGATCTTGGCAGAGGGAGATTTCACGGACCTCTACTGATGTCCTGAGGCGGGTGATGGGGCTCACAGGCTTGGAAGCCAGGCAGTCAAGGAGATCTTCTAGGCCACGTACTTGAACAACTGATGGAAACAGAGGGAGTAGCCCAAAATGAGAGGTGGTTTGAAACCTTTTGGTTGTAAAGCTGTCCCCATCTAAATCAACCTGCTTACTTTGTTCATAATGTTCAAGAGGGGGATGATAATAAATTATGTGGATTTTAGAGCAGGGTGGGAAACACCAGCAATGCAGACAAGTGAGCTTTAAGTTTAAAATTACTCACCTCTGCTGGCTGCTAAACTTACTCAGCTCCTTTCCAGTGCAGGGAAGTAGGAGAGCAGTGCTACTCAAGCAGCATCTCAGTGCTCCTGTAGCTGCTGAGCTATGTGTGCAGGTGTCATCTGTGCAGAGCTCTAATAGCTGCTACTGATCCTTCCAATGTGCAATGGCAGTGCAAAGTGGCTGCTGGGGAGCCCCAGCTGAGGGGAGTGAATACCGGACAGCCCATTTCATAGTATCATATTATTGACTGTGCTGGAAGGATCATCGAGTCCAGCTCTTAAACCCATGGAGGACATCCCAGGAATCACACCATGTGCCTGAGAGTGTTATCTAAACACTTCTTGAAGTCCATCAGGCACGGTGCCGAGACAACTTCCCTGGGGAGGTTGTTCCAGATCCCAAACATCCTCTGAGTGAAGAACCTTTCCCTAATCTCCAGCCTGAACCTCCCCTGACTCAACTTCATCAACTGATTTGAACCTATTCTGCAGTGGGAGAGTGGAAAGGGAGAAGGTTATGGCTTTTCTCCATGGCATTGCCTGACATAAATGTTGTGTATACTTTTTTGATGATTAGTGAACTTTCTTCACATGCCTATAACTCTTTCAAGTTGTAATTCTCCTTCTCTTAAACAAAAGAAAAAAACCCCCAAAACCCCCAAAACCAAACCACCTATTAGTATTGATAATCTTTTCTATATCTTCATTGAATAACACTAAGCTAAGAACAAGTTTCTGGATAATTTGTTTCTGAGATTGTCACAGAGATTCTGGAGGGCAGAAGGGACCACTATTTACACATACTGCATAAGACACTGCATTTCCCTGGTGGTTCTTGCAGCTGGTTCAGGAACTTGTGACTGAGTTAGCTGAGTGTCGTTTTTAAACTCATAGAAGGAATCTCCTTTTATTGATCTGAGGAGGAATGACTACTGTATTGCATGGTCTAGTCCAAAGCAGGCCCTGATATAGAATAACAGCCAGTTAAATAGTAAATGGACGTGAGGAAGAGAGAAGAGGAGGATCTCTGGGATGTTGAACAGCTAGCCTTCCAAAGGGAATGAAAAGCACATATATGGGCAGAAGAAATACCCTACTATAAACCTTTTCCTCAGTATATATTAAGGAAAGGAATATTTTATGTCTTTATGGAGCTGGGGTAGTGTAATTAAGGGTGCAACAGAAGATTTGGAAGGCCAAGACCAAGTCATTTTGGCAAAGTTATAGTAGGAAAATGTGCTAATACCTATTGTTAACCCTGTTACTGAAGAATGCCATTGCATTGGCTGGAACAGGCATTAAACATATTCCTTGCCCAGCTCTGACAGTGGATCTCCTTCCTACTCTGTAAAACCTTCAGAATATGACGATCTCACTCTTCTGTTTGTGTTGATGTGTGATGGACAGGGCTGTTAACGCTACCTATGCTTAAGGTTGCTTAACGCTTTCAGCCAGAAGGTCATGTTTTTAACTGTCTGTGTTAACTCTGCCAAAGCTTGAATAGTTTAGGCTGAGACTTTCCAGATGGGTGTCTTCATTCAGGAGAGGTGGGGAGGGGGGAATTTCAGCCAAGCTTAAATCAGTGTATTCCTCAGAAGGAGCTGACAGAAAATGATGGTTTTGTTCATGTTACAAAGGGAAAATGTTCTGTGTTTTGTTTCACTAAAATCCCAAAAAACATCAAAAAAACAAACAAAAAAAACCCCCTAAACCCCTAGAAAACCGCAAACCAACCAACCAACCAAACCCCAGAGAAAACAACCCCTCAAACAAAAAAAACCCCAAACTCACAGTCTATATATATAGTCTATACTTTTCCACTTGAAATTTGGCAGGAAGCATTTGATCTTATTTGTGGGGGAAGGAGAGAAGTAATGAAAGACTGCACCTTAGAATAGAGATATGCTTTGTAATATCTACGTCTTCTGAGACTAGTTTAATTTGTACAGAAAACCTTAACTCTCTTATTTTCCTGCATGTTTGAATGCTTGACTTTGCAAGCTTAATCTCATTTTAATGTGTTTAAAATGTGATTCACAAGATGGTTTTCTTTTTAACAAAAGGAACTAAGAAAGTCTCCATTCAAGGGATATCATTTTGGCACCTATGTTTTCCACCTGCTCTGTCAAAGTCTTCAGATCCCCCTACTCTTCTGCTGGAGTAAATAAAGCAATGAATAGCAGTTGTCATTGTGCGTGAGCATCTTGGCACAGCTGTATCAGGTATGCTTTGCCCAGTGAGTACTATAACTCTTCCTTAAAACCACAAGGCAGCTGAACTGCAGGCTTTAGCTCAAGCTCTGGCTGGATTGCTGACTTAAGTACAAGCCTTCTTCCTCCTTTCTGTCCTTTCCTAAACTACCATGCTTTAATATTCTTCAGTTTGTTCTCTTTGTAAAGGAACATCAGAGTGAAAATCATCATAGAAGAAAGCTTCAAGAAAGTCCAAGATCAGGAAGCAAGTTTTAATCCTTCCTGACTAGCAGTTAACTAATTTAAGTAAGTTTAATGTGTTTATTTTTTTCATGTATATAAGGAAAAACATGATGCTTGAAAAAAAATGATTACTTTCACGACACTTGAGGTCTGGTAGTGGAAGTGAAGCAGAGAGTTGGATGTGTATGCAAGGCCATGTATTGGGGAAGCCAAAGGAGGGCAACAGGAGAAAGCATCTGTGCTCCTAAAGGGTAATTTATCCTTGTGAGGGAATTTCTCAACTGAACTACAGTTCATACCACTGCAGTGTTCTTTGCACTAGTGAATATCTGAGGATAGCTGCCTCTCCATGTCAAGAAATACTGTTCTGTCTTGTGTAATAGTGAGAACTTTAAAATCTTTACTCTCCAGTAACAGACATTAGAGCTGCTGAGGTGACAAGTAAAGCATGGTGAGAAGACAAGCAGCAGCTTTCATTTTTGTCTAAACTATGAAGACTTTTATAAAATTGGCTTGTTACCTTGAGTCTTATTTTCTGAATATTATTTTTGGAAGTACGGTATGGTTGTTTCACTTTTTAAAGACTGATGGAGAATGCACAGCAGTCTGAAGGTTTATCTTTGCGATCTAGAGTTTTTGCCAAAAATATGCTTGAAATATTCTTGATTTCTCTTCCTCTTTTTCTTCTTCTCCTCCCTAAGTGTCTGGACTGTAGAGACTGGAAAGTAAGTAGAATTACAAGAGGAATGAGTTTTCCTATTCATTTTTAAAATACAGTTATGTGGGAGAGCTTTTGAACAAAACACTCAACAATAGGCGCTATTTTTACTGGAAGATATTTAGCTGGAAAAATACATTGAGGTGAGAAAAAGTGCTGTGTTCCTCATGTACATGTGTGTATGTATGTACATATATTTGAACTCTGATTATGGCTCTCTCAATAGCTCTATCTAAAAAAAAAAATAAGTCTACTTCAACTACTTCACCTGAGTTTTACAGAAGTCCAAACTGTAAAGAGTTTGGGGCAAAGACTACATTGCTGCTGCATGTCTGTGCAGCATCTGGTAAAGCATAAATTATAAATCACTCTAATAGGAAGAAATCTGGAGTGTTATTCACTCTTGTCAGAAAGAGGTAAATTTCTCATTTAATCCTGGATATCAAAGGGTTGTAGCATCAGTGTATATTTGAATTTCCTTTCACTTTTCAAGAATTCTGTCTTGCTGGCTGTGTCTAGAGTAGGGGGTTGGACCAGATGACCTCCAGAGGCCCTTCCAGCCTGAATTATTCCAGGTTCTTCCCTTCCATCTAATAACACCACAAACTCACACTTCAAACTTTCAGATTGAGATTTCCTTATTTAGTAGAATAATACATAATTCAACATCTCTTGGGTTTACAATGGTTTTAACTGATGTGACTATAACAACAGCAGAAAAGAAATACATAGGCAATGTGGTGAAAAAGTTTCTCCTGTTTCTCAAGATTTGACTGTGCTAATAATCTCCTCACATAATCACAGAATCACAGAATGTTAGGAGTTGAAAGGGACCTCAAAAGATCATCTAGTCCAATCCCCCTGCCAGAGCAGGATTCCCTAGACCAGGTCAGTGCTAGAGGAGAGGGTGCTGTGTTGTTCAAAGGACCCTGACTTTGTCTACTCAGGCCTCTGGAACACCCTACAGAGAACTGTGAGAAAGCTACAGCTATGGAGGCTATAGAAGGCTGCTCAGGAAGTTTTTTACAAATAAGGGACAAAGCTGTTAAATGAAACCTCTTCTTTTGCATTCTGAGGTGACTTCACTGTTGTCATCCAGGCCAAGTTATGGGCTATGAATGATTACTTGCTGCTTATGTCAAGCAATTTTCTACCCAGACTCTTGGCCTTGCTGGGTATGATTGCAGCCATTAGTAGAATGGGAAGCAAATCAAGCAGAGGTATCGAGTTTGGGTAATCTATTTACATCAAGAATTTGATACAAAGTGCTAGGATGAAGATAATTAATATCTGAAAGAAAAATGAATAGGGTAATTTGTATATATCTATTACCAGGTGTATTTGATGTATCTTTTAATATTTATTTATATGTTTTTAATAGATGTATTTATATTTTACAGTTTTTAATGTATGGTACCATATCCTGGTATGAATCCAGTAGAAAAGTAGGAAGATTTTTCCAGACTCGTGCTCTGAGTTGGCCTGTGGTCTAGAACACTAAGGCAGGGAGAAAAGCCTGAGGCCAGTCCCAGCTTTACCCTTACCTTTCCTTTTTCCCCAGACTTTTCCTCTTCACCCCTTAAATAAGCTACTTCTCTGTTGGCTGCTTTTATTTTTACAGAAAGAGCATTAGAAATAGCTGAAGCCTGATACCAAATAACTGTTACCACTGGGTAACTGGGTTCAGTGAGACTTTGTGGGATTCTGTGAGCATGAGAAGACTGCCATTGTTTGTCATGATCCCACTCAAATATTTTGCAATGAAATATGTGGGTTTTGGCCTTCACTCAACAAAGCACTTCTGCATTTACTTAACCTGGAGTAAGCTAACATCACCTGGAATCAATTGCATCGCTTATATGTGTGAAATAAAGCACACCTTGTTGAGTCATGACAGGCTCTGTTCTTACTGAGGAAATACTGTGGAGCAGAATTGATAGTCTGTTTCTTCCCCCCTTGTGCTAAAATTGTTACTTGCTAAACAAAGAGGTGATAGAAGATCATGTTCTGTGTCCTGTATTTCCATTTGTCTGACAACTGTCATTGTCTGGAAACAGGTTTGGAGGCATTGTTGGCTTCTCTGTACCTATTTGCTCCTATTTTTGCGTTTTAAGCTCTTTGGGGACAGTACTGTCTCTTTATAGTATAGCTGTCCATACAATGACAATCTGTAGGGGCACACAGCCCTGATTAGGGCTCATAGATGCAACTTTGTTATTCTGGGATATAAGCTAGACTCTGTTCTGAGCAGAAGGTTGCTTTCAGGCTGCATCTTCTTACTGCCTTCATTTTTTGGTGTTTTTTTTTTTAAATGTACATAGCTTTCTCCTGGGCCTCAAGGGAGAACCAGGGGTAGATGTGCACTTGGGAAGGATTTTGTTCTCTGGCCACAAAGGGATCAGTTCTCATTAGCTCTGGTTCAGTGTGCCTAGAGTGGTGCACAGAAGGGCACTTTCACTTGTAAACGTACCTCCAAATACCTATGCAAAAGCTGTTCAGTCTACCTTTGATATGCACTAAGGCAGGTGAGGAGTTTCTAGAACACAGAGCTTGTTCCTGACAAAGTGTGCAACTTTTCTGTGTGCATTCTGGCACAAGAGCTAACAATAGATTAATTTTTTTTTTTTTTATTCTTGCAATTTGATTGCAAGGATATTTGCAGAGCCAGTTGGCATATGTCATAAAATCTGATTGATTGAACAGTTAATCCTTGAAAACTTCCCTTTGAAATATTGCCAAGGTCAACAAGGGATAGTGCCCATGTATACATGTCATGGAAATTACCTATTTTGCCATTTTTATCTACCCCCATATAGCTGCAAGCATCTGTAACACTCTGAGTTTCTTGTGCAACACCTTCTTTCCCCAACATACAGGTTTTAGTGATCCATGTTCTCCTTTGTACTGGTGGAATAGAGGAAAATGCTTGACTTCAAAAAAGATGATCAGTCTGTTAGAGTATTCCTCAAAAAATAGGGGTTTTTTTCCAGTTCAGAAATTTGTGGAATGTGTTATATTATGAGATAGAAATTCTGTGAACCTTTTGAGGAAACCTGTTATTTCCACATTTCCTATAAGTTATCATTTATGTCAATGTGCCACATCAGAGGTTTTTCTGAAAGCTTATTTTATCTCTGTTTGGCCTGAGACACCACCCTTCTGAATTCACTCACTTTTGATTGATTGATAATTCAGTTGCTCACCACTGCTACTTGCTTGCTCTATGTCAAGCTTTGCAGAAACCCCAGGCAATTCTTGGAAAAGCCTATTCAATGTTTTCTTCTAAGGTTGTTGAAAATTATTTAAAATGCCTTTACAGTGGTTCCTAGGGACTGATGTCCTATTATGCTTCTCTGAAACGAGATGATTGACCTCCTGAGACCTTGTCATAGTACACAAGTTTTCCTAGGTGACTCTGTTGAATAGATAACCTGTTGTGTCAGCTCTCATGTCTGAACCGAGCCAAGGTCTGTGTACCCTTCCTGGCTATGTGAAGAGATGATCCTTGTGCTGTGGATGGCATTCTGTGCTGCATTCCAGGAACATGGCCCTTCTTGACAGCTGTCACATATCACAGATATCCACTGAGCTGTTCATATGAAGCAGTAGGGGAAACAAGAAGTATCCAAGAAAATTTCAGTAACTCATTCATTATAACTCAATCTAATTGAAATGTACAGTTTCATAAGGAGGAAGTGAGGGGGAAGGGAGTTGTGATCATTGCTGAACTTTGTGAGGGAGCAGGAAATTTAATGTTATAAAATGACTGAAACTGACTAGAATAAAACCCCCCACCCTTTGCAGAACTTTGGCAGAGATTCACCTGCTGTTGTTCTGAGGGAGTTTGCTTTGGGAAATTGCTATATCTTGGTCTTTCCTCCTAAGGAAAAGATATGAAAATCAACAATTGGTCCTTTACAGTAGTGATGCACGAGGAATCAAAGTGTGCCAGAAAGACTGCAATACATTGTTGATTGTTGTGCCCAAATGTATTCTTATGGGACCAGTCCGCAGTGTTTTCTGTACTGATCTTGTTCAACAGGTTTTAGAAATAGAGTTTTTCAACCTTTGGCAAAACATAATTCTTATCCTTTAGGTAACTAAGAAGTTAGGGGAAAACCCCTAAACTCATTTTAATTGCATGGGAATTTCTGCACTCCCTGACTTTTTTGTTCATTTGCTTTTAACAGGTATGGCATGCTGCTTGGGGGAAACAGTCTTTGAATTATCTTTACCACAGGCCAGAATCAAACATGATTTAGAGGGAGAAATAGCTGAACAGCAGCCTGCATTGTAATGGTAAAGGAAATGACAGAAAATGCAGTCAAAGCTATCAGTAGAGGCACTGTTGCCAACTCTGAAGAGCACCTGGCTAGATATTAAAGGACATAAATATGATCCCCTTACTGAGCAGTATTTTATAAACTGTAGTTCGGAGCCAAAGAAAACAGCTTTTGGAGCTTTTAGGTGTCCATAAACAGCTAGATAAATATGAGGAAGCCAGAACAAGGGATAAACAAGGTAGTTAAGTATCAGCTTGCCACAGTGCTTTTTGGAGGTCCTCAAGCACCCAACTGAACTTGGAGTATATTACTTCTGCAGCATTCCCGTTGCTTTCCACTATCCCTGGAGCTGAATCCCTAGCATCTGAGAGAGGGTCAATGGAGCAATGTCATGGTCTCAACTCAAGAGGTGGCCTGCCATCTGCATAATTGACTGAGATTGCATAGTTGACCATATTTCATGAGAGTTGGCAGCGAGCACTAGTCTGTAGTCAGGATGGGGATTTGGAAGGAAAGCTGCATGTACAGTCTCTGATCTCTCTCTCCTAGCTGCTTGCCAGCATTCAAAGCGTTGCAAAGGGGTTTCATAAACAAATCTCATCAACTGTTTTTAGACAGAAGACACATAGCCATAAATAGAAAATTGAGAAGTGGGCAACTGTTAAAAATAGCTCATTAAGAAATGGTGAGTGGAGAAATAATATGGATATGATTGCATAAGGAATATTCTACACACATACTTGAAGCCTTTAGTGGTTGCCAAAACTCTGATGAAGTGAATGAAGAGCAAATGGGTTGTATTTCAAACACATACCATTACACTGAGCAACAGTAACATTTTATTGCTTCAGTCACATTTTTTGACTGAAGTAATAAAATTTGTAAAATATAAAGAAAAATAGAGGATTTATCTCTCCCTCCTGTCCTATTCCCTCCCTCTACCTTTTTTTTAATTTCAAATTCAAACCAGATCTCATGGTTAAATGTATGGCACTTGGGTTATGGAGACGTTTAAAAGCAATCACTTGACAGATTCAAAGGAACATGCAGCTCTGTACACAACCAGAGTAATAAGGAATACTTTCTTTCATACGATTTTTATGGTCATAGCTTATCTGGTGAAGCTAGAGAAGAAACTACTACAGAGCTGGTTTCAGCTGTGGTCCTACAAAGACTTAAGCATATGTTAGACCTTGTCCTGTAGGAGTAGTTGAAGGCAAGTAAATTGCATGGTGCACAAACCTGGTCAAATGTTAAAGCTTTTTTTGTCTGTATTTTAATTTTTACCTGTATTTTACTCAGGTTTGGCCTGAATGACTACCTTATTTAGTCTGAATGACCTTATTCAAATTGAGCCACTTTGCAGGTGTTGCTCTGTGCTATTTCCACGTAAAATGGAATTCACTCTTCTAGATATAGTTGTGCATTACCCATAAAAAATAGTGTAGTCTTTTGCTTTTATATCCATGATTTTTTTAGATGATAGAGCATATGCAAGGTATTCCTAACCAGAAGAGAAGCCTCACAGTATTAGGGCTTCTGAATGCTTTGCTTATTTCATCTTAAGCAGTAGTGTCCCATCACTGATGAACATTGATACAAAAGTCCATCTCACAGTGCACATAATTTCTTATAATTTGATTTATATACATTTTATTTCTATTGTTCAGAGCAAAAACTTAAAATATAGTCTTATGTGCATACATCAGCCTTTATGTGCTGCTGCAGTTCTCATTGGAAATGTGAAAAAACAATTATTTACACAATTCATGTTTTCCTAAAGTATCCTCACACAAGGATAAGGATGGAGAGCCTAACATAGAATGGATGATCTGAGGTGCAGAGTGCTGTACTTAGTATGAAAAGTCTACTTAATATTTCTTCTCTCACTCCCCTTCTCATAGTTGCTCTGGACTGAGAGGAAATAAAAAATATAACTAAGATTTTAGTTATATAAATATAAATTACAGCTAAGAACTGAGAAGCTGTAGGTTATTCCTCTGGTTCTTTTTCCCAAAGGGTAGTGAACAGCTTGCTTCAGCATCCTCTCTCCTTTACTAGGTGAGATATGAAGTCCTCATATGTGGCAGAGGTTTATGCAGTTAACAGCTTGATGTTGTCTACAGTTAGGTGCCAGGGACATATGTTGCAAAGGGAGATTCAAGAACTTATTTGTGAAGTACTAAGTAGCCATAAATTTGTTTAAAATACCTTGCATTTACAGAGTGCCTTGCAACCCTAGAGAAGAGAAAATTGCAATGAATTAGTGATGTGTCTTTGTGACTTTGGTCTGAAATATAGTAACTTGCTCAATTCTGAACTGTCATTTTTGCACGGGGGTTGGGCATAGCAGTGTCATGCTCTTTCTCCTTAACCACAACTTTTTAATGGAACTGTTTAAGTAAAAGATATGTTGATACAGTGGTATAATGTATAGTCAGCTTAATGAAGGATCTGTATAAATAATGTATTATAACTGCTGCCTGTAAGCAGGAACAAATGATCTACTGGGGAACTACCTGTGCATACATCTGCCTCTTAAATTGCCACTAAAAAGCTCTGAGTAGCAGCACTAAATACCTGAGCCAGATCTAACAGTGCAATTCTAGTCTACTCTTTCATACCTATGCAGTTGTAGTCACTTCTTCCATTGATAATTCCCTGCTGTTCTCTCTGGAAACTCAGAAAGTACTTTTTGTTTCATTTAATAACCTAACAAGTCTTAGTATTTTTATTCAGAGGAGTTAGGACATGGGTGATATTTAAATGTGTATCTTAATATGTGTAACTGCACATGCAGTCAGAAGAGACCATGTGAAAATTCCTTGCAGATGCCTTGTGACTTCATCCCTACTCCAGTGATTATTTGAATTGGGCAATTCTTTTTGAAAGGTAGTGTATGTTTTCCTTGTTAATCTATGTGCTAATCTGTGTTCCTATGACAACTTCATAAGCGAAAGGGTTACGTTCTGGTTGTAAACTAGACAAACCATAAACAGACTGCTACCTAATCAAATAGCACTTTTATTCAGGGTGGTTTTTCTTTTTTCCTGCAGAACTGAGTAGTTTGCATCATGTTCATTCTTTGAAGCGTAGCATTTGTTGCACAGCTGACAGTTATTCCTCTCCAACTGGGAGGAGTATTTCATAACTTCATTTCATTCTGAAGCTGCAAACATTCAGGCTCATGAAAGGAATTTGAATTTGGGAAATCCAGAGTACTGTATGGAAGAGATTATCTTCTCCATGTTCTGTGTTTTGTAGAATGGGTTAGTTTCTTTTGTTAGTACTTGGCTCATTAGGATTTTACAAAGGGGATTTCTGCCACTTCGGCTTGCACAACCTCTTTTCAAAGGAAGGAGTGGATCCCTGCCTGTTTTCCAAAGGAAAGCATAGTTGTACTGCATAAAACATTTTATTCTCTGGATCCTGAGCTGTCTTGATAAAAGACACCTCCCCTGCTGTGTTTGCTGCTTATCCACAGTTTCCTGATGCTAGACAGGTGGGACAGAAATTATTATTATTATTATTTTTCCTTCTGAGACGCTGTTATCAGCTTTTGTTGAGTAGAGCTGGAGATCTAACTTAGAAGCCTTGAGACCTCTGCAAGTGCTGTAAATCTGTAGTTAAAACTGGAGGGTCTCAACCTGAAGATATCTCAGCCATCTTCTCTCCTGAACAGTCTCTAACAATGCAGAACACTTGCATGATGCATCTTGGGTGTCCTATAAAAAGCAATATGATAGTTCTTCCTTTGTGCACTAATTAATAATGAAGATATTTTTCCTCAAGCATTCTCGAGGGAAAGAGTGCTTTCCTTTCCCTCAAGCATGCTTACAGAGAGCCCCATTTTGATACCACTCCAATGAGTGGTAAATCAGTATGGTTCCAGTCAGGCTCTTAAATCCTTTGAAGTAAAGCAAATTATGACCAACAAAAGATCAAATTCTCTCATGTCAGATTTTAAATGAAGCAAACTTTGAATGAAGCCTGTGATGAGTATTAAAATCAAACCAAAACAGTCGGAAATTAATAAAGGCGGAGAATCTGCACTTACAAAAGGAGTATTAATTTATGGTACCAACAGTAGAGGCATCTGTAGGAAGACTTGTTTTTCAGGAGGGGAGTCTGTTTGTAAGAATTTTCAGAGATGCGCTTCTGCATCAGCACTGTCTACACCTTTGTGCTTCACTTTTTATTTTTCAAGTACTTTAGCAACTCATTTGTTTCAGCCGTCACCAGGGAAACTCCAGCCATGACTACAATGTGTCATGTGACATCAGTTGTGTTGGGATGATTCTTCTTTTCTATAATGCATAAGACTTCTGTCTGTACTACAAATGCCTGCTGCTTTCATACCTCTTTGAAATGTCTACTTACATGAAGTTCACTTCTGCAAGTGTGTCTTCCACTTTCTTGAATTGTGTTTATATTTCCAGGTTTCTGAATGCTGGTGAGCAGTAAGCATCTTTCAGGTCCTGCCGTTTTTGACCCATACTATTGGGATATGATTTCTCTCATTTTCAAGTGTAGATTTATTTTGTTTAACAGAGCTGGTCAGAGGGATATACACAGTCTGTTTTGGAAGGCCCATGGACCCCTTGCTGGGGTATGAGAACAGGATTTTGAGTGGGATGTTTGTTTCTCTGCTTGTACGGACAGGCACCTCGCTCCCCTCTTCTACGTCTGTCTTGGGGTTGGAGGATGGAGTTGGGAGCCCAGCTTCCTGTCTTGGGTTGTAAAAAGACTGTTTTTTTCTCCTGCATTTTTGTCATGATCTGGTTGTGTTTTCCCTGGAACAGCCTTACTGATTTTTTCTGGTGCTGGCATCTCTTTGGTCAGTAATCTGGTAAGGTTCAGAGTTACCTATGCTTCACCTGGAAGACTTGTCTGACTGCTGTGTATGCATCAGTTAAACCAGGCTGTTTCTGAAATGTACTGTTAACAAAAGAACAACTGTAGTGTTGAGTGTCTTGGAACTGCGTGGCTCTCTACATATATGTGTGTTTAGGACAAGGACTTGAAATGCAACTTGTGTGGTTGAATCCTTAGATTGGCATATTCTACGTGACTAAACAAGAGAAACATGTTTGACTAGAATAAACACTTGCTGTGACAATTGCTGCTATAGATAAGTAGTTGTTTGTTCATAACAGCAGTATCTTTCCCCCTTACAGCATCAAATTAAATAGCAGTAAAGTGATCCCTCTATTACTGAGTTGTAACCTGATGAAGTAAATAGTAGTGTCATGTCTATTTTCAGAAGCTTTGTTGCTAAAAACAGATCTTTGCTCTGTGGACTGCTTTAGCCTTTCCCAAAGTGACAGCATTTCATTCGAAATAGCTTGTTGGGTTATCTTGCCCAGCTTGCCGTTGTAGTGCCCTGGTCCATGAGAGCAGACAGCTGGGGGAGTTCAGTGTTCTGAAGGTTATGATCACAGCAGTTTCATAAGTGCTTTATTTCAGTTCTCTTCTGGCTGTGCTGGGGACAGGTGCGGTCTGGTTCTGATTTCACTAGTCTTAATTTCTTATCTGACCTGGTAGTCAATCAAGGGCATGAGAGAGGAGCAAGAGAAAGCAGGAGAGGAATGGGCTGAGACAGACAGACAGCGAGAGTGCAATGCTGAGCATCTGACTTTTCTCATCCAGGAACTGGCAGATCTGCCTGTCATTCAGTGCTGCTCTGTGTACTGACGCTGCCCTGTGCAAAATGGATTTCTGAGTGTTAACCATCATGTTCTTCTTTTCCAAAGGGTCTTCTGTAGGATTTCATTTGCAGAGCACAGAGGGCAATATCTAGGGTAATTCCAGGGCTTAGTGGCTGTGATCTTTTGTCAACTCTACTTGTGAGTGAAATTAAACTTGGTATGAGCACCCACAATCTGAGCTTGTGCAACACAATTCCTGGCCAATGAGTGAAAAATCATAAACCTGACAAGTATGAGAGAGAAAAATGAGATGGCATATTATAACAGGAATATATTCATTAAATCTATCAATTTCACAGAAACAAAGAATTCCCTCTTCAGTAAAAGGCTTTGAGTAGGTTTATAAAGCCAGATATTCTTTTATCAGGTGTAAATTGTTTATGCTACAACTCAGTAGGCTAAAATTCAGGTCAGTGTTTTCTAAGGGAGCAAGTTACAAAAAAGGCTGAGTTAACATGATGCCATTTTGTTTTTGAGAGGATATTGGCCAGTATATGTACATGATTATATCAGCTTGCTACAGCTGGAGTTGTGTCTGGAAAACCCTTCTTATAAAACCAATAAGCCTGGCAGGGGTAAACCTTCAGTGTCAGTAGCATTATGCCAATTCCCATCACCATAAGGTTTGATGCAGCAGGAATATAGCAAAGACTTCAAAGAACTATTTCCAGTTGTCTTTCCCCCACACAGGAGGTCACTCCCAAGAACCTGAGGCATGAACCTTGCAGAATGTTCCCTGCCTGCCTACATGACAAGAAAAGCATCTCTCCTTGTAAGAAAACAGAGAGACCTAAAACCTGGAAATGTAGACTTTTTCAGGTGCTTGAGGATGTTCACTTAGGTAGTCAGATTTGCATTCCAAAGGAGGAGCAGTCGATGCGGTGGTGATGCAAGTGACTGAATGCTATCTAGTGCACAATGTAACTAAAGTTAATATGAATTCATGCTTTAAAACTAATTAACTTAAAACTAATTCCACTGCTACTAGCACTGAAACTTTGATAGTGTTAAGTTTCCAGCACAAAATTTGCTAAAGGAAACCAAAGCACTGGTGAGACACAGAAGTTTCAGCAGAACACAGCAGAGCTGGCCAACTCACTTACTGGGAGAGAGTCCTGACTTCTCTGTTCCAGGGGCCTTGGCTTGCTGTGGCTTCAGAAATCAGTCCATCATGTAATCGTGTGGCCACAGGCTCATGAGTAAGACTTTGTAACAGATGAGATTTGGACCAACTTGGCAAAAGGAATGTAGTACAAGAATGCCTGCGTGATCTACTATGCCAACATGGATGGGCAGGTGAGATACCAGTCAAGGAGTGGAAAGGAAAGCCCAGAGTGAAAGCAAAGTTCAGCTGTCTTTGTACCAGATGAATGTCATGAACCAATATCTAAGTATAACTGGGCTGGTGTTAGCAGGTTCGATTGGCACCTGCTACTGACGGAGATGAGCCCCACGGTGCTCCCAGCCCAGCGGGTGGTGTAGATGTGTCGCACGCTTTTCCAGCCACTTGCGTCTTTCCTTCTGATGGTGGCATGCTGTGGAGGCACTGCTTATGTGGAGTCCATTGCCCTGATTCCAGCTGCTCCTGATGGTTAGGAAAAACAGGAGGTTTGGCTGTTGGTGGTGTGGCTTGTTGTTGTTGGTTGGTTGGTATTGTGGTGGTTTGTTTTTTTTTCCTCTTCAAAAACACTTGAGATGTTTTTTGGTGTGAGTTAAATAGCGACTGTAACCCCTGTATTAAGGCAGTTTGCAGGGAGGTGCTGCTCATTTTTGCCACAACCACATTTTCAGATGTTACACAAATGCACAATTACTTGGTGTATTGGTGCTTGTTCTTGGGTGACCTTAAACTGTCCTGTGAGTGGTCTGGCAGTGTGAAAGGTGGAAAAAGCATGGATAAAGACTGAGGAGAGATGAAGGCTTTTGCTGTTTAAATCCCACCAGCACCTAGTTGCCTTCAACAGGTAGTAAATAAGCACTGTTCAGAGAAACATTGAATGGAAAGGTGCATGCACTCCTGTGTGGTAATAAGTCATGGATGTTAATGCATAAGAACCTGTAAAACAAAAAAAACCATCTGTACATGGCTGTGTGTGTGCAACTCATGTTAGATTTTAAGCTAGCAAGTTGAGACACCTCTAATATTTTAACAAAACAGATGTTTAAGTGAAACACAACTTGCCTATTATACCTAAGATATTAGCTCCTAAATAAATATATGTTTACAAATGGAATATGTTTACAAATGGAATCATCAAATTCATTTTAAACTAAGCATTAGCACTAGATGTCCTTTCAGTATAATTGATTTGCCAGGATCATGAAGAAACACTGTCAAACAAATCTACAACTAAACATGGTTGAGAAATTGTAGTTAAGGCCTCAAAAATGAGGCCTTAATCTAATCTAATCTAATCTTCTGTCCAAATAAATCATTCTTCACTTAAAAGTAATGAAAACCTTAGCTGTAGCTGAAATGAAGAGCTCTTGAGAGAAGGAAAGTTGTATTGTGTGTGAACTGACTTTAATAAATGTAAACCCTTGTTTATTTGCCATGGGCCTATTTCAGTTGGTCTGTGCGAACTTTTGTTTCTTATCACCCAAAAAATATGACCTTGTGTCTTTAAAAGAAAGCTGAACCTCAGTCCTCCATAGGGTTACTTGCAGTATGAATCAGTCATCATCCTTAAGGCATGCAGAGATCAGCATACAAAAATTCTTAACTATTCCCCTATTTCTGAACTTTTTGAGCGTTTGCAGTAATACAGTAATACAGCTTAATGTTCAATAAGGTTGTTACGGGATAATCAGGGTAGCGGTGACAAAGTCTATCATCACTTACAAAACGTGATGATCAAAGCCTTCGGACAGGGTTGGTTGTTAGCAAAGAGAGCTCGAAAACTGAGACAACATATTAGCAATCAGAGAGCAAAGAGCCATGTCTTGTGACAGATAGAGGTATTATGCTAACAGCCTGGTAACCCAGTTGGAAGACCCTCTGTTTGTGTGTTTCTCTGTTACTTGGGTAATTTCACAGAATCACAATGTTAGGAGCTAGAAGGGACCTCGAAAGATCATCTAGTCCAACTCCCCTGCCACAGCAGGATTCCCTAGACCAGGTCACACAGAAACGCATCCACATGGTTTTTGAATACCTCCAGAGAAAGAGACTCCTCAGCCTCTCTGGGCAGTCTGTGCCAGTGCTCTCGCACCTCAACTGGGAAAGTTTTTTTCTTGTATTCACACAGAACCTCCTATTCTTCAGCTTACAGCCATTGTCCTGCCTTTGGGCTTCACCGAGAAGAGCCTGACCCCATCCTCCTGACACCCACCCTTCACATACTTAAAAGCATAGATGAGGTCATCCCTTAGTCTCCTTCTCTCCAAGCTAAAGAGACCCAGCTCCCCCAGCTTTTCCTCATAAAGAAGATGTTTCAGCCCCTTCATCATCTTTGTGGCTCCTCTTGTAGGAGATAAGAGCTCTCTTTGTCTTCTTCCTGCTGTGCCTGTATCAGTGAAGAAAACTGTTAAATAAATGCTGTGTATAAACAAGATGCTTTCAGCTGCCTGGGTTTTTTGCCTGGAGAGAATGACCTGCTTAATTTAATTTTTCAGGTCAATTTTACCTTTTAGTGAAACTTTGGGAGTTTAATTTTTTTGTTTACTTGGCTGTTGTGGCTGAACAGCAGCTCCTCCCGACCCATCCAGAACCACGTCTGCTGATGTCCAGGCAGGGAAATCTCAGGGAGGGAAGAGAGGTGTGCCTCAGCCCACCACAGGCCAAGTAGCAAGGAACATGGGGTGATCCTTGCTCTAGAGATCAATTCTCCACTCAGCAAGGGCCCGTTGGTGCCTCAAGGGCACACGTGGCAGAAGGCATTTTGCTGGTGCCCTGGAAAGGAGCAGCATGCTTCTTTTTGTTGCGTGCTGTTGACAGCAAGACACTGGATACCCCCTAGGAAAATGTATGGCCTCTTAGCTAGCATGTTTCTGCTCCAAGTGCTGGCATGCCACTTTCCCTCTTTCCCTCCCTCCTCCCTTTCTCCATCAACCTCCTGAGCACTGAGCTCCAGTGATGTGCAGGAGACGTGCGTGGCTCAGGCACTGATCTTCCCTCAGCCACAGCATCCCAAGCTCAGCAAGCAGGAGCGAGGTGCCCAGCAGAGCACTGTCTTCTGAAATGCTGGGGTACCGGAGGGGGCCCAATGGGGTGCTGACAGCCTAGCAGAGACTTGCTGCAAACCTCCCACTGGCCAGGCTGTGCCTGTTGAAAGCTGCCTCCTGCCAGCTCTGCTGCCCTGCCTGGACCTCACGCCTGGGATGGGTGTAGATGACAGGAATCCTTAGAGTTCACAAGGGTGGAAATGTTTCTCCCCACAGCTTTCGGGTCCCTAAGGGATATCTCTGCCTTTTTGTCTTGGGTTACCTTGGGCAAACTTCGGGGGAGGTGTGGAGGTACAACAAACAAGACCCAAACACACAAAGGTTGCTCTTAGTTGTCACTAATGAGCAGAGGGCTAGGGAGTAAAGAATTTAGTTTACTTTATGCCAAGATATTGAAATAACCTCTTGGGGTGAATTTGTGTTGTAGCCATTCTCTTTTCTTGTCAGAAAGAAGCCTAAAGCACTGCAGCACCTCCTGCCACAGCAAGACAGCTTCAGGAAAACCATAATTTAAAAAAAAATCTGTATTTTTAAAGCAGTTCCTAGAAGACATGCTATTCCTGCCTCCTGGTCTCCTCGGGAGCTGGAGGGTCTCTTTGTGTGTCCTAACCCCTTTGGGAGACAGGTGCAACATCACTGAGTTTGGGGTATGTGTAAGAACCCAATTGGCTGTCACCAAAAGGTGGCAGCGTTTACATCTGCTTTTCATTATAGCCCATGCTGCTGGTTAAGCCAAATCTCTAGGTGCAGTGGAAGCAGGTTAGTATCAACTGGTGCTGGATGAGTAACAGCAGCAGATCCATGTTTGCTTTGTCCTGATGTTTTGTTGGTCAGCCCAAGTTGAGGATAAATAAGCAAGCAGATGAATGCTATTGATGGCCTCTGAGGAGCCATCCACATCTATGTTTCATCTTTTTGCGTTGGCCCCAAGCTAATTCCTGGGTCAGGAGACTTCCACACCTGAGGACTCAAAGTCCTGGTCCAAGTGTGAGACTGCCCAGAAACAAAGGTACTGGGAAGTATTAGCACTGGTGTTTCTACAGCAGCAAGTAAGCAGCGTGGGCTAGGCAGAGCTGTGTCACGAGATACAAAGTAAAATCCTGAAGTTAGGCTATTAAAGAAAACACAGGTCCTGTACCCCAATGAAAATGTATCTTCCTCTCTCTCCTAGAAAGAGCCTCTACATATCGAGAACAACAAAAAAGCATCCATATATATATATTTTAATTTTGCTGCTAAACCATTCTCCATGTGGTAAAATGACTGTCTTCAGATTTTGCCTCATTTTTAGTTATCATATGAAATAAAAAATATTTAGCCAGCTTGAATGAATTCTTTTATCTCTCCTGAAAGGGTAAACTTTTGTCAGAGTCCCTTAATGTTTTTCCTTTAGAGAAATATTCAGTAAGATTGCTCTGTTGCCCTTTTAATTTCCTTCTACCTTCTTCTGAACTGCTCTGTTGCCCCAAGGTAACACATTAATTAAATTAGGATAGAAACTTTGTTTCAGTGCAGAAAAAGAATTGGGCATGTTTGTTTGTTCTATGAAGGAATTTTTCTTTTTTGCTTTTTATCCCGTAAGGCCCTTCTGAAGTGCAACACTGAGTTAAATCTTTGCAAACAACACTTTACATGCTGGGGCCTGATGTTTTAGCTCTGTTAGAATCAATAGCTGCAGTGGTACAGGGTGGAAGCTGGATTTTGCCTTGAAAGTCTCTTTTACAGCAGTTTACCTGAAGAGAACTCCTAGTACTTTGGAGTTGAAGTCTCTTCATGTTTTAATCACAGCATCAACTGAAGTCGATGTCAATTGTGTCCTCATGTACTCAGAATGGTCTTTAGACTTTTGTACATACACTCAAAGTTTATTTTCAGTTTCTGAATCTCTTTTCATATGTCACACAACAGCCTCTTGCAGTTCAGTGTTGCTACCACAAAGCCTTATGGACTAGATGAGCCAAAAGTGGGATTCCCTGAGTTTCCCTTTGTGATACCAAAGCCATCCCTGGAACAATATAGTTCACTTGTGTTTTTTGGATAGCACTTCTAGTTTACTATTAAGCAATTTAGACAGGAATTTGGAGCAACGTTGAGTGATGGTAGTATTAATCAAATGAATTACCAGACCCATAAAAAACTTTTCAACAGTTTATAACTAAAGTGAGGCTCAAAAGTATCTGTAATATAACCCATTTGTGGACCCTTGTTCCTTGAGGAAAAGGATTACTTTGTCTAAAACTTTGTCAATCTGAGTTTTTGTCCCATTTAAAGACCCATTATAATTTTCATGCATAATTTAAATAAGTCACTATACTATTTTATTGACTATTTTTATCAGAACATGCCAGGTTTATGGCACAATATGTAAAATACAAATCAAAATGTTAAGAACTACATTTTCTTACTAAGCTTATATCATCTTTTTGACTTGGCTTTTGAAGAAACAACGTTTTCGGTACTATGGTACTGCAATAAATACTAGAACCTGAAACCATATTATCTACCTAAAAAAACAAATGCTCAGATCTAAATATCTTATCAGAACTTGCCCTTTCTGACAACATTTAACAGAAAAATATTTCTTTTTGATACCTTTGAAATATTTTATCTCCTGTTTCAACATCTCACATACATCACAGTTTAACTGAGTATGTAATATATATATGCTTTTTAATGTTTTCATATAAGGAGAAGTGAAGTGATTGAGCCAAGTTAATAATAGGGTTTGAACAACTGGATGTTAATATAAAAAGTGAAACATTTAATGTAAAGTCTTGGAACAAGGTTAGAATTTTTGTTCTAGTATTTCAATTTCTCATTGTAAAAATAACAATGGAAAAGAGGAATGCTCATTGTAGTCATCTAATTCATTGGATCAAAGCCTATGAGATTGCCAAAATTCCTGATGTTTCTTATTAATGACTTTAACATTGTATTCCTGGCTCTGTTCTTAAAAGCTTTAAGAAATGTATCCAGAAGTTTCCCTTCTGAAGGAAATTAGTGACCTTAACTGTGCTGTGCTGTTAAAGCCTGCGGTTACCAAACTTGCTAAACCTGGCAAGCAAGGAAGAGTATCTTTCCCACTGCCTCCCATTTTCAGGGGGCAAAATACCCTTGACTCCAAACCCACTATTTCCAACTATTTGTATTCAGCTGAAGGGTAGAAGAATACTTCACAACTCCTTTACTGACCTCAATCCATCTCAGTCCACTGTTTAGTTAAATACCCTTAATAATCTAGATCTGTTGCTTAGGCCAGGAAGCTCTGCATTTCATTCATAACCTCTCCATAATGTGAAGCCACTCCCTTAAGCTCCAAGCTTATTTCACTCCATCAGGCTTAGCAATATCTCTGCTTTTAACACATAAGTAAATCCTGAAAGATCAAGGGGTAAAACAAGCCCCTTCTTACTCTCATGCCCTGATCTCCTCCTCCAACCTGATACCCAGTGATAGCGGAAAACCTCTTGCCTACAACTATGGATGTAACCTTGCTTTGGGAGGAAACATGGAGATGCAGCACCTACCAATATGTAGCAACTGCACCTTTATGGAGTATCCATAGGAATTAATATGACTCAGCCTACCACTCCCATGCATCTGTCTTCCTCTTAGTTTCTTCACTATGCTGCCTACTGTACCCTTGCTGCTGGGCTGGTGGCAAACAAGAGCTCTGCATCTCCTGGGCATCCACCTACTGTGTTCTCATGTGTCACTTTAGGCCTCTACCACTGGTATAGGGATTTGTTATGGTTTTTATTTCCTATATTGATACCACGTATGTCTGAGCTGTAGTCAGAGGTGAGAGCTAGAAATCTGGTTGGGTACCTGAGAGCACAGTGATCAGCACTGTGAGTATGGTACATGCTCTGGCAGCCCACCCAGGATGCTGAGTCTCTTTCAAAGATTACTTTGGTTTGATCTGCAAGGTCTGTAGGTCATAGTCTTTATTCATGTGGCCAGTGGGTCCAATTAAGTTGTCTTAATCTTCATATACTTTGCAAAATGCTATTCTAAGTACATGGACGCTTGGCTTCATCCAAGCATGCCTGATGAATCACAAGGAGAACTATGGGTTGTTCTTTGGAAGAACACTGTTTGCCAGGAGTGAGACACTTCTCTGTATACAGTCTTTTAGGGGAGGAAAAGTGCAAAAAGGCAGGCAATGCATCCAGAGTGGCATATCAATGTTATCATTTTTGTTTATTACAGTGAAAGCACCTCAAGCATATTCTTTCTTTTTTGGAATCACAACTTGGTTCTGAGTGATCAAACTTTGGAAAACTGTCCCAAGTGCTCTGAAATTTTATTCTGCACTTTGGAAACTACCCAAAGCAATTAGGGAATATCCCAGAAGCAACAGGCTAATATTCTCAAAAACATTGCGTTTTTAATTCTTCCCATGAATTTTTGCATCTTCTAAGATTTAATTTTCAAGACAAAAGTATTTTCTTGCATAATACTGACGGTGATTACCTCATGATAGCAGAAAGCAATCTGACCTGTGGTAAATACTTTCCATTTCTGCTATAGATATAATTTTTCCTGTGTAAATAGGTTTATAGTTGCTCTAATAAAGCTACAGAAAGTTGCTCCTGCACAGAGTCTGACAGTATAAAAGCAAGCATCCTACCTCCAGAGAGTGGCTGAAAACCCACCTGTTTGAGCAAGCACTGAAACGAGATGACCAACACGGACATGACTCATTTGTGCCAATGCCCTCACGTATTTACCTGTTGACAGCCTACGCTCCATCTTTTCCTGCCACACAGCTGGGACTGGAGTGAAGTTGAGCCTTTTCTGCCCTATTAACTTTGGCATGTTTGCTTTGCTTTTATCTCCCAGCCTCCTCTCCCCAGTAGCAACTGCCTTGCCCTCAGTCCGGAGGATGGCCCTATGACTCCTTTGTTTAACTGCTGTTATAAGCTGCCGCACAAATTGCTTGGCAGAGGGTGATTTGTAGTGACAAGGCTTGAACCTTATCCCTGGAGATTCACCAGATACCTCTGCAATGCTGTGCATCTCTCAGGACAGGGAATAGGAAGCCGGGCTCCCAGTTTTCAAGCCTGATCTTGCATCATCCCAGCTATTGCATAACAGTTTAGCTGAGGTGCAGTGGCATGTCCTCCTCCTCTCTGTTGCATTAACACGGCTCTGCCTGCTCGCAGGAGGTGAGCCGCTGCCTTTCTCCCATTATTTATAGATCAGCATGCACGTAGTGATTTACGTGCATCTCTTAAGAGTTATAGCAGTAGATCAGGTCGACACAAATAGTGCTTTTTAAAATCTTTTCGAGGAGAAATGGGTAATTTGCTGAAGAAGAATGTGTGGGATGAATATTGGTCTCGTGTATGCCTTGAACTGTCACAGTCTTACTCACATAATTTACAAATACCAAGAAAAAGGGACAGGATTAGTTTGGAAGACCATTTTATTTGTTTTCTTCATTAAAGTAATTCTTTGCTTTCAGTTTTCAGGTTTTGATTCTCTTTATTTCTCATTTCTTCACCAAATCTGTGATGTGTGTTAATTTTCTATCGCATATTTGTTGCTGTTCCTTAATTTTCCCTGATTTCCACCTCACATTTTGACTGCTGATGATCACATCAGCTGTTTTAGTCCTTTAATACTTGAAATTTTCCTTTTTGTGATCTATCTTGATTTTGTACTTTTGAATTGTATCTGATACCTATTCTCCCTGCTAGAACTCTGACAAACCACTTCCTTTTCCCACCATTTCTTAGGCCCTGTAATCCTCTAGCTGATGGCTCCTTATCCTTTCAAGCCTTCAAACAATAACAGAACTGTAGTCCTCCTCTCCTCATTCATCTTTCTGCTGCAGAAATAACTAAATGCCAAACAGAGGCGTGAGTGTGTGGAGTTGCATGGCAGACATGGTCAACTGGCTGCAGAGTTACTGAGAGACATTTCTGCTGCTCTGATGGGGGTTTTGCAGCAGTTAAAGGTGGCTGAGGGAAGAAGCTGATGGAAGTTCTGCAAGTTACTTCCAGGTAAAAGAGTAAATGACATGCTTTGTTGGTCTGAGGAGGTTTGTACCAGAATCCAGTGGATGGATTCTTAAGACAAAGGTTGGAGGTGTTGGTAATTTTCATTTCATGTGATCTTTAAGTATGAGAAGAGCTGTCTTGGTGATGTTATAATCGGGGACAAAAAGTGTCTCTCCATACTTTCTGTCTGTCTCCTTCCTTCTGTCCTCCAGGAAAAGGGTTTTGGCTTTGACTGTTCCAGGGAACAACTCATAGGTTCACAAGTCAACTTTATGTTGTTAGAGCTTGTGGCAGGCTTATGGGGACTAGAAGTCCAAAAGACATAAAAGGCTAAAGGCTATGAATTATGAGGCTCACTCACAGACTTATATGCACAGCTCTTTATACTTGTAAGAATATACCTAAATGATAAGAATTGTGTGTGGGCTTACAGACTAAAGTAATTCACTGTGCTTAGAAAAACATAGCTCAGGTTCCCATTATCCTTCATTCTGTATCTCTCACACAATACTGTATTTTCAACACATGCAGCATAGCCTTAGAGTTGGATCACTGAGTCGTGTTCTCTGTGCTCTCGCCTTCACTAGGGAAGCTGAACATCCAGCCAAGTGACCAAACCAACTAGTGTATGTCAGGAGAAAGAGAGTCTGGCCTCGAATGTGACTTGTGTTTTACAGGTACTGAGTCAGCGTGTTAGTTATTTGTATTGTAGGAGTGCTTAGAAGACCTCCAAAAGATTATTGCCTTAAAATATTAAACACACAGAAAACAGAAACAGTCACAGAAAAAAAGAAAAATATTTTCTTCTGCAACTTTTTCTCTGGTAAATTTGGAATACTGAAAAATTGTTTATAGAGTGGATGTGTTGGCTAGTTTCATGGTGTGCATAGATCTCCTCTTGAACCAGGGACATGTAAGATTTTGCATTCACTGTATTTGTATGATGCATTTAAGACACCTTTGCTGAAAAAGTTGCAAGAAAGGGGTGTTTTTGTGTATTAACAGTGTCACAAAATTATCCACAAAAAAGCACAGATGTTCTGTGGCTGACACAGAGGCTAGGGACTGCTTGTTTTTGCATCAAGATATTGTCTAAATAGATAAAATAGCTAAGAATTTTTTTTTTTACTGTCAGACATCTAAGGAGATGAATGACAGGTCTTATAATAATGGTAAATATGCCTGGGGCAATGCAGAGGCCAAAGACCATGACCCTGCATTGGTAGAACACAGTTTTCTGGGAGAATCTTAAGAATTTTGAGTAGACTCAAACATGCATGGGAACATTTGTGATGGTTTCAGCTTTTTTCTTTTTTTCTCTCTTTGGAATAACTTACAAATATTTCAGCATGCCCTTGTGACATATCTGCTCCTGTGTGAAAAAAATTAAGGGAATATATATATATAAATATATTTTAGAATTGTATCCCAAGTGTTTAAAAGGACTGTTGTAAGGTTAGAAATTCCCTCAAAAGCACTTATTTATAATTCTGCTGGGTACCTTGAATGTGACTAGCAAGGAAAATCCTGCTCTAGAGGCATGAACTAGCCTGCATGTCACAAAGGATGTAATAGGGGGAATAAAATGACCCACAGGAAAAATAGTGGCAAGGCAGATTGAACTTTCTATTCAGAACTTAGTGGCACAGCAGGAAAAGGATAGCAAAACATGGAATGAAGAAAGTAATTATGAATGAGATAACAACACTTACTTCTCACTGAGGCTTTGTTAAAGTTTAAATTGCACCTGCAGTTTTCTTGTAGTTTTGGAGCAAGGCAGACTCTACACCAGCTGACTCAAAGCTGAGCAGAGACTGAAACTGAAGTCTGTATAACACAAGCAAGCTGTCAGCAACTTGATCACATCATCAAAGTTGATATAAATATACCAAGATGTCTGAGTCATTCAGCGTCTGAAAAGTATCACTTCAAGGGGTTTACCAGTCACAGGGAGAGGGGAGAGAATCCACAGAGATCTGGTTGGTTGATGTCTTTCTGAATGGTGCTATCAACTTGATAATTAAAGGGGGGAATTACCAAGGAAAGCAATTATGTTCACACATGAAGCAGAGAGAGTTCAAGCACATGCAACATAGGGAAAAATCTCATGAATGCTTCAAAATGTTGATATATATATATATATTTTAAATCAGATGAATCTTTTAGCCTAATTATGAATTTCTACAGAATCTCTAGAACTTCTTTGAAAAATGATCACGTTTTTTTTTTACAAGTTAACCTTTACTTCCAGCCTTTTAATTCAATAATTATAAAACAGCATTGATAACTCCTCTTCATAGCAGATTGTGTGCTCTGAAGCCCAAGTAATTGTTTTTTTTAAAATTTTATGCTAGCAATGTATTCATACATGTGGGTATCCCCATCCCATCTCAAGGGTGACTGAAGCCAGTGGAAGTCCTTCCATTGATGTCACTGTACATCAAATTGGAAGCTTAATATTGTAACTGTAGTGCACTACAAAATACATAGGACCCTAACAAACTATAGGCTAAATGCAGAGATACCAATTTCCCAAACTTGTGACTGAAATAAGTAACTTAATATTTCTTTTTTGCTGTGTCACATGGCTTGATTTTGATGTTGCTAAAAATATTTGGATGTTTTTGGAGTGAAATAAAGCACATATTCTTTTATATCTTCAGGTGAATCTTTTGTTTAAATGTATATATGTTGTTAAATGCTTTAGATCCTGAAGGAATGCACTCTTTCATCTGCTTTTATTTATTAATTTAATGCTTGAATATTTTGTTAATCATCATGAAGCCCAGTATCCCTTTTTGTATTTTATTTCTGAGCAAGGCAGAGCTGGGGAAACACATTAATGTAATTTTAGATGTGTTTTGTTTTAGTCATGTCTGTAAGTGAGCCCTTCAGCAGAGATAGTTAGAGATAGCTATGCCTGCAACTATTCTCTTCAAAGACTTCAGCACCTGAATGTGCTAGCTTGGTGTGAATTGTGTGTTGGGTAAGCTTAGCAGTTATTCATATGTGCTGGTGTCAAATTAATTTTTATCTCTCAAACAGAAGAAAGAAGGAAGGTGAGGACTATTTGCAGGACTTGGTGATGGTGGCAATGTTTGTCTTCAGCTGGCATCGCAGGTACAGTCGCTGAATGGGTTTTCAGACCTTAAGCTGACTGTTTAATCAGCACTGAAACCTTTTGGGTAAACAATGGACTGGAATCACTTCCTTGACACTAATATTTCCATTATACTTTCTTCCTTGGAGTACTGGCAGATTGGGCTGGACTCAGCCACATTTTGCTGCTGGAGTTTTCAGTGTTTGTTTAAAAAAGGAATCTTCTGAGACCACAAGAGGTCTTTAATCGTTTTCATCTGCATACATAACTTTCAATGACTGTAATGGGAAATACAGAGAGGGAACAGATTGCCTGAGAATGCCTGTCTTTAAAGCAATTAGTTTGATAAATGACCTGACTGAAACTGGTCAGAAAGAGAATAGAAGAGAGACTTATCTATGAAGAGGTACCAAATTGCAGTGACCATTCAGGACTACTTTGCAATGGAAAAGGTGTGCAGCTTTTTGTCTCTACAGTGTTTGTTTTTGGTTTTGTTTTTTAATTATTATTATTCTTTTTTTGTTTGTTTCCCAGTATTAATTTAAGTGTTTGAAGCCTTTGAGCCTTTGGAACAGTTGCTGCTATCCTCTGCATTTAAGGTGAGGGGAGACGGAGGCAGGAAGCTTCAGAGGTTCTTCAGATAGAGAAGTGGTGGGGTCTTATCTGAGGAATTTCTGGCAGCTCTTCCATTCATTGCTGCAGTGTTGGTTCCTGGGCTGAATGGGCTGGGTGGGATCCCAAGCTATGTACAGGTTCTGCAGATGCAATAAATCCTGCAAGGATTTGACCCAGATGTCCTTCAGCTACCATGGCCATTTCCAAAGCCAGCGGGATGATGCAGAACTCAAGTCACCACGAGCTGTCATTTCTGTAGGAAACAACAGAAAATTAGTGAGACTTTGCACAAATAGATCTATATTATCTCCTGCACCAAACTTGAAGGAATGCTGGGAATGAAGTCCTGTTTTCTGGTTTTCCTCCATTGGTTTCTCAAGAGCTCCTCAGATGCTGAGGAACGACAAGTACTGTAAACAGTTCAGCATATAAATGACAACACATACTATGGTTTCTAACACCAATAAAAAATAAAAAGGTATTTTAGCTTACACTTTCATACTTTCAAAGTCTCTAGCAACAAGGCTGGTGTTTTAATGTGAGTTGTTTTCCTGTCTGTGAAAGAACAGCTGGTTGAGGTAGATTGATGCAATTCTTTGGTGAATGTTTTTCCATTTCTGTATTTATGCTGTTTAATAGAGGACTGTTTTCCAACAAAAAATGTGTGCTTATCCTCTTAGAATTTTTCTGGGGAAAACCACCAAATAGACAAATCTGTAACCATGGTTATTAAAATGGAAAGCTCAGTTTTTTAATTTCAGCATTTTGATGTTATAACCTCAGATTTCAAAATGAAAATTTAGGAAGAAAATGAGATTTTTATTTTTGTTTTAACTTCTCTCTTGCTGGAAACTGTTATTAAATGTGTTTTCCTTTCAATTTGGGGCAAACTCCAAGATGTTCAGGCTTCCTGTAAAGAATAAATCTTGAGCCTAAGCCAGGAAAGGACTCGGTTTTATCTTGAATACTCAAATTCTTATTCAAGATAGTGTTTTCCCTACACAATTATTGAGTAAATGTAACAAGTCTGTGTGTCAGCTCTTGCTCTTGTGAGCCTTTAAAAACCTCTCTGCTTCAATTTTTGACAGTGACAGGAGTTTTGAAGTATGCTATTTGTCTTTAAAAACACAGGCAAACTAGAGAGGAAGAGATGTGTAGTTTCCCATGAAGTGCAGGAGGACCTTTAGCTGGGTGAAAGGCTGAAATGTTCTTATCCCCTGACTTTTTCTCCCAATTCCTCTTTGTTGTGGCACTGCTTAGAGGAGGCTTTCAAGCATGTCCAGCAGCAAATGCAAATATAGAAATACATTGAAAGACAATTTTTCAAGAGGGCTCTTGGTTTCCAGTTTTCACTTGAATACATCACATCCATGTGTTTTTCCTCCTAGGCTTTGCCTGCTCTAAGATTAGCTCATCCTGTTTGTCACAAGAAGAGAAAACCTGAGTGGTGAGTTGCTGGTTCCTAGGAGTTTCAGAAACCTCTTCATCAGGATCCCTTAACATAACACACCCTTTACAGTATAATAAGCTTAGTTTCAAAATCTTTGTCAGCAAATGAGATGGGGACTTGTAATCTTTTTCAGGTTTTGAATATTTATGTCAAAAAAGTGTAAATTAACACAAACTTCTCTTTTTTAGAGTTATGGCTCACCTAAGGCTCAGTGTTCTCTTCCTGAACTAACACATTGTCATGGCCTTTCTTCCTTAGATTTGCAAGCTGAAACATCTAAAACTGAAAACCATGTTAATACTACAAGTGGTCTTGCTTGTGCCTGTGATGCCATAGATCAAGACCTGCTCTTTGTGGAGGGGAAACAAGGTGCTCACCCCTAGAGAATCAGTACAGTCTTATGCCCAGCAATCCAAATTTTTGTTCTCTTGGTGGTGCTTGTCCTTCTGTGGACAGTCTAATTCTTTGCATTAAAGCAGTTTGGACGTTACTGCCTTTTGGTTTGTTGCTTGTTTCTTCTTCAGCTTCTCAACAAGACTGTTTATGAAGTTATGTCTAAAACTGTGAGATGCATGTCTAGATCCACAGTGTCTCTACATCTGGAGTGTATTCAGCTATTTTTTTTTGGAATAACCTTTTCTCCGGTCATTGACATGATGCCTATTTTTGGATACAGACGTATAAGGCAGCCTCTGATCTGAGTCAATATGAGTTTTGCTATTGTCTCTAGTGGAAGCTAGGGTTATGCACTTGGACATAAAAAAGTTTGATGGAGGCTTTAATTAAGTTTGTGAAAGCCATTAGAGGATGATAACCTTTCGTTCCTCCTGACCTCATCTGGGTTTTGAACTGGCTACCAAAAGGTTAAAGATTCTCTATCCCCTTTACAATGCCTTGATCCAGGAAACCTATTTTATTTTCAAATCCTTTAAATTTCCCGTTTTCTGGGTTCATTCTAAATGGTGGTGGGTGGTTCTGTTGCTTTAATTTCCTGCTTGTCATTCTTCCACATGCATCCCATCTAAATGAGGTTGCTTGTGGGATCTTGCCCAGTCATTAGGCAGCCTTGCTGTGGGTTTTTGAGGTTTTGTCTTCTCTTGAGCAGACAAGAGAAGGTCTTCACATAGACACCTTGGTTAATGGAGTTTTGTTTGCTGAGAAACATTTAAATGAATTCCATGCTTTGGGCTTTAACACTGGGGTTTTTTTCTGGAACTTGCAATCTGGTAAAAATCTTAAGTCAGAAATTAGGAAAATGGAGACTGAAGTGGCTTGAGGAGAAGGCTAAGAAATGTGAGCTAAGCATTTTTGCTCTTCAGAAAAGTTCTCCATACCCTTGTGAATGAAAGTGGTTTGCTGTTGAAACTTTGGCAATTCTCAGTCCTACCTTGTAGTCTATAACCCATTACCAAAGAGTTTACCTTTGTTTCTCTCACCAGAGCTTTGGACTGAAGTTTGGCTACTCTGAAATAAGGAGCCAAATTCTCATTGTTCTCCACAGAGACAGGCAAAGAGGCTTTCTGATCCACATAGCTGAGCTGCCTGTTCTCGGAGAAAAGCTTTCTTGTTAGATTGTAAGTTTAAAGAGCCCCAAACCTCAGTGCTTTCTGTTCTAGCTGCAGGTATTTTTTTGGGATCAAACTTGCTCAGACTCTCCAAGATTTCTACTTGCATTTAGTTTGGATAAATTAATTTTCTTGCATTCACTGACTTTGTTGTAGAATAAGAGCAATTAACTATTAGATCTGCAGATTAGGTTTGATTTCTAGTCTTGCAGTACCCTGAACTCACACCTCAGATGTTACCAAAGTCTCATAAGCTGGAATATACATTTGGATTCAAACACAATTGTGACTTGTGTTAATTTAATATTTTTAAATACAACACTTAAACCTATCTTGCCTTCTTCAACTCTCTAATTTCATTAGGACAAACAGCCATTAGCTCCCATTGATGAAATAATTTTAATGAATTAAATGTTACAATGTTTTTATCCATCTTCTCTGCTCCAGCTGTGCAAATTCACTCCCTTTTCCAGGTACTGTGTTGATATATTGAAAATAAAACACTGTATTTTCTCCTCAAATTGCAAAATCTCATCTGATTTCTTGTTAACAAGTTGATCACTCTCTTAATGGTTTTAAGCTTGGAGTTTGAACCTTAGCATCTGAGGAAATCCCAGAAACCACTGGACACACTGGGAACTCCCTGAGACTTTATTTATCTATTATTGCTCTTTTGATATGTGCAATCACCATTGCACTGGGAAATGCATGGGAATGAGATAACCATAAGCAAGCCTGTTTTACTCCTGCTCTACTCATGAAAGAGATCTATACTTTTAAAATTTCTTATTGCTAGTACAATGCTGATCTTTTAAAGTTTTCCTCACTGTTTATGTTTCTAAAACCTTGGAGGTTGCTGTTCACAAATTATTTTTCATTGTGTTCAAGATAGCTTTCTTTTGGTGATTACAGCAGCCTGCAATTTCTGGTAGCAATTTGATTGGTTTCTTGGCTATAGATTGAGTAATTAAATGGTAATAATTCTGCAGCTTGGAAAATTCTGGTAAAAAAATTGTTGTCTTTTTTTTTTACTAAAAAGAAAACAAAAAAAAGATAAACAATTTAAGAAATATTTTTAAACAGCAAGAAATACTTGGGGTTTGTACAGTGATTTTTTTTGGAAACCACCAACTTGAATCAACCACTTGCAATGTTAAATGATGAAGCTGAAGATGTAAATATTCCTAATATTATTTCCTCTTCAACAGGAAGCATTGGAAGGATTTCAATTTTGAGGGTTTGTTTTGGGTTTTTTTTCATTGTTTTTCATTTTCTTTTACTAGACAACCAAACCTAATGTGGTTTTTGAATTGTCTGAAGTAAATGAAACTCCACCAGTGCAAGTAAACAATCTTCTTCAGTGCAGTAGAAAAACCTTTGCAAAGGTGTAACTTAGTTTCACTCCCTAATCAAGCAAGTTACCAAAAGCAGTGACATCACCTTGCACCCCACAAAAAACAGAATAGGATAGAGTGGGATTTCACTGAAGTACCTCAATGTCTACCTCAGTCACATTCACAGTAGGCATTTTTCTTGAACAAAACCAAGAGCAGGTGATGTATACAGTGGGATGGTTCTTAGCCTGGCAGTAGGTTTGGTAATATTTTCACCATACTGTGGCAGAAACTGGTAGCAATTTTCAGCTACAAATCTGTATGCTGCTACTATGTGAAGATAAAGTGGTACTTAATAAAGTAAGTTTAAAAAGATAAGAGAACAGACATAGGAAAATTATTCTCCTATACTGCACTTTGGTTTAATTGTCTTTTGATAGTTGTTACTCAAACAAAAGTCTGTTTTAAAGGTAGTACCTCCAAAAGTATTTCATTTCAGAAGATGGGTTTGGGGATTTGAAATTTGCCCTTATTGTTTTTCTGTAGATATAATCTATAAAGGAAAAATTGCCAAAGGAGGCAAAGGAGCTGTCACCAGTTTATACCTTAGAAATGGAGACAAGATCTTAAAAATCCTAACCACAAGCGTGACAGTTTCAGAATTTGTATAAGCAAGAAAAAATGATTAGGAGAAATAAGAAACATTTGCAAATTTTTGCTTAGTAGCTTAACTCATTGATGTTTATTTGCTCCCCATCTCATTTCTGAAGGCTTTACAGGCTGTGAATGGATATTTTCCTCAGTCCTGTTCAGAGTTGCTGATGTTTTCTTAACTGAATTTTTTAACACTTCTAGTCAGTCAACAGCTCTGCCTCAGACAAACCCTCTCAAGTTTGGATTTCATGCTATTTAAAGGTACAATACAGATAACTTCAAAAACCTAGAGATTTCTTTTGTTTGACAAACTGCAATATTGGAGAACAGTCTACAGAAAATCTCTTCTATATAATATCAGACATAATTCATGGAAGAATCAAGCCAATAAACCTGCCATAGCAAGAGAAGCTTCCCAGCTGTGCTCCATCCCCCTCTGCACTGAGCTGGGAGAGCGCAGGTGATTAGTTCTGTGAACATAAACTTACACAGTTGATATCATTTTGGGATATAAGTCATTGCTGGTACACAAGCTCTTTGTTTTGAGGCAAATAAAACCTAGACATTTTAAAAATACAAGTTAGAGGATTTATGCAACTCCTGTGTCTTTGAACCTAATGCTTTACAGGAAAGGAGAGAGCTCAACCCAAACTGTGCTTCAATCACTCCTGCATATATGTCAAGTATCCACTGGTGTCTACTGAAGACTGATTCATTCATCTGTTTTCCTATGTACCTCTTATACCCCCAAAATGCAGGACTTCTCAGGCATGTTACTGAGCAGGGACTTATTGTGACCTGAAATTTTTACTTACTGAGACCTTTTGACCTGAGATTTTTAAGACTTGTAATTTCAAAGGGGGGTGGGAAATTGTTCAACTTTTTTGCCATATTAGATGAAATAAAACTGTTTTCAAGAGAAAAAATTAAAGATAGGCATAGCAAGATTGCCCCTTGTAAAACTAAGAGGATGGGTCTGGTTCCTATTCAGCCAAACTCTTCAAAGTTTCTCACTGTTTTGACATATCTAACAAAATTCTACATATTGCATAAAACTTGAAAAGTACAACAGGAAATGGTGATGTCAACAAAATAATCCAATAATAACTGAAGTGCAAATTTAAAAGGTGACGAAGCTAATATTTTCCTTCTAAAGGGTACTTACATACACAGCATACTGCTTCTCTTCTGATTAGTTGAGGGGGAGAAGAATTAGAGCTGTCTATGCCTTTGAAAATCAAGTAAATGGGATCTCTTGCCATGATAACTGAATGGCCAGAAAAGAACATATTGGTGCTGCACTTAGAGTTCAAGTCTCACCAAATGGCACTGGGGTTAAACTTTGGGTATACTGCCCAGTGTTTAAATATGAACTACTCAAAAGAAAGATACAGAAGTTTAAAATAACAGCATGCAGATTTCTTTATAGAATTTAAAGAATGAAAAACACTTGGAAAAATATCAGCAGGCAGGGGCAGGAAGAACAAACGGTAACCAAATTGGTTCCTGTGACAAACCATAACATTTACTTTAAAGCATCAGCGTGCTAGTCAGTAAAAGTCAAGCTACTACTCTTTTAATAGATCCCAGGCCTTCTTAAACTCACTGGTCTGCAAATATTACCCAGGTCAAGAGCAGGTCAAAAAGTGAAAACCCATGTAAAAGTAAACTTTAAATATCTGCTTTTGAAGAGCTGTAGCAGAGCGTCTCCTCTATAGTAAATGTGCTTCCTCTGTTTGGATGGCATTATACAGCATACTGTACTTAACACACCAATACTTTTTGCACCATTAGTTGAGTGAAGATTTAAAAAGCTCTCATGTTACATTTTTACATAAGGCTAACTTATCTTACTCTTAAGGTTTTGCTGGATTTTGTTCCAATTGTCATGGGATTTGACTAGATTTTTTATGTAATGTATCACAATTATTTATTGTAATTTCCATTCCATTTACCAAACCATGTCTCAGTTCAAGACCTTTTTTTTAACTGTCTGTGTACAAGTGTTCATATGCAAGTTGAATTTCTAGCCTTGCTACCTGAAGATAATACAGGAACAAAATCCAAGGAGCTGAAAATAAAATCCTCAGCTTGATTCCAAAATTGCAGACCATACTGCAGTGATGCAAGATAAGTTTTCAAATCCCTCTTCCCTTTTTTACATCACTAGGATACCATTTTATTTCATGGGTTTTGTGTGTTTTTTCATTAAAGATTTAAAACTATCAGTGTTGTATGTTGGCATTTTGAATTCCTGGTCTAAGCCCTATTCAGAATTGATGTTGCCTTTGAGCTGAAACTTGTTTCTCCACACACTCAGTGATTCCCTGTTTTGAATTTATTTGCCTAGTAGAATGGGTATTAATTTGACCTGCAATACACTTGCTCCAGCTTTTGCTGGAGTGAAAGGTCATATTCTGGAGCTGTTTTTCATTTCATTTTATATATGTTAATGTAATACCTTATGAATTACTCTGGTGTTTTGTTCTGACAGCTAAAAAGCATAATCATTTTTCCTTCCAGGAGGACTGAAAGAAAAGCAACATTCCTATTTGGGAGATGATTTATTTAAGATCTTTTCCCTCATCTTTTGCTCCTATATGTAAGCACTGAGTGAGATTCTGGCTCTGGTTTAAGTTGGTGGCAAGGGTCCCATTGATTTCCATTGGGCCAGGCTATTACGAACTGTTATTTTAGTTTTCAGGGCTACCCTCACATGTGAAATCTTTGCCAGGTCAATAAAGTATCATAGATCTGAAATGAGTTGAACTGTTGTTCTGCTGTTCCACAAGGGCCTATTTCTGCTGTTGTTACAGAGGCAGAAGATCCGTTAAAGCCAGACTTTCAAGGATGATGAGGCCTAGGAGGAGAAGAAATTACCCGAACTCTTCTTGTGCAGTTATCTTCAAGGTTGGTACAAATTTGCGCTAAGCATATGCTTAAGACAACAAAATGTGAAATTACAAGTGATGGGGCTGCTGCAGCCTACATTTGAGCCTTCTGTCTTCTCTTCCTTCTGCTTTCTTAGTATTTGATGGATGTTGTGTATTTTGCATGTTGGAGGAGAAGTTTGGAGGGATATCTACACAAGGGGCTATTACGCCAAGAAATGTATGATTTTGACTTCTGCTTGTTGCCATTTTTGAAAGCTGTGACACTTCAGGTGTTTAACATAAGAAGCTGTGCAGTGTAAACTAAATTTCCAGAAACCAAGGAGAGAATTGATGCTCACACAGAAATTTGAGTCCATGTAAAAGATCTTTGCCCATGCTCAGAAGCGGAGAACAAAAAACCAGAACCAGCCACAAGTAAATGTATCAGGACTGCTGCAGGGGGATGCTTCTAACAGAGGTCACACTTGCCTTCAGTGTGTTTTGGGAAAAACACCTCACTGTTAACTTTATTTCTTCAGATGTGTAAGTGCAGAATGGAAGTTCCTATGTTTGTGATGGGAACTTGAAGAGGAAGAATTTTTTTCTTGGAAAACAAGTATAATTTGTATAAAGGGGTCGGTTAGTTCAATTAGTTCTGCAGCTTTTCACTCTTCATCTTAACCTCCCTTTAGAGTGTTCACAGTGAAGGTATATATATTTTTTTAATGTCTATATTATATTATGTTTTTGCTATTTCATTATAGAGAATGAATTTGGAAAATGAGTAAAATGTGTAGATGGTGCCCATGGGGTTTGATGAAGGGAAGGCTGGTAAAGTGCCAGCTGGGATGCAAGAAATTGTTCCACCTCTTTGCTCCATCATAGCTATTTAAATGCATTTAGATGCTGCTCAAGTCAGCATTGCAGAACCAAAGTGGTATAGGCACCAACGAGTCTCAGGAGAGAAGGACTACAGTATCTGAAGTGGGACTCGAAATTTGAGTGCTTGAGTCAAGCCTCATGCTTCTGCAACCCTGCACAGTGCCTGCCGAGCTCTGCATGCTTCCAGACCCTCCTGGCAACACGGTGGGCAGCCTCAAATTGCCCAAGTGTTTGCACCTATCCACAAATACACTCTCATGGACAAGGTCAGTAGTGCAGGTTATGCTTGGGTGGGTTTAGAAAAGCCCTGGGGCTTCAACTGAGCAGGGATGCTTGGTCTGCTCTGGAACAACCAGACTCTACCCAAACTGCAAGGGAAACACCGCTTTTCCCTCATATCTTATGCAAGAGGTGTCAGAGCCGCTAGCAGCAGTGTGCAGGTGAGCTCCTCACAGCATGGCTGGCTGGTCAGATCCCTTTTCTCCCTCTATGGAGACATAGCAATGATTCTTCTTAAACATGCAGAAAAGTTATGAAGGTAAGTAAAGCAAAGATTGTATAAGGGCTAGTTATGACAACATTTAGGGTCATATTGGTCATATAGCACTTCAGTAGTGCCCAACCTTTGGGTGTCTGACCAAAATAATATTGGGAATCATCTGATTTTGAGTAACATGTCAGTCAGATGTGGATGACAACACAAAAATGAGAAGAGAAGGCATCACTAATTCTCCAAAAGCTGGTAACTGTCAAGTCCTACTAGACACTTCTGTGCATGTGTGTTGAACCACCTGTACTACCCATGTTACACTGAGGAGTCCCAAAGAATGTACCTGCGTGCAGCACAAGTCTTTATAAAAGACATCACTCTGTGATAACACAGCTGTATTTTAAAGTTTTTGGTTGATTTTGAAGGGGAGGGTTGTGGGTTTTTTTCTCCCCTTAAGTCTGGGTTTTGGGCAATAATATGAGTTATATTACACTAAGTAAGTAAGAGGTAGGTGGGTGTAGGTGGAGGTGTCTTCTGGCAAAAGATTGCTTTGTATCCCCAACCAGCAACTGAATCAGCTACACCAGTCAAATTGCACTTGGTCAGTAGTGCTGTGTCTATCATAAGGATTCCTACTGGTGTGGATCAGTTGGCCACAGGTTAGATTTCTTCAAATGCTTTATGCCAGTCTTCCCCTTTAACCATTTATATGCATAGCATGATGTATATATCAGCACTTATTTAGAAACAATCTGCTTACAGGAATCCATGCAGGTGCTTAGAAATTTTCTGTAAAAATTATACTTTTTATGTTATCTGTTCAAAATTTTGTCAGAGACTGCAGCTGTTGAAGTAAAAATGTTTAAGTAAGGATGCATATTTTAAGGCAGGTTTCATCCAAATTTCCCGGAGTGGCAGTTGGAAATTAGAATTATTTTCTCTGAAATGCCCCTGTTGTCCTTGAAGCTTAAAATTCAGAACCTGTCTTTATTTTTCTTTTCTGCTTTCTCCTCTTTCTTCTTTTCCTATCTGTTTTTCATTCTTGCTAGACTAACACCAATGTAAAATCAGGCACTGAAGAATTAATTTGCCTATCACCCTCCTTCTGTGATCATCTAGTTCATAGATGTTTTCAATTACTCTGCTGTTGGTTTTGCCTTATTATCTGGACCAGTCAGTATTTAGACAGTGATGCAATGTATGTACAACCCCTTCAGGTATGTAACAATACCTCTTTACACTTTGCCAAGTCTCTTTGCCCAAATGTGGCTTGAACACCCTTGTAGCACAGAAGGCAGATTAACTACAATAGAGAAACTACAATAATACATCTTAAAAGTCTGCACTTTCAGGTTCACAGTGAAAACAAACAAGCCAGCAAACAATAGCAACAAAAAAACCCCAAAACTAAAACCACCATGACTACCACCACCAAACAACTCCCAAACAAACAGATCAAACAAAAACACCCCAAGTTAACAAATCTACCTGATAGCTTATTAGTGTGTTTTACCTAGCCTGGCTTTGTGTCAAAATTTGGAGTGTGGGCTGTTTATTTACAGGGCTCTAAACGTGTATTTTTATAACTTCTCTGCTGTCATAATGAATTACCAGCCATAAGCTGTCCTTTGTTGCTTTTGGTGAAAATCAAATGAAACCCAGCAGGAGCTCCCAGAGTGCATTGTCCAAGAGTGTAAAAATGCTGTGCTGATGACAGATCATACTGTTTTTATTAAAGCTAAGAACACTGACTTTACTTTGCTTTTTGACCCTAGTGCTTTACTGTCAAGGTGATTTTATTTCTACAAATTTTCCTTCTGCAGGCCTCATCAACGATTCACCATAAAACATTAGACAAATTCTCCTCATCTGTATGTGATTAGAGCAGGTTCTGTTGTGCTGCTTGCCACAACTAAAGCGATGTTTTTCAGCTTTGTCTGAAAAGGAGTCAGTTTACCAGCCTTCATTCAGAACACAAGGTCTCCTTGTTTTCCTACCAGTTTTCTTTGGTTCTTTTTAAGCTGATAAGGACATAATTGAAGGAATTTTAATGCATTATTTGCTAAAGACTGCAACCAATTTTTTCAGTTCTACTATCTAAAAAATGTTGCCTTAAAAAATGTTTTTGTACCAATGTCCTGACAGATGAACAGGACACACATGTGACAGTTTGCTTTGAAAAAACCAGAAGTTTATTGAAATACTATGGGGAAAAAAAGTCTTCCTGAAATTTCCCAAATCAAATACATAATGAAAGTGTAAGCTTTTGTGTAACTGCTTTCAGGTTATTCTCCCTGTAAAAATTTCATAAACTACTAATAATCAAATCACATACTAAAACCAACCTCATGCTGAAATCAGAATATTGAATTCTCCTGTTGAAAAATTTCATGTCTCTTTACCAGAATGACTAATTTAATACAATACATGAGTTAAAATATTATTTTTTATTCTTTTCAAATAGAAGTATTTTAAGAATAGAAAAAAGTTTACTACAAAGCCCTTTTTATTGAATAGTGTTTCAGCAACAAGTTATTAGAAAAACTTCCCTGGAGCATAGCTGTGAGTTAGAAGAGGAAGAGCAGGAAGCGTTGAGTCTATTTTTTAAAGTCAATGCAAACAATCTGGCTTTAGTTGTTACAGAAATGAACTTGTCATAGATTTATGTACAGTTCTCACCAATGTCTGTCTGGAGTTTAGAATTAAACCATCCTTTTCTCAGAAGAAAGATCAGCATAGTGAAGCTTTCATGGTGACTTGGACTTTCCTAAAATATAAGCATCTTAGATTAGAGATTTCTTTTCTGATCTGCGAAGAGCCCCAATAGTTCAAACACAATTTTGGATCAAATATTTCTCTTGTCATCCTTGGTGACTTCTGATTTAAGCACCTCATGGCCAAAGCAGCACACAGGTGCTCTCAGGCGTCTCCATGCATGCACCTCAATTTGGTATCTAGTGGAAGCTTTGAATTACTATGATTTTTTCTGTTTCATTAGGTTACTGAGTATTACTGTGGTCACATGCTGCTTTGGAGTGGCATATATCTGCTTACTGATTTCTTTACACAACCACTTATTTTCTTGAAGGTATACTTTATACAATGCTGTACACTTCAGACTTTTAGTGGAAGTTTTTATCTCCATATTTCTAATTGTAGTGCAAGGGAAGATACTGGTAGTTCATTTTAGAAGACATCAAGCTACCCTAGGCACCTGGGATTCATGCATAGCTTTTTTCAGATGTGAAGTTGCTGATGGTGGCTTTCCTTTGGCAGCCTCCTCAGACATATTTCTCCTCTTTTCACCATGATGAAGGAGGCCAAATCTTAAAACTCAGGGATGAACCAGCTTTAGGGATAACCTCTTCTTAGAGTTACTTTAATTGTAAAATTGAGCAAATATGTGTGAAAGCAGGCTTGATAAATACAATACAATTTTAGAGGGACAGTTTGGCATTCAAGCCCCCCAGAATGCTTCATGGCAAACTGCAGAGTAGCCACATGCAGTCCATTAATGTGTGGTATGATGTCATGTTTACAATCCTAACTTGAGATCTATTAGCTTCCCTCAGCCTGGAATATTGTCACTGGTAAAGATAGCTAAATGTTCACTAGTGTCACAGAATCACAGCATATCATGGGTTGGAAGGGACCTTGAAAGATCATCTAGTCCAGCCCCTGCCAGAGCAGGATTCTTCCCTGACCGTGGATCAAACCCAGGCCCCAGCGATGAGAGTGCTGAACCCTAACCACTGTGGTGAATTTTGGCAACTAAAATGGAAATGCCAACTTACTGAGGTAAATGTGTGAGAGAGAGACCACACAACAGAAGGATGAATCTTGCCCTGCATTAGGAATAATCACACAAAATCAGTGCAAGTTTCAGATTCCAGGTAACTTGTGGGTTGAGGCTGTTTTCCTCTGTGCTAGTCAGCCTGAGAGTTATGTCAACAGGAAAGCTAAGCATTTTACACATTTTAAATTGCTGGCAAAATCACTGGTTATTCAGCAGGAAATACACTGAGACAAGCAATGAACTCAAAAAAACTGCAGAAGCTCTTTTTAGGCTGGAAAAACAGTTTTTGTAGATCATTTTGAGAAGTGGTAGGTCTTGTGTTTGGCTTGCTTTTAAGGCAAGCTGGTGCCTTGGACTCCGTGGATTCAAACACAAGCATTTACACCACAAAAGACATCTAGAGGGATGGATTTTGGGAACTGGAAAAGGCTGAAAACATTTTCCCTGCTCATTGGTGACAAATACCTTTCAGGTCAGCATAGGCAGGAAGTGTTTCGCCATACATGACTTCATGTTGCTCAACCTTATGAAGTTCACCTATAGTTTTGAAGACTTGTGTACACAAAAGCGATTGACCAAAAGTGGAGGAGGAAATAAGCTAGCCTCAGGAAAGCTGGGGGGTAGGAGGGTTTTTTAAGCACTTCTGTTTAGATACTCTTTTTGCTGTGGAGTCAATTGGGAAAGTGCCATAGACCTGAGGTCTGGAGGCAAGGATGACATGGGAGGCTAGGGCTAGGTTTCATGTGGTCAGGCTGGGAATTTTTCTTCTAGCACTGGGGACCCTTCATCTGGACATGGGGTTTGTTTGTCTGAGGTCCCCTGTGTAGAAGAGTACCCAGTACCCACTTCATTCTGCTCTTAGTCTGAGTCGTGTATGGTTTAGAGCAAGAAGGGAAAGGAGTTGCATTAAGTGCTCTGAGTGAGCAGCTGAACCAAAGGCTCAAATCCTCCACTCTTTTCTAAAAACCCATCCATTGGAGACCCAGAGTAATTCTTTTATTAACCTTTTAATTTGGCCTTCTCCCTGGGAGGAAAAAATCTGCCTTGGAACAGATGTACTGCTTCTTGTTTCCCTCTGGTTTCATTTAGTTTCTATTTTTTTATTAACTAGAAGATCTGTGATAAAATAATTCCTTGTGAAAATGAGGCTGCTCCCACATTGCATTTCTTCTTTCCCAAGTTGGACTCTGAAGCCGATCCACCAAAATCCAGTGGTGGCTGAGAATCACTGCTACCTAAGATTATCAACAGCATCTAGTATCTTGAATCCATAATATCTTGTCTCACGTATGAGGTACAAGTTTCTGGTTCCTGCCACATCTGTGTCTCATGGAGGGCATGTTGGTGTTTTTTCCCATCAGTGATTCCCAAGCCCACCGAGCTGCCCTGTGCCTTGGCTTTGTTCCTGTCCTGCCTGCTGCTCCAACCTCTTGCCAAAGATATATTTTAACAGCATTGTTATGGAAATTTGTGATCTCTACAGCCTTTAGGTTAGTTTTCTTTTTTTTTGCTGCTGAGAAATGATTTCTGAGGTGATGGAGTTACCAATATTCTTCTTAATATAAAAAAATAAAATCTTATGTCTGTCATGAAATTTAATTTATTAATTATGTTAAAATATTTGATGTTAAAATATTTGCACTGCAGCAGGAAAGATTGGACCTTCTGAAGAAAGCTCCATTGTAATTAAAACAATCACTTGAAAAAAACAATGACGTAATTGTGTTTAATTTGTCTGCTGGTAAGGGGTTGGTAAGAAAAATGAATACTGTCTGTTTATATTTTCATGGTGAGATTTTCAAGGCTATTTAAGGACCGACTGCCTAATCTTGTTATGGTGTGCTTGTAAATACATGTATATGGAAATACAGAACCTGACCTACAAATTTGCACATTAAATATCAACAGTAAATACAAAACAGTCATGTAAATTTGAGGTGAACCTGGAAAACAGCAACTATGTGCGTGTTGAGCGGTCACACGGACCCACGGTGCTGTGTTAGGCAACTCACCAGCCACTCCAGCAGTACATGAGGTTTGTGCTGCAGAGGGTGGGAGAATGGCTTGGTATCTTTTGTTTCTGCTCTGGCTCTCTTTGATGGACTGATAAAATTAGCAAGCAATGCAGACGATTCTAACTGTACCTGGGTATTTTCTAGGAAATTTTTCACTGCCCACCACATCTCTGAAGCTGAATGGGGTGTGGGGATCCACTGACATGGCAGAACTTGTATGAGCGAGTCCACAAGAACGCAGCGCAATGCACTGCACTCAAAATACTCATTTGGAAAGCAGCAAATCCTTTGATTTAGTATCCCCATTCTGCAATTAGGGCTGCCAAACTGGTCTTCTGCAAAAGCACCTCCTCTCCATGATCTCATAATCCCATACACCTGTGTGTTAATACAGATGCATTAAAGGAGAACTAGGCTGGATGTGCATATATACATATATCAGAGTGGCAGTTATGCCTTTGAGTATAGCATAGTACAATGCTGTGGCTGGGGAGAAGGTTAACATGTTAACTAGTAATTTTGCCATTGTTTTTAATTCATATGGGGTTTGTATTTGTGGTTCTTTGATGATTTGCATTTTGTAAATAAAAGAAATAATTCACAAAATAAGGGAGTGGGTCTTTTTTTCATCTTATAGCCCTGAAAGATGTAAGAAAGAACAGAATTCATTTTATTGTTCTCTTTGGACTTTAATGCCATATGTATATTGTATAGGCTATGTGTGTATCTATGTTTAGGTATGTACGAATTACTTCATAGAATCCTCAGAGTTGGAAAGGACCTTAAAGATCATCACGTTCCAACCCCCCTGCCTGTCAGGGACACCATCCACTAGATTAGGTTGCCCAGGGCTCCATCAAGCCTTGTCTTAAAAGCTTCCAGGGATGAGGCTTCCACAACCTCTCTGGGCAACCTGTTCCACTGTGTCACCACCCTCATAGTGAAAAACTTCCTCCTAATATCCAACCTAAATCTGCCCTCCTCTAGCTTGCATCCATTTCCCCTGGTTCTATCACTGTCTGACCTCCTAAAAAGTCCCTCCCCAGCTTTCTTGTTCTTTCTTGTTACCTTAGGAGAAAAAAAAAAAGATTAAACTGACCACTGGGCTTGACGCTGTGTGGTAAGCTGACAGTGGCTGGCAGCCAAAGGCACACCCAGCTGCTCTCTCTGTCCCCTTTCTCAGTAGAACAGGATAAAAAATAAGTTAGAAAAGCTCATGGGTTGAGATAAGACAGAGAGGTCATTTAGCAATTACCATAATATGCAAAACAGACGTGATGTGGTGAAAATTATCTTAATTTATTGCCAGTTACAATAGAGTTGGATACAGAGTTGGACAGCGAGACAGAAAGGCACCTCCCCTTGCACTGGATCTGGCTGTGTCCAGCATGAGGCAGCCCCTAACCCCTTCCCGCAGAGATCACTGTAACTACTGGGCAGCAGAGTTTTCTCCAGGACTTCCCTGTTCTCAGTGGGCTCTGTTCTGGTGAGGGTAGGGTCCAGGCAGAGGTCACCGGTGACAGGCATAGCAGAGTGGGGAGTTGTGGACAGGCTCCAGCTTCCACGAGTCAGCCTCTCCCTGCCCTGATTTAGGAGCAGCAGGCAACGTATCAACCGAAGCGAGCACCAGCAGTGAATTCCCAAACACTGCCTCGTCTGCACATGCATCAGCCTTAGCTAGAGACAGCTGCAGAAATACCCGTTTGCCTGGTCTTGGCAAATCTGCTGTGCTTTTGTGTAGCCTCCCTGTAGACCATTGATGCGTGTCTTTGTTGCAGCAGTAAAAGTCCTGCCGTTGGTCTGTCCATTCTAAACAGCTCAGATCCTCTGGTTTTACTTCTCTCTGTCCATCGCAACTGTGTTCTCAGGGTCCAATAAGCAATCTGCCTTAGAGATTTTACCACTCACAGTCATGGTGTCTCCCAGCCAGGTTCTGCAAAGCATGTAAGTACATGTTTAATTTTAAGCACGTTTAAGTCCTATTAGTATTAATGGGAGTAAAATGAGGGCTTATATTTAGGTACATGCTTAAAAATGATTTATTGAGGAGAGATAAAATTAAGCCTACACTTAAAAGCTTTGCGCATTTGGAGAGAGGAGTATTTACATTTTCTCCAAACACATGTTCAAGTCATTAGGACTTGTGATATATACTTGTGATTTGCTACTTTTTTGTTGTCTTGCAGTTGACTAAGGAGAGACCAAGGTGTACAAATATGATACTTTATTGGTGGATTCTATTTAAAGGTAGTCCATTAAAAGAAAAAAAAAAAAAAGTAGTAGTTTGTTGTACAACAAGCTGGATAAAAGCCAGTGGGTTTTAGTTTCATCCCTCTGTCTCTTTAAATCTGAATATTGAGGCCAGGTCCACAGCTGGGCCATGGAGAGCAGGGTGCCTGGCTGCAGGTCTCTCCATCTGGAGCAAGCCTCCACTGTGAGTGCTGCCTTGGAGCTTGCAGGTACAGTAACCACTTTTAAGGTCTCATGGTTTGATATTTATTTCTTCCTCACTCCCCTGCCGTTGTCACTGACATTGTGTGTGCAGAAATGCTAGTGGTAAGTTATGGCTGTGAACGTGTGTGTGGGAAAGCTGTGGCACACTGTTACCTAATGGGAAACTGTTGGGTTTGCACTTACTGTAAATACTTAGGAAATTAAAGGTACTGTTTGTATGCTTGCTTGTTGGAAGAACTGGAGTTTCTTAACATGTTTTGACTAGTTGGAGAGGAGGTTTTATTGCAGGTTTCAAAAGAGTGTACTGTGGATGGTTACTTGTATAAGTTCTTTTCTGCTAGTTCACAATCTTATCAAAAATTTGAGCCATTTCTTGTGTTTTTTTCAGTAAAAGCTCAGCTCGTGGAGGCAAGTGGTAAGAGTTGAGTCACAGCTTGCATTCTGTAAAAATGAAATGCTGGAGCACATTTCAGAAAAGAGAGCTCAAATATGAGTTAATGAATCTTTTCAAATCTGAGCTTTCAAAAGTTGCTGTAAAAGAGACCAACTTTTGCTTCTACCTTGTGATTGCTTTAAAGGACTCTTTCATGATCTGAGGTTCCCACTCATGATTTATCCTGAATGCTTGGGGTTTGGCAGTACCCTTGCTGCAAAGGACCAAAGGCATTTGATATACTATTTGCTTCTGTTGATTCTGAGGCATTTAAAATATATGTTTAGTTTAATGGTGCAAAGCAGTGATTGGCTTTCTGGAAGGCTTCCATAGCAAACTGCATCTCAGAATGTACACACATGTGCCCCTAAAGCCTGCTCAGACAGCCCTGACCTGTGAGTGTAATGCATGCAGGAGCACTGAGCTGCCAGAAAGGCAGACATTCATGAGCATTACCATAAACCATATTTGCATATCAATCATTCTTACTTGAAAGCAGAGTAACCCTTTCTTTTGGAGCTGGTGTGGCGCGCTCTGCTGTGCGTTCTGCCATCGTGACTTTGATCTGTAGAAAAGCATGCTTACTTTTTCAACCACAAAACAGTAGTTCTCTTTTAATCAGGATGTGTTTCTCTGCTACAGTAGAATAAGACAAGTGAAAAACATTTGAGCTAACAATTGAATATTTTCAGACGACGGCTGTCTTTAATTACCAAGAAAAAGTGCTGTTCAGAGATGGAGGCTAGTTAATGTATAGATGGGTCCACTTCAATCTAGGCATGTTTTCTTTCACTTAGTCCAGCAGGTGCTGAAAATCTGAGCTTGTTGCTTGGAGGCCTTAGGGCCATGTAGAGTGAAGGTGACAAACATGCACACCTCTGCCTCATTTTGTCTAAGGCAGCACCTTTGGCAAAGACAGAATTGTTTCCTGAAAAGCAATTCGTATATCGGATTTATTTTGCTTGTGGTCTCTTGTTTATAAGAGCTTTACAAGGCTTTGCAGGCTGGTTGAAGAAACGTACCTTTGCTCAGGAAACTCGTAGCTACTGAAACTGAGGACGCCATAAGCATGTAGTGTTGTTCACATCATAAAGGCTTGTGATCCAGGGGGATGTTGGGTACTCCAAACCCTGCACAGCTGTTGGCTCTGCATGACCTTAGGCAAGTGTCCTGACCTCACTTGCCTTACCCAGCTGTAGAACTGGTTACGGCAGGAGCTCTTTGAAAACTTTATGGTATATTTGAGCTGAGCTTTTCTGGTACAAAAATGAATCCTGGAGTTGTTCTTCTTACCCTGTGTTTGGTGTGAAAGTGTATTTTGGCAGTTTCTCTTGTTCATTTAAGGCTGAGGGTACAGCAGAAGCAGCTCATTCTATGAAAATCAGTCAGTAGGACCTCTCCACAAGTGCACAAGAGAAAAGTTGGAGAAGTCTTGAGTTAGCGTGGCGGGTTAAATCTTTCTCAGGGGTAAAGGATGGGTAGATTTTTTCAGTAAAGAAAACTGTGAGAACCAAACAGAGGAATTTAGCACAAGCCCATAGTGAGCTGGTCTGAATTTTTAGTGAATGTGCCTGGGTTGTGCTTGCATTTCTCTTTTTTTTTTCCCTTTCCTTTCTTTAAATGTAGCTTGTGGGCATAAATGGTCACATAAACAGGAAGCCCCAAGTGCGTCTCGGAGACAGGCCTCAGCAAAGGATTTTTCAAGTTTCTTGCAAGAGGTCACATCCGCTTAGAATTTCCTTTAAGATTTGCATCTGAAATTGTTTGTGTGTTTCTAAAACAAAGAATGGGATTAAAGAAAAATTTAATCAAGTTTCACAAATGTCATCACCATCGCAGATTGAATGTGGTTAGCTAGGCATAGGCACAGACATTGCCATCTCTCAGTATGCTGTTGCTACTGGAAGCAATGAATTATGTTGTAAGACTAGGGTCCAGTAACTGAAAAAATTGCTTATCAAGCATCTCTGCAAATAGCCCTTGCTGCTGGGTGCACCCATCAAGAATGTTTGTTGCAACTGAAAAATGCACAGCTTAACTTCATTTAAATTTCTCTGTTCATTTGGTTTGAAAATAGCAGCTTTTTGTATCGCTGGGATGAGCATGCGATGTCTTTCCTGATACAGCATGGCAGCATTCTTTTTCGATTGGTTTCAATGTGTTTTAGTGTAATGAAGTAGATGCTCAGAATGACCGTTTCTGGTTTTCCACTAGTAGAGAAATAAAGGTGAAAAGATTTTTAGCTAGTAAGCAAGCTCAGCAATGAGCTTTGGAATTAGTGCTGATTGTACTAATGTGCTGAAGTAATACAACAGTGTTCAGTGAAAACATGTATTTCTGTACAAGGGTGAAAAGGCTCTGTCCAAAAAGAATAAATAAACCACAAAAAGACCCCAAACACCTACAGTGGACCCCACCACCAAAACTCGAAGCGTTTGTAATCCAACTTGTAGGGCAGGGCTTCTGCTCCACACTATCGCCTTGTTTTAATTTTCAGCTGTTTAATTTCACATATTACAGGTTAGTTAAATCTCTTTTGGCACCTACTTTCATCTTTAAGGACAACTAATACCCTGTAGCTGGGCATGATGGTTCCATAATTGTAGGACCATCACCTTCAAAGACGGTTGCCTCCAAATGCAGTCTGCCTTCTTACTTGTATTGCCTTTGAGCTATGTATAGCATGTGTTGCTCTGTTATGTGCTGGAACCACAGGCTCCCTCCCCAGCTTCCTTCCTGGCCTTCCCAGACCTCCTTTCCGACGGCAAAGGAGGGTAGTTATGTAAGGGCATGGTGCTGGGCTGGAGCTGGGATGCACCAGCAGTCTCAGTTGTGCTCAGCATGCTGCAGCACAGCTCCTCTTTTGAAGAAAACAGAGATGTTGCTGGTTTTGGAGAGAGCAAAAAAATCATTGTTTAAACTGACTTTGAAGCAAGGAGGAAACCTCCCTTCATCTCTTAAACTATGTTGTTAAAATAGTCACTTAAAATCATCTTCCAGTTAAATATATTACTATAGATACGCTTTCTGTAGTTCTAGAACAAACATAGCTGTATATTTCAAAACTATATATGGCTGTGCCTATATATATGAATATGTCTGGACTTCTGTGTGCACTTTTACTATCTTTTTTGTTACAGGGCATGAATATTTTCTGTCAGAAAATCCCTGTTATTTTTATTAATCCTTGATGATGAACGAAAGTATATATTTTAAGCACCTTTCCTTTGTAGGACAGGAAATTGTATTTGCTTTTGTTCACTGCTAGCACCAATCTCTTCTGACAGATCTGTGGCACAGATAGAAAGCAGAAGTGTCTCGAGTACTCACTTCTACATTTATTTTCTCAAAGCAGAGGGCAAAGAAGCTAAACATTTAAAATGCATGGATTCTTCTGAAAGCTTTAAACCTATTAGGGCAGACACAAGGCAACTTCGCACACCGATTGCCCCCAAAGCAAGTCTTGATTTTAGGACTAAGCCAAGCTGGCATGCAAGAGCAGTTGCTGTTGATCTTTTATACTAATTTTGGATTAATTGTGATCTACAGCACTGCGTAAACATGCTAACCTAGTACTTCAGCTTCGCCACAGCTAAACATTAATCCTTCTTAATGCTCTAAGTCAACTTTTAGTCCTTAGCAGAATTTACCTTAATCTCTGGCTAGGAAGCTAACTGATTTACAAAACATAATCTGAGAGCTCCAGAATCTTAAGGAAAATGTGCAGAGAAGCAATTCACCTATGCAGAATAATATGCTTCTCTGTTAGCCTTTCTAAGGCAGTATAGGGAGTAATTTTGCAAAGATACCGAGATCTATGGTATAAAGGTTTCTTTTTCTTTTTAAAAGATAAAATGCATAGATAAATTGAGTTCATTGCATTGTTTTTATTAGTTTTCTCATTTATCTGCATTAATGATCGCTATAGAAAATGGACAAATGTAGTTGTCTTAATCTGGTGAAGCATTGTAAATGAATTTTGTTAGTGACAAATATACTTACTCAACAAGGACAAACAAGTCTAAGGTGCTAAGTATTTGAATGCTATCGTCAGACCCCTCTTGCAGGAAGAGTACAAAGATATAGTTAAGATGTGCAGAGAGAAAAATTAGATTTAAGCACAGCTTGAACTTAATCTGACCACCATAGTTAAAGATACCAAAAAAAAAGTTTTTACAGTAACAGAAAAAGTAGGGCTAGGGAGAATCTCCGTCCTTTATTGGATGCGATGGGGAATATGGTCACCAAGGACAAGGAAAAGGCTGAGGTACTTAATGACTTCTTTGCCTTGGTCTTTAACAGTTGAATCAGTTATCCTCAGGATGCTCAGCCCCCTGAGCTGGTAAACAGGGATGGGAAGCAATGTGAAGCTCTCTTAATCCAGGAGAAAGTGGTTGGCAACCTTCTTTGCCGGTTAAACAACAAGTCCAGTCGGCAGCTGGTCACGAGTGGTGTTACCGAGGTCTTGTTATTGGGGCTGGCTCTGTTCAGTGTCTTTACCAGTGATCTGGATGAGAGTATTGAATGCACCCTCAGTAAATTTGCAGATGACACCAAGTTAGGAGGAGGTGTTCATCTGCTTGACAATAGGAAGGCTCTTCAGAGGTAGCTGGGTAGGCTGGATCAGTGGGCAGAGGCCAATGGGATGAGTTTTAACAAGGCCAAGTGCTGGGTCCTACATTTTGGTCACAACAACCCCATGCAATGCTGTAGGTTTGGAGAAAAGTGGCTGGAATGCTGCCTGGCGGAGAAGGACCTGGGAGTGCTGGTTGACAGCCAGGTGGCCATGAGCCAACAGTGTGCCCAGGTGGCCAAGAAGGACAATAGCATCCCAGTCTGTATCAGAAATGGTGTGGCCAGTAGGACCAGAGAGGTGATTGTCCCTTGTACACAGCACTGGTGAGGCTGCACCTGCAACACTGTGTTCAGTTTTGGGCCCCTCAATACAAGAAGGACATAGAGGCATTAAACCACGTCCAGAGAAGGGCAATAAGGCTGGTGAAGGGTCTGGAGAATAAGTCTTATGAGGAGTGGCTGAGGGAACTGGGGTCATTATTGACCATTGACAAGAGTCATTATTTCTCTCTACAACTACCTGAAAGGAGGTTATAGGGAGAAGGGGTCAGTGTCTTCTCCAGGTTTACCAGTAAGAGGATGAAAGGAAATGGCCTCAAGTTGCATCAGGGGTGGTTTAGATCAGATATCAGGAAAAAATTCTTCACAGAAAGAGTTGTTAGTTGTTGGAAGAGGCTGGCCAGGGAAGCGGTGGAGTCACCATCTCTGAAGGCGTTTAAAAAGCGTATAGATGTGGTACTTAGGGACATGGTTTAGTGGCATGGTGGTGCTAGGTTAATGGTTGGATGTGGTGATCTTAGAGGTCTCTTCCAACCTTAATGATTCTGTGATTCTTGTCAAAGCAAATACAATTTCTGGCAGCCATAGTTGTTATCCTCTAGAATTGAGAGAACAAGTGAGTGACCTGGAAAGTGGACTGTAGAAGACAGTGGAGAGATGATGCACCTTTACCTTAATCTTGTGTACTACTTTAGTGATGCTCTTAAAATCAGCTCACTTCATAGACTTTTGATGGTATTTCAGAGAAGGGTAGTTTTCTTGTGTTCCTTTATTTTTGCAGAGGAGTGTTAGCTGGGAAAACCAGCTCATGGCAGGCAGTATTTGAAGAAACCATGTTAAGCAAGGGGAAGTTTTGTGACAGTACTGGGCAAATTCCTGGATAAGGAGGATTTGATATTCCTGACTTCCATAACCCAGAATGCCAAGATTCAGAAAATCAAAGGATCTAGAGTTACATAAAGTGAATGTGAAAGAGCTTGCCTTGACGTTCATCAGGCTATCGAATAGTCTTGTTATGCAGCATTTCAAAAGCAGAGCTGTTCCTGAGCCCAAAGAGTGGAGTTGTCTTCAGCCCTTTCTCTGAGCCCCTGCTTATGGCACATTAATGTCTGGACCTGCGTGACTGCCTTCCACTCTGCTGTCATACTTTAATTTCCTCCCTCTTCTTTATTCTCTTGTATCCTTACTTTCCCTAGCCATCTATTATTTTTTCCAGGTTCATTTCCTAATTTTTAGTCTTAGCTTGACTATTTTATCTGCATCACAAATACACGAGCTTTTGCTACAAAGAGAGAGCAGGGTCTGTGCTGAGGAGGCAGAGGAGAAAACATATAGTTGTGGTCAAAACCTCACCCTCACCTAGTGAAGCATTCCCAAAATAAGTGAGGCATGTTCATGCTTTGGGAATCTCTCCTTGAAGCTGAAGGACAAATCTTTGTTGTGCACTGTCTTGGCTGGTTTTGAGAGCTTTGTCACCAGTTTTCTGTCCCCTACCTAAAAGTGAGAATCCAGTTTTCACTGAGATTTGTGTAAAATTTTTGCTTTCTATAGCAGATCTCAAAGCAATTTTTGAAGCATGGAGGTGTGAATAGAAGACTGCTGTGTCCAGGTGACATGGATCAGAGATTTGTGATTCTGTCTTCTCCTTGGCAGAGGAACAGGTTGAGGGTCAAGCAGCCTGAAGACTACTCTACAATATACCAGGTGAGTTAGACGTGTCCCCGAGGGGATAAGCCACTAGGCAAGGCAACTTCTGCTCCAGCTCTCCACCTCAAGGTGGCTACAGGGAAGGTGTTGTAAGAGCGTCACCAGCTGTCAGGAGGGTGCTGGGCTGGAAGTTTCCAGCGCAGGAGCCCATTTAAGTAGCTGCTGCACACACGCCAGCGAGCAGCGGGAAGGGTGCTGGCCATAGGAGCTGCCCCTGAGGGTTCAGGTTACTGAACTAAGCTGGCAATGACCCGAACCTATATTTAGGTTTGGAATCTGTACCAGTGTGGTAGAAAGCTCATGTGCACACCATCCTCAGGTAACCCCACAGGCCATCACCCTGAGTAAGCCTGACTGCTTTTTAGGGTCCAGCAGTGAGCAGCTTTCCTCCCACATGTTTGGAAGCAGTATGGGTTATTTTCATCTCTTTGTATGTTGTGTGCACCCAAGAGAAACTCCCCCAAAAAGCCTCTTGTAGTTTCTGTGCAAAGGCTTCTGAAATGGGAGTTATGGGGGAGAAACCTGCCCACCTTGCCCCTTATGACTTTGAACATGAAACAGAGAGGCCCAAGAGACCCTCTCTATCCCACCATCACTCCCAGCCCAGCCTTTGGCAGGGCAACCACCAGCTGCCATCTTTCCAGAGGCATGAGAAGGTAGAAAGAAATGTCAAGGAGTTGTAACTGTCTGTCCTTAAGCCCAAAGAGGAAATCAGAGTCTCTCAGGGGTTTTGATTTAAACAGTTGCAAAATTTCAGACAACTTTATTTGGGTCAGTTTGTGATAGACTTTAGTGCTTTGATGTTTTATGGATGTACCTCTCTCTGGTCTCCTTATTGATTAAGTTTCCAGGAAGGCTGGAGAACAGGTTTTTTTGTAATGGGCTGATCTAAATATTTTAAATACATTCCAGTTTTCTTTACTGCAGCATCTAAGAATTCTTCCTTCCACCACCTTTTTACACTTTGCTTTACCCTGTTCTCTGGCTTGCTACTATACCTGGCAGGAAAGGAAAACGATGTAACTTTAGGGAAATCCTTTCAAAGCTGAGGACAAATGGATTGGATTCCTTCAACTATATCTGATTGTCTTAAAATGGTGTAAAATCCATGTTGATAGTTCACAATCCTCTTTTTACTAAAGTTCTAAGTTTTCAAACAAAGGAAACCACTTTGATAAGTTGCTTTCCTAATGTTTTGGGCTCTTACCCAAAATGTTATGACTTTGACATAAAATTGGCAGGAGAGTAATCCATTTCCAAAGCTGTGTCTAAATGAATTAATTTTTGAAAGTGGGTTTCTGCCCTACATTTACCTGTTCATGCTCATAATGACTTTAAAATAGCAATAGTTTGATTTTTTTTTTTTTTTCCTTTGGTAATTTTTTTCACCCTTTGGAAGTTGGGCTGAGCACTCTACTGCTAAGCAGAGCAAATCTTTATCTACAGAGCAGATATGTATATTGGAGGGAGCTGGTCTTAAAATGCATTTTTATAGATAACGAAGCTGTAGATAGCAGTTATCAAAATCATATGATTTATTAATGGGCATTATTTTCTTTATGTGTTAGTATATTTTTGCAGTCCTAATAGAATCACTTGGCCTGGGTTGTATGGCACAGACTGCCTCATTCATTCATCCCAAATGGTTGCAATAGATTTTGGAAGAGACCCCAGTCAGTCTTTAGAAGGGAGGTGAGGTGCCTGAAATTGCAGGTGCTCGGGCTCAGGTGTTTAAGATAGGCAAATCCTTTCCTTGCTTGAGCAGAATCTAGAGTTGGGAGGCATTGCATGAAGCTGGACCGGAACAAAACTATTTGCTCTGGTCCTGGAAATAGGGAAAGGTGCAAGGTAGGCCTGGGAAACAGGTGCATTGAATAAAAAGGTGAAAAAAAAGAAAAGCTGAGATGAAATTTCATCTTTGTATGTTTACAGTATCAGTCTGGAAAGTGATTCTGCTTTGTGAGCAGATCCAAGGAGAGCCTGGGAACTCAGGGTAGCCCAAAGCAACAGGGCTTCTTTGTTAATGACTGCCTGATTTATTCCTGGATATGTTACTTGTGTTTATATCTGACTGTTGAAATTCATTAATTGTATCACTTATTGCACTAATTTATGTTCCCCAAGGCCTGAGGAACCCACAGCATGTTAAATGTCCACATGGCTCCAATGATTGGGATGACTGAAGGGTTGTTTATTTTCCCCTCTTGGGTTTGTGTTGCAGTTGTCACACTGTTTGCCAACGTTAACCAATTTCTGTGTGCTGCTGCTTGCACAAATTCAGAGCCCTTGGAAACAAGGAGGGCAGAGATGCCCCTTAGTAGGTTATGGTCTTGGTTGAGAATTGGAGGTGTCTTAAGACTCCACAAATGTTTTAATCTGAGGGAAAAGAAAGACTCACTGCTACAAAAAGGGCTCTATAAGCCCAGTCTCATTCAAAATTCCTGTCAGGAATGCTGCTTGTTAATGAACTCTGTTTTTATTTAATTCAGTTGGAGCTCCTCAGCCTGAGAAGTGCCAAGCAAGGCCTCACAAACTTTCCTTCCTCCACATTAAATGACCCTTGAGAAGAGGTGCAGAAATGGATCTGACTCCCGCCACCTCATAATCTTGGTAGCTGTAAATCCTTTAGTCATGTACTAGGAGCTTTATCAGAAACAGCACAGAGGCTTAGGTTCTTTTAATAGATACTTGTTATTGAGACAACATAATTAGACATAATGATTTTTTGTATTCTTTTTTCTCTTTAAAAAATAAGAAAAACCCCTTTTCTTAACACTACTGGCTAACCTGTCACAAACCATGTCCTCTCAGGGATTTGTTGGGAACTAGGCCTGGCCTTCTTAGGGTATTTGATTTTTACTATGTGAGTGCAACCACTTGCATACCACACAATGCAAAAAATGTGTATTTTGACAGCTTTGTTAAAGTTTCTATGCCATGTTTCTGCAGGTCACTTAAAAGGTTAAAGAAGAACAGAAGCTAATGCAACATGGTGTACCTCACACCCAGGTTAGGCTCATGAATGGTTATTAATTGCCTTAAATTTTCTTCCTGACTTTGCGCAGGTGACAAATCCTGTCTCTTAAGCTAGATACAATTCATAATGATAGCTTGAAGGATGCCTATAATAAATAAATCTTGATCATAATGACACTTCAGAACTGGTAGTTGCTAGAAAATAACCCCCCTGCCTGTATCTAAATGCTGTGGGATATGTAGCCCCCATGGAGCGGTTGCTTAAGGAGAAGAAAGAAAAGTATCTGTACCTTTTTGACAGGCAAAAGTATTTTATGATGTATAACCCAGCTTGGCATAATCACATTGATGTGCATATCATATGGTGGATGGAAAAGGGTGACATGTGAGTTAAGGAGGCAGATGTAAGTGCCTGATCTGTTTTGCATCTGCAAGCCTTTATGTCATCTTCCCAAAGTCCTTCCATGTTGATAGGTATTGCTAAATGTCACTGCTTAAAGGGATCTTGTCATGTTTGTATTTCTGACAGCTGTACATAATTAAACCCATTTTAAACTCTTATTTTTACCATTTTAAAATACATTTACTTTAATGTGGTTCACAAATATGTCACTTCTACAAACAGTGATCCATCCCCTCTTTAAAGGATCTTCTAGTGTAACTGATGCAAAAAATGTTTTATCACCTAAGGAAATGAAAATACAAATAGGAAGAATATGTAATGTCTAAACTTGTTTTAATAATGTCTGGGTTTCAGAGCTATGTTGCATTTGCAATATTTGCTTAATTCTGGTGTTTTGGTTTTTTTTTTGTGGTAGCAGTAGTAATATGGAAGTGAGGGGAGTGAGGATGACACATCAAAATATAATGTAAGGCATTCTGTATTCTCTAACTTAAAGATAACTGTGAGGTCAGCCTACCTCTGAACTATGTTACTTGAAGAAGATTTCGTTATGCAACTCTTTTAACTGCAGGTGTTTGTGAAAATATTGTCACCCTATTCCTGGTGTTTCCAGCAAGGCTTATTTGTAGGGATGGTGATATTGCAAACTTCCAGGAAGACCAAAAAAAGAGAATTCAAAAATGACAAATGCATGTGGTATATAGGTTCTGGTGTGTGGTGCTGGATCCCACCATGACTTGATCAGATAGAGGTTGTGAGGGCAGTAGAGAAATCAGCTGTGTTTGAAAAGGCATTCTGTTAGTACAGAATCCAAAGATACATCCACTGGTTTGTAATCAGCATACTTCTATTTTAAGTCAGATTAAGTGGCAATAAGTTGAACAAACTGCAGTGTAGTGTGGAGTTTACAATATTTAGTTCTAGATATACATGCAGATGGATGAAAAAGCATCCACACATACGATTTGCTATGATTAGCTCACAAGCTGAGGCATGATACATTTAATAATGGCTAGTAAACCTCTACATGATGTCAGTGTATCACAGAGCTCTTTTCATGATATTATCAGCAGTCATTAAAGTTATTTATTGCTGTCATCATGCATTTCTGTTACCCGTGGCAACTTGGCAGAAAACATATTGCTAGCACAGCTGATGATAGATTCAGTTTCAGATTTGGGATATGACAATCTGAACATCTTAATGGTATTTTTGTGCTGACTGGCAAACTGTGCTTCTGAAGGCATGCACAAAAATAGAGAAATAAAGAATTTATGCATCTTCCACACTGCACATTAGCAACATTTCCTCTTTATTAAAGAACAATTAATCTGCAGATCTTGGGGTGAGATGGGGAGATCTCTGTTGAGATGGGGAAGCAACACTCTATTTTACAGATCCAGGAATGTGAGAGAGAGATGTTTGCACAGCAAGTCAGTGAAGGTGAGACAGCATCCTCTAGAAGAGGGCTGGTGGTGCTGCCACTGCTGTCCTACATGCATACTTGCTGCTTTGAGGGCAGCCTTTTCACCCTTGTTTGTTAGACTCTGCCATTTGCCAAAAATGCAGTGTAAGGCAGCTAAGTTGCTACAAAGCTCTTCCAGCTTTAAATTCTGATTATGTTGCCTTTTAGGTAACACATGGTATTTATTCAGAAAATCTGTTCCATGAGGGGAGAAATGGAGATGCATAGATCTGCTTTTACCATGAGGGTTTCATTCCTACTAGTTGGCTACACATGACAAATCCCGCTTTGTGTGTGGGGTGCAGGCTGTTCTTCCACAACAGGGTTTCTTCTCAGGGATTTTTTGGAAATTTTGGTATTTAATGAGAAGTCCCAAATTATACAGATTTGGGGGAGGGAGGAAGTGGGAAACACATGCACAATTGAATTTAGAGATTTCAAAAGGAGGAATTTCAGTCCTGCACATGTTGATGGATCCTTTTATTCTTTTCTTTTTTCGATGTTTGTTCTCTGGTGAGATGAGTTTGTTATTTTTGAACATACTGCTGAGAGACACTGGTGTCTTAATTTATTCTCTCTGATAAACTTTTTTCTTACGCCCTTACTATGCAGCAGGGGCAGATTTCTCACCGGCGGTGCAGCAGCCATAGCACACACAGATGATACGACAAAGCTGTGGCAATGACGTAGTCACAAAATTTGGTTCCTGTGTGAGACAGGAGCTATGAAATGCCTGAGGAGAGCCCACGTTCACATGGGGCTTGGTATTTTCACCTGTCAGTATGTCTTGTAGAGCTTTCAATTACTTTGACTTTCTTCCCCTATCAGGCTGTGGATCCAACTGGCACTGTAGGAGAAGGAGCAGGTGGGGGCAAGCCAGAGAGGTGGGCACATACTGCAGGTTAGAAATGGGGAGGGTCTCTACACAGGTCATAAAGCAAAGGGCAGGTCACATCTGAAATGAAGTTCCACAACCCTACCAAATCATTTTGTTTCATTCATGCTAAACAAAAGTGTATTTTATGCTCAAGCAACATGCTCATCTACTTAGAATAAATACAAATTATTCTGGCTTCTGAGTTTTGACATAAGTTTTGAAGTTTCCTTGAAGCTATTATGATCAGATGAACTTAATTACAGAGTGCTTTACATACACTCATCTGGTAAATGTCATACAACAGACAGAGTCAAAGGGAAGGTATGCAGGATTTTCTGTCTCCCTCTTCTTGTTATGCTCCTTTATGTTGCCACTGAACAATAAGCATGCCTGTCTGAGCTGCCTCTCCTGTTAGAACAACCTCTTTGCCTCCTCCTTACGCCCCTCCCCCTATCCAGAGAAATCCCCAAGGCAAAACTCGTATTGTTGTCTGTCCAGATAGGAAATGTCTCCCAGTTCACAAAAATAACTGTCTGGAGAAATCCTTGGAGCTGGCAGACCATCACCCCTCCATCAGTTACCCCAGCAGCATCAGGCAGATGTTCCCTTGGGTGGGAAGGATGAAGTGTATATCTCCCTGTCAGCAGCTTCTCTGCCCCTCTTGGTATGGGGGGAGGAAGAGGTTGGAAAGGGAGGTATCTGAGAAATCAAACCCCACTGCAGCGAGCTCAGCTTGATCCCCACCCTGAGCATGCAGCCGAGGTCCCCACCGGGGACATGCTGGCCACGGGAGGTGAAGCAGCCTCTCCTTGTGCACACTCAGCGCCTCCCAGAGATGCCATTCACTTTTTTTTTTAATGCTTTTCCAACTTTTTCCTTACTTTTCTTCCTGTGACTCCATAAACTTAGTGTTGGAACTTCTCAGCGCTTACTATCGAAGTGGATTTTTCTTTGCACGAAATGCGGTTCGCTGTGCGCACATGTCTCAGTGCTGCAGGGGTTTATTGAGGACTGAGCTAGCACAACTTCCAGTTGTACTGTATACATTAGCAGTGATAAGGGCATCCTCTAATCTACAGGGTCATCTCTTCCTACTGCAGTAAAAGAGTTCTAGCGTTTGTAGAGTAAGCTAGAGTTGTTTCACACAAAGAGGGTCTGACGGTTGTGCAGGGCTGTGTAAATATATAACTATATTTAAAGACACAAGGTTAAGCTTCTTGAGGCACACACCTCTGAATACCAGCGTGTTCATATTTCTCTTCCAAGTGGTGTTATAGGAGATATAGCAGTACAGTTTTCTCCTCTTGCAAATAGCTGAGATGCATATTCTTGTTACTGGTGCAAAGTTTTAGTGTAGATTTCTGCTGTATGATATACTACATATTTTAATTGACACAATATTTTAGGTTAAATAAGTATCATCTGGAGTACACCAAGCAAGTTTATGTTAAAGAACTATTCCAGAAAACAACTGCTAAATTGCAGCAGTTTGTAAAAGTGTCAGCACTTGCAGAAAGTGTAATTTTTTTTTCTTGAAATTCTGCAACAGGGACAACACCAAATGTTTTCTCCTTTTGCTGGCTTTCATAGCAAAGCATTTTCAGGTAGCAAGTGTGTGTTACTTTCGCTTGACATCTTTCCTCAGACTGCTCATGGAAAGTGTTGTTGGTTTTGTTTTTTTTTTCTCCAATTTAAAAAGCATCTTGACTAAATTTTACCATCTAGTTAATAATTAACAAGTAACTCTAGTAAGTCTGCTGTCATGCTTTTTATTTAGTGTATGCAGAAACTAAGAGAGGGGAGGAGGAGACAAATCTGGAGTGAATTTCCATCAGCCATAGTGATTTTTGCTAAGAAAACAGTCTTTCAATGTAAACAACATCTGTATTTTCATGTTGTCTTTCTAAATAATGGTTTTGTAAATAACTTGCCTTCACTGTAAGGCAACAGTCAGATGCCTTAATCTCTCAGTCATCCAGGGCTCTGTGCAGAATGCAGACTTCCAGCATATTTAAACATACGTCTCTCAAACTTTTGATATCTTTTCCTCAGAGCAGGATTTCAAAAGGTGGATGACTGAGAAATGCACTTTCATTCTCTGTGTTAGTGCTTTAACATTAGTCTGACTTTAATAGGCTGGGATGATTTCAGCTTATAAATCTTCAACTGGAGGATAAAGTTCAAGTAGATAAAATCAAACAGATGTTGGTGGGAGGATTTCTTCATGACCCATAAAAGTGCTATCATCAAAGCCTAGAATCATTTGTTTTGAATTATTACATTGTTATCAAAAGGACTGTAGCAGTCTGTTTGTTGAGAAATTGGATCTGTTTATCTGAAAACAGAACAAAGATGCCATGCTAAGACGTCCCTGGGAAAGTGTGGGTTAGCTGATGGCTGACACGGTAGGGTAGCTGTGAGACATTTTGATTGACAGCTGTCCAAATAACTGCCAGGCCTGGAAGCTTCTGTATATGATTATATGAAAATGGCATCTGATTCAAAGTTTAAATGTTGCTTGCTTAAAAACAAATACATTTCCCCTTTGTTTTGAGGAAATTAAAGTTTTGAAAACTTTTTTTTGTTTCTTTAACTAGTGGTAAAACCAAATTTACCTTTCAGTAGTAATTTTAAGTCATGACTGAAAAGTGTTGAAGACTTTGCTGAAGTGACATCTCATGCTTTTAGCTCAGCTTAGCAGTCTTGTTAAACAGAAACAAGTTGCACCTGCATAAATGAAAAAAATGTGTTCTTTTTATTGCTGACTGAAAAACCTTTGCTCTTTTACTCATGATTTATTTAAAAACAAAGGCATGCAAGTGACATATGTACTAGTATTTTGAGTGAATCTAAGACCAGCACTCAGATTTAAGTGGACATCATGTAAAAGCATGAGAAAATAATGTTTACAATCCTGCAGCTACCAGACATGTTCCCCTGTGTGTGTGTGTGTGTATGCACACACGGGGTGGCTTAAGCTTCGGAGCTGATGTAGACTTTAAGAGCCTTTCCTTTCCTTCAGGAAACTGCTGACTAGAAACTGAAATGGGCCAGGAAAATGTTTTGCCTCATATTTGAATGCTCCATAGAAAAGCTCCCCCGGAGCCTTCAGTGGGGGAATTCCGAGATGTAGCATTTGCACAGGGCTGCAAGGATGTGTTTTTCTGTTGTGACTCTTTCCAGGGACACAGCCTCCGTGCAGAAACACTGAACACTGAGATTTTTGTTTTAGGTGAGTGTTAAAGGTGAGCCTGAGAGTAAATGCTGTCAACTGGACCAAGGAACAGTCCGTGCTTGAAGCCACAAGTGAGGGATTCAGCACCACCTCCCTCGGGGGCCACAGATCTGTGTGCTTTTTTTGGTGCTTTTTTTGGCAGATGAGAAGCCGAAGGGTTTTCCTAAGGGTTTCTTCCAGCCAGACTATTTGCAATGTTTTCCTGTTGTCTGAGTAAAAGTCACAATAATGCCTGAAAGAGACCCATGGATATGGGTCATTGCTGAACATCACTTTTTTCAGATTTCCTTGAAAGCTTTCACTGGTTGGATACCTTCAACCTAGATCTCTTGCTGGCGCTTTCAGGGTCTTCTCCATGTTGTGCACAGACGCTGCAGTGCACCTGGCCAAGTACAACATGAGGTATGCCCTAAGCAGGGGAAGGCCATGTATAGCCTTAAGGAAAATGTATTTTTTCCTAGGGGACTGCCTTCTACATTTCCATGGAGGGTCAAGGGAATGAAGAAAACCTTTTTTGAACCTAATGCTTCTCTGAAGTCAGTTCTCAAGCAGAAGTCAAGCCTTTGAGAATTGCATGTTATGGCACTGCTTGATCTTACTGCAATAAAAGGACTTGGCTTAGTTTCCTGTTAAATGTCATCTCTCTCCTTACCCATTCCAGCTGTAACAGTGACAGTGGCTGTTTTAATGTGGCATCTGATAATAACAATGACAAATGATACTAAGTAAATTTGCAGAGGATACAAAACTGGGAGGAGCTGTTGACTCCCTCAAGGGCAGTGAGGCCCTGCAGAAGGACCTCAATAAGGCTGAGCAACCACCAAGTGCATGAAGTTTAACAAGGGCAAGTACCAGATTCTGCTCTCTGGACAGGGNAAGGACCTCAATAAGGCTGAGCAACCACCAAGTGCATGGACAGGACAACCCTGGATGTGTGTATAGACTGGGAAAAGAGAGGCTGGAGAGCAGCACTGTGGAAAGGGACCTGGGGGTCCTGGGTGATTGCAAAGCTGAATATGAGTCAGCAGTGTGCCCTGGCAGCCAGGACAGCCAACTGTGCGTTAAGATCACTGTTACCAGCTGGTCAAAGGAGGTGACTGTCCAGCTCTACCAACAGACTGCACTGGTGTGGCTGCACCTTGAGTACTGTGTGCAGTTTTGGGTGTCACAGTATAAGAAAGACATCAAGCTATTGGAGAGCATCCAGAGGAGGGCTATGAAGATTGTGAAGGTTCTGGAGGAGAAGCCTTACAAGGAGCAGCTGAGGTTGCTTGGTTTGTTTAGCCTGAAGAAGATTGAGAGGACACCTCATTGCAAATTTTGACATCCTCGTGAAGGGAAGTAGATGGGCAGGCACTCATCTCTTCATTCTTGTGGACAGTGACAGGACTTGGAGTAGAAAGTTGAGTCAGGGGAGATTCAGGTTAGGTATCTGAAAAAGGTTTTTCACCCAGAGGGTGGTTGGGCTCTTGAACAGCCTCCCCAGGGAAGTGGTCATGGCACCAAGCCTGCCAGGTTCAAGACATGTTTGGATGACACTTTCAGGCTCATGGTGTGATTCTTGGGATGTCCTGTGCAGGACCAGGAGCTGGACTTGGTGATCCCTCTGGGTCCTTCCCAACTCTGAATAATTCTATGGTTCTCTGACTTTTCTGGGATGCTTGTGACCATGTCAGATGTAGAAAATACTTTCCTGAATTAAAATGCTACATGTGAATTTCCAGAAGATATTGAACCCCAGAGTGCAAAAATTATCAAGATACTTGCCTGAGCTTTTTGAAGATCATTTTAATGCTAATAAATAATAGCATTATATGTTGGAATTTTGGAATATCAGCTCAGCTTTGGTCCAGAAGGCTTGGTTCTAGAATTGCAGCCTGGCTCTGAAGGCACCTTGCAGGCAGGCCTTGGCCCTGCCCTGCAGTTGTGTTGCGGGCTACTATGTCTGCATAGAGTTTGCCAGACTTCAGGAACAGCCTAAAGCAGTCCATTGGGACCAGTCATGGACAACAGACTGTTGATTTTACTCTAACAGAGTGAAGTAGTTCTCCTCTCAGTTTAATATTTTAAAATCCCACTATTTGCTTTGCAAAGACTAAAAAGCTTGCTATGAACAGGTGTGTAAAATACTCAGTCCTCATGGCCCATTTCCTTATCACTGTGAGTGCAAGCTCTTTCTAACAGCCAGTGAGTCCAAAGAAAACACAATGTGTGCTTAGAGATGATCCCTTCAGAAATCGGTGGGGAAGGAGATAGAGCTGGGGGCAGTTTCTGCTAAGTCAGGTGTGGACATGATGGAGATGATGGGTGGAGAAACTTGTTTGGATCCATGATGGACACAGGACCTTGTAACAGCCTTCTTGCAAATAGGTTTGCTGGAGCCAGGAAGAGAATTGGGAGGAGCATCTCTTGAGAGGAATTTGGACTAAGTTTTGGACTGTGACAAGCAGGTCTTCCTTGTGTGGAGGAACCAGCAAGTTAGCTGAGACCTGCACATAAGGGCATTTTGGATGAGGAGTGAGGAGGGAGGCAATTGAAGCATGCCTTTGGGGGGTCTCTGTTTTTCCATTCTGAGAACTTTGTAAGTGCTGCTCTGACAGAGAGAGAAAGTGGTGTTATTCCTGATCTCTGCAGGATAACTAGAAATCCAAGAGGGAACCCAAAACTGCTGTGTCCTGCCATAGGGCAAGATTTCTTTCACAGAAGTGAGCCAAGCAATAAGCTTGATTACTGAAGTTTACATGGAAGCTTATGTGACCAAAAGCAAACTTGCTCTAACATTTTTAAGATCTTTCACATTCTGAAAATGCATTCTAGTGGAATATAAAATCAGTTATTCATAACTGTATCCTAAAGCATTGTTTTCTCTGACACTTGCTGACAGTGCACATGCTTTTGTGTTGAGTAAAGAGCATTTTAGAGAAAAGCTAACACATGGACCTGAGACAAGGAGAAAATATTTATAAATATTTACAAACTTCTGGTTCAAGATGCTTTCCTACTTGTGTTGCCATGTTTAGTAAATTACTACAGTTTAGAAAGCCACTTCTTTATAGTACATGAGAAAAACAAAACTTTACAGATTTTGTTGAAAACTTGAAAAAATATTTTCAACCAAGGCAAAATTACTGCACATTGTCTCTGAGACCTTGCTTAGTTGAAATGAAGACCTCTTCAGATCCCACAGCAACTTTGAGTGATTCAAGTCATGTGAGACAAATCAAACCAGAAAATGAGTAAAATCTCCTGAATATTTGGTGAATTGGGACTGTAGAGACTGAATCTTGCTTTTGTTTGCATAGGAAATCAGTTCCTTTTAAAGGCCCATGGTTAGTTTGAAATGGTTAATTTCTTCACTTGCAATGCATTAGTGGTATAAGAGCTGGAAGGTAGTCATGCCATTTGACTTTTCTCTCTCCAAGATGTGTGTTCTAGTTGTCTTCTGGTGTCAAGATAAGATTAGAAAAGTTATTCTGTTGAGAATTCTACTTGAGAAACCAGCTGTACTCATGATATTTCCAGCAGAGTTTGATTTTCGGGTGAGACCCACAGACATCTGATTGTTTTAAAGACTAAGATAAAAAAATAGTTGTCTGGTGGCAAGGTGAAGGTGAGGGAAAGAATGCTAAGAAAGAATATTGTGACCTTAAGGATAAAATGTTGGAGGAATAGGTGCTTTTAATGAGTTTCCTTTACCTAATCAGTCACCCGTAGTCCTTAATGATCTCCTTTTTCAAGCTAAGAGGTGTTATGCCTCAAAGGCAAGTAAAAAGACCAGAAGGAACCAAGTGGCACTGCCTTCCTAAACCCACAACTAATAGCACATTTTATAGATAATTCCCTCCTGTGTTTATCAGTATAGTCCCCGAGATTTGCTGAGCGCTGAAGAGCTCTTTTATAAGGCACCATTCTGTTACGTGTGCGCTGTGTGCTAGGATCTTTTCATGCTGGGGTGTTTTGCCACTTTGACTAGTCCCATTGCTGTAAAAGGATGAAAGGACAACTGGAGAGACCACAAAAATTATACATGGTGTCTGTTTTGGCCATTCAGATTTTCCACCTGTTGGGTTTGTTCAAAAGAGAAGAGAGGAAAGTCAAGGGACTATATGGAGAAATGCAGAGCTCATCAAACACCTCCCATCCCTTAAGACAACACATTACTCTTGCTTTCTGTTGAAAACTGGCTAACACGAGGTGCTTTCTGGCTGGAACATACACAGTATTGGTTGCTAATGTACAGCTGCAAGTAGCTGTGAATTAAATAATGAAAATTTAATAGAATATTTCAGTTGGAAAGAGCATACAATGATCATCTAGTTCAACAGCCTGAGAGACAAAAAGAAACACTCATCCTCAGTGAACATCATAATTAAACAACTTGCCTACTATGAGCGGTCCTGCATGCTTCTGTATAGTAAGATACAGACTTCTTGTATTGCTGCATTGGTACTGTACACTTTCAGAGGTCTTCAAAGCTCTATGAATTGTGAATAGCTTAAAAGTAAAAACTAGCTTTGAGTGCTGGAGGTGGCAAGGGATCAGTTGCCAGTTGTGACAAGGGTGATGAAACTTGAGAAAACTTGCAGCTGATTTTGCTGTGTTCTCACGAATTTTTAGTTCCTCTCTGGACCAAACTCCCCTCTGCCCCCAGCCTCTTGTGCTGGTCTTGAAAGGAGAGTGATGGCTATGTGTCTTCAAGCTTTCTGTAAGTCCCGGGACTGTAGTCAGGAGAAAGGCTATGAACTGGAAACATATGTGAATTTCTCTTCCTGAAGAGTACTTGCTGGGATAAGGATGTCGTGCAGATTAATTTTTACCCAGTTTAGGTGATTCCTCCTACCCCTGAATATGAAGTCAAAAGAAGTAAATTTCTTGGCATATGTGAAGTCAACAATTAAGGAGACTGACCATGGAAAGACATACCTTATGCAAGTGTAATCAAGAAATTGTAGAAACAGTTCAGAAGATTGCTCTGGTGTGCATTTTGGCAGACCTGTGTGATGATATTTAGATGAGGAGTTAATTTATGGTGCTTCAGGGGAAAAATGAACAAAGATACAAGAAGGGTAAAAAAGTATTTGTTAACTTTACTAAGTGCTGTTAAGATGTGCAAAGTTAATGAAGCTAATTGTGTAAATGAAGAATGGAACCAAAGCAGCCTCTGTGAAAAATTTTTCAAATGACTCCTGTAAAGCTTGCAGAGAAAATCATTATAATGAAACTAGAGGGGGAAAATGTAGTGGGGTACAAGAAATCAGGTTGCTCAGAGAGAATGATTTTGTAGCCGTAAAGCATTAAGGCAATGGGAAACAGCAAAAAATAAGTTGCTTTTTGTAAATTGGGTTATAATATCAAAGCAACAATTCACAATCAAAAATAAAATAGGGTAGCAGGGAATCCTCAAGCAAGACTTTATTAGCTTTATGCAAGAGAAATAAAACACAGCAGGAAAACAACTCACTTGATGTGATGCATTGGCAGGAACAAAATAATGCCTCAGAGATAAGCAAATGGCATGCAGAATGCCAAAGAAAATTTTACATAACTGGAGGTTTCAGGTAATAGCCCAAAGAAGTCATTAAATCTGCAGCAACTTATTTGTACAGTAGCCTCATAAATTAAATGAAACCAAAAGTACACAATGCACTGTAGCTTTGCTTCTGAAGCTTCTGAAACTTCTGAAAGAAAACAGAGATGTTTTTGAAGCCTGGTATGCTTCCAGATATCCAAGGCTTGGAAACAGAGAAAAATTATTCATCCTGTAAAGCATCTGTCTTGGAAAGTAAGTAAAAAAAATCGCTGTGTCTGTGGAAGATAAAAAGAAACAGTGGCATTGCTGAAGTGGCAGTACTAGAAAGCTTGATATGTGCCCTTATAGCCATGGAGAAGACATTTTAGATTAAGATAGGTTTAACCAACTAAAATGAAGTGCTGAAGAGAGCGGCAACCAAGCACCTAGGCTTGAATAAATATTATCCTGCTTAGCTAAATGAAAAAAATATTCTCTGTACTCAGTGCCAAATATTACTGTGTAAATAAAGCAGTTACCAAAATCATGTTCTGAACAGTGGCAGGGAGATGAATATTCTATGTGGGATAAAACCTTCAGCAAAAAGATCCTATTGCCACCCATGAGGCTTACAAATAAGAAATGTATGTAGCAGCACCAAGAGTGATGACATTCTGACGTATAGGTGCTGAGATGGTAGGATGGAAGCTGTGGCACATCACACTCACAGCCTCATCTGTCTGCTAGTAAAAGCCAGGGGAGTAAATCCAGAATTGAAATGAAATGATGAAATTGTGAGTGACTATAGCTTCATGTGTGGAACAGTTCTGACCTCCTAAGAACCAAAACCTGACCCCCCAAAGGTAAAAGCAATACAGGAAAGCCTACTACTAAAGATATTAAATCAGTTCAGAGATTATTAGGGTTTATAAACTCAGACTGAATTTTTTTCTGATGGGTCTCAGATGTGTGCAAATTCCTGTGGCAACTGCTAGGCAGAAGATGCATGCTGGGAGCAAGTCTCTTCATATGATATGCTTTAGCTCACGTGACAAAGGTCTGATGCCCACATATGCCAGAGTTTCAGGTTTTTCTTTTGGTTGTCTCTCTTTGTAAATAGAAGGGTAATAGACCTTTCTGGGATGTTTTTTAAAAATTAAGCCTGTGTTATCCCAACTGGATTTTAAGAAATTGCACTAGCAGTGGTGATGGTTGCTCTGAAAGCTGCATGTCCTCACAGTGAGGGTGCCAGAGCACTGGCACAGACTGCCCAGAGATGTTGTGAAGTCTCCTTCTGTGGAGGTATTCAAAACCCGTCTGGATGCACTTCTGTGTGACCTGGTTTAGGGAATCCTGCTGCAGCAGGGGGGTTGGACTAGATGATTTTTCGAGGTCTCTTCCAACTCAAAACATTCTGTGATTCTGTCCTTTGCACTGTATAGCCTTGCATTCAATGTAGCAGTGGTGTATTTCATCTGTCAAAGGCATAGCAACAGCAGCCCACTTGAAGGAGCCTGGTTCCTGACAGATGGCCAGAGGCTCAGGATGAGCCCAGGAGACAGGCATACTGCTCTCCCTGGTGTTTCCTTGCTGGCTGTACTGTCATTCCCTTTACAAGCTCCTTGCTGCTAAAGAGGTGACACGTATGCTGACAGAGTAATGAAGTGATAGTGAGGTGAGGAGAGGCTGGGCCTTCTGAAAAAATATTTGTGCTTGTATTTTGAGTGAGGAAGAATGGCAATTTCTGCCATTAGCAGAGAAGTTTTATGTGATGGCATAGCAGATGTTCAATTCCTTCCTGCCCTCCTTCTCCCTACTATCAGGGAAAGCAGAACGGGGTGGGGGGATGGAACGAGAGTTACATGTGTCCTGTCCTGCTGATGTGATTATTCACATCCAGGTGAGGTATCAGACCAGCAGTAAGCACAAGTAAAACTGCTCGTAGGAATGACAGCATTGAAGCTGCTCCTTTCAGAGCTGCCTGGCTCCAGGGCAGTTCAGTGGTAGGGACAAACTGAGGATGTGGACAAAACACTTAGAACAGATCAAACCAGTTATTTTTGGTTTGAAAAAAAAATGGTGCAAATGGTGGCCTGTGGACTAGAGGGCAGTTAAAAAGGGATCATTTGATTTTTTCTTGTAATAGTTCTCCAGTGGGACCCCGTGGCTTTAGTAGGTATTGAGTATTGAAGTACCCACCCTGTCCCCACCACACTGCTGGAAAGTTTTGCTGTTCAGGGAGAGCTTCTCCTAAGGGGAATGACTTGGAGTTGTCTTGATTCTTTGAGGAGACAAACAGCTGCCCAGCTCCTGCCCCCCAGCACCATGGTGGGGCTGAGATCCAAAAGGGGAGAAGGGCACCCCACTCTTGGGGGGAGCTGTGAGGTGATCTGCCACCTCAGCCTGTGGGTAGAACTGGCCTGGAACAGGAGGGTCAAAACAAGATGGCTGCTAGAGGGCTGCCCGCAACAGGCAGCCTGGGCTTTGGGAAGAGGTTAAGTATTCCTAGCTGCAGTCCCTAGCCTGCTGGCTGGCCATGGAAGGAGCCATGGGCTGAACATGCTTCTTTTGGATCTTGATACCTAGGGCCAAAGGGATGATGGTAGCATCACAGTCAGGCCAAGCCACCCAGGCCTTCTCCTCAGGTGGCTCTTCTTCTCTTACCATGGCTACAGCTGCCACAATCAGGTCCCTTCTCCCCCACTCCAGATCCACAGTGGGAAATCACTTCTATAGAAAATTGCCAATACAGAGTGACCTTTGTGTGGAGGGCATGGGGAAGCCAGCCACAGGAGTGACAGGTTTGAGCCATTTTTCCCAAAAGCAGCCAAATTAACCCAAAGGGTATATATATATTTATTTGTATATGCTCTTGGTGTCATATTCAAAAGCTGGCTTTTGGATAGCTTTTCTGTGAAGTGAGGGGAAAGGGGTTGTTGGAAGGCTTCCCAGTTCCCGAGTCTTCTTTGTCCTCTCATTAGTAGACCGGCCCTTTTCCCTTTTCCTCTTCTTTTGTTTTGGGTTCTTTTTCTTTTTTGTTTTTGCTTTGCATGTAACAAAATCTGTTACAACTGCTTCATTAAGCTGTCGTGTGTCACGGTAGCAGCTCCGCAAGTTTAAATTGGCTCCTTTTGTCCACAAGGGTCTGAAACTGGAGGAGCAGGAGAACAAGCTCCACAACTATATTTTCATATACTCAACGGGGACTGATATAAACAAAATGCTTTTCCTTTAAGGGTTTGGCAGCTCTTGCCCAACCTGTCAAAGTGGTTATGACTATTTCTCCACTCTCAAATGAGGCTGCTGAAAACTTACAGCTCTCTGGGAATTTCAGCTTCTTTCCACAGAGCAGTAACAAAATCGCGGTTTAATTGCAGACAATGTAGAGTGTTAGGAAGCATCTCTCTGGTAAATGTAAAAAGAGGTAAAAAACCCTCCAAATGGAACAAACCCACCCCACTGAGTCCTTTTTCCTGTCAAACCTAAATACTTTTTCCTTTTGGCAAGATCCACGATTTTATATAACCTGACTGGCTGTTCTAAGAAGCTGCTCAAGGCAGGTATTTGCTACAACTTCTATCCTTATATTTTCCTGTTGCTTTCTTTACTTAGTTTACTAAACAATTTTTATTAAATAATATTAACTTAACCAAAAATATTTATTAAACAAATTTGATTTTTGCTATATTTTTTTAATTGACATTTTGTGTCAGAAGTTGTTTACAGAGAGCAAATGCCATAAGCCCGATAGATATTTGTGAGGATATTCATGCTGAGCAGTGGCTGTCTTTTCTTTTTAAATGTTTACCCATGGTAAGTTGATACCTCTGGATATTAATAGTTTTGAGGGGATTTTATAGCTAGAAGTAGCTTTCACAACCATAGACCTGGTCATTCAAGTAGGAAGCAAAAATACTGTACTGCGTACAGCAAGTAAACAACCAATATTTTTGAACAGGTAAGAGACCTAAATGACAATGAAAATGGAGAATAAATATGTGACAATTGTAGCTGGTTCTAAATAAATTCTTGTGTGTTGTCACATTGAGAAAAACAATGTCAAATGACATTCTCTACTAAATAAACTGCTCACTGGGAATATTTCTCCAGCCTGTTCAACAAAACATACATTTAATGAGTGCTTTGGCAGAAGATTTGCTTTGTGCTACTGTCAAAGATATTAGCTTTCAATGAATGTGATGAAAGTTTTGATGCCAAAGTATCAGTGGAAGTGGTAGCCTGAGCTTTGAACAACAGAACTTTCCAGGAAAGATAAATCCATCCTGAAACTGATATTATTTGGCAACTGTCAGAGTAATGCAACTTTAGGTCTTATATCCTCATGGCAGATAATTTTTATTGTATTCTAAGTGAGACTAGAATGTCAGGATGCCTGGTGTAGGATGTGCTTGAGATAGAAGTCAGATAGTGTAATGGTAAATTTGAACCAGGATCTATGCTTTACTTTTTGACTTTGCTGCTACTTTTTACCCATCGTGGCTCTCATCTAGGTTTTGTTTTGTCAAGCAATTTATAGAATTGCAATTGGCAACCAATCTATCTATAAGGTACAAGAAAGGGTTAACAAGATTAAATTAATTACATTAGTGACTCATTCTCCAAGATGTGTTTTCAGCCAAGGAAATGATGGCATCAGAGCTTGCCACTTGCTCAGAGCTTTCAAAGACCTCAGCAGCTACTGACAGGTTTTGAGGTTAAGCACTGAAGTGTGCATCTTTCCACTGTTCTATCTTGATCCAGTACTTTTAAGAGCCAAACAACTTGACTTGTAGGTAGATTTTGTTGATGCTTCATAATCTTCAGAGGTGTAGGGTCAAGAAGAGAGCCTGTTTTTTGTGTATCTTGGAAACCTTGCTGCCACCCTGTTCTGGATTTGAGAAGCTTAGAGGGTCTGGCCTGCAGGACTGCAGATGTTAGCTATGATACACATGAACAAGAGTTTTAAGGAGAGAAGCAACACAGAAACAGGTCTTAAAATGCTGTTGGGAGTCTTGTGTTCAAATTTATTTTTAATGAGAACAGCAGACTCATCTATTGTGACAAGTCCTGTCCCAAGAAGCACTCGGGAGATGAAATGACCTGAGTCCTGCAGGGCTGGGCATCTTGCCCTCGCTCTGCAAAAATAGATGGCAGAATGCACACAGTAAGCAATTCACTTCTTCCTGCCAGTTTGTGTGTCTGCATCCCTAGTGTAGCGTAGAAAATATAGCATGGGCTGATGCATCTCCACAACTAGTTCTTAGAGAGATTTTTGGCCTTGTTTCCTTTATGAAGTTTTTCAGAGTTACACTGATGGGAGAGGAAGACACTCAATAGCTTTGAGAAATAGGTTGCTATAATTTAGTCCTGTTTCCCCTTGTGAAGCGCAAGCAAGAACACTATCCCTGTAACAGTTGTTGTTATTATTACACATACTTGTAAAGATGGATGGAAATCTAGCATTTTCCCTGAGGGACTCTGGAGTAATATCTATGACATCTTTTAGCAAAAAAGTATTAATTAGTTTTGGATCTAGTTATACTTGCCTCTAAAGAAGAGGTCTCAACTGCAATCTCAGAAATTCTCAGTAGGAACTGACACATTTGGGAAGATGGTAATTATTCTGTGTATTTATTATATAATAACAAAACAGATGCAGAACTCTGGTTTTCCTCCCTATTGTAATAAAAGAGGTAATTACAACAAGGGAAAAACCTACTCATTTTATTAATCTAAATGTATGCAAACTCTTTATTTGTTTAGTAGTCTGAACTCCAGAAAATTTAATAGAAGTATTTTTGAAAGATGTTTAAAACACACTGTATCTCTTTTTTTCCCTTGAGCTATAGCCACTGACTAGTACCAAAGACATCCTGAGCAGGTACTTTATTATAGCAGTGAGCCAAGAAGTTATGACTCTCATGTAAGAAAATCCCTTCTGACAGAGGGGTCTACTCAGAGAAGCATCCAGCCTTAGGCTATGGTTCCTCAGTGGTGAGGGTCATCTGTGGCAGTGGGAATCACTCAGATGAGTCAAGGTGGTATACTGGGGCACTTCAGTCCCCTCTTCATTCTCCCAAGAGCATCTGCCTGTTCCTGGGAGCATAGATCCTTGAGTTGGCATTTTGCATCTGCTTTCTCCTGCAGTCCTTAGGTCCTCCAGCTGTTATGTCATTCAGGTTGCTTAACTAGATCTAAGGGCATTTCTACACACTTGGTAGAGTGGTGATAGTCTTGCCAACCTCCAGGGAGTTGAGTATTGCTTTGAGAAAGCCTTTGCATTTGGAGACTGTTAGAGAGGAACCTTTATTGCTCCAAATCTTGTGAACATCACACATGGTGTTCAACCTCATTCCTCAGCACAAACAGGTATAGCAATTTTGAGATAACTTTGGTGTCTAAAGTCTCCAGTCACAGACAGCTAGTCTTTCCTCTGTACCTTCTTTCATCATGGTATCAGGCAGCTCAAGGTTCAGCTCCATAGTATGAGATGAGCATGTTGAAGTGCTTACTTGTTTTAGTAAGGTCCTGATTCCCTGTCAGCTTCTTCCACTCTCCCCCTGTGGTCACACACTCTTGATTTTTATTTTTTCTTAAATTTGGGGTTGTGTTTTGCTTTTCTGCCTCAGACTTGGTACTTATTCAAGACACTTGAAATCACCAGCCTGGTAGAAAAATAGCCTGGCCAAAACCAATCATACAGTTTTCTGCTTGGCTGCTGAGTTGAATTAATTCCTGGAGTCAATGCCACACTTATTGGAAAGGAGGGTGTGAAACTGGAGGGCTGGAAACAACATGAGGAAAACAAGGGGCAACAAGGCTTTGTATCATCTCAGCTGTGTATAAAGTTGCAACATTGCACCTCTTTCCCCTTACATTCCTTCCTACTACCTAGCCCAGCTAATAATGTGTTCCTGTATGTGTACATGCAGAGTAATTGTTTTAGAGTTTGTTTTCACCATGTAAAGGAGAAAGAAGGCTAAAATGTAGATGCCTTTTTACTCGAATACTTATATTTCTTTGTATTGTGATGATAAAAGATGTTTTTCATGCCTATGTACCTTCCTTCACATTAAACAGCCATGCCACCAAATTTCATGGAGAAGTAAAATCTCTCTGGCATGAAATAGGTTTGAATTGAATTATGGAACTGTTTGTGTGAAATTTCATGGAAATCTGCTTTGAACTTTCATTTGTCTAAAATGCAATGAGGTTTACATAAGTAAACATTAATTAAAATATTCTCTTCTGTAATTTTTTAGCAGTTATTTTACAGGCTGACTTGTAAAAAATGCATTTATCCAGAGTACAAGTAATTAGTTGTCTTATTTAAAGAAAAAAAAAAGGATAAAGCTAATCTTTAAATTGTGACTTTTTTGACTATAACTCTCCTATGATTTAGCAAAAAAAGTAAAAATGACCCAAACTATCTCGTATCATGTAGAACCGTGTGCTGGAGTCAGTGTGAAGTCTCTGAAAAGCTGACCACCCAGAGTTTTGAGTCTGTACAACAAGGACCAGACCACCAATGGTTCTGGATTTGATGATTTTCCTTTTACATGTGAGTGTATGTGATTTTAATAGATCATGTGGATAATTGGGTGAGGGTTGATCTGGCTTCTTAAATAGAAACATAGAAACATCATGGTTGGAAAGGACCTTCAAGATCATCTAGTCCAACTGATAGCCCTGCTCTACTGTTATCCCTAAACTATCCCCTAAGTGCCACATCTACCTGCTTTTTGAAAACGTTCAGGGATGGTAACTCCACCACTTCCCTGGGCAGGCTATTCCAATAAAATATTACAGTGCTAGCTAGTTCCTGTATGTATTTGGGGTATAGAACCAAGTAGTTTGTGTTGGTCTACAGTGTATCACTGTCTTTTCAATATAGATACAGAAGAAAGTAGAAGTACTTATGTACTGTAATATGTATGGCCTATTTATTTTATATGTCACTGTACCATGATTCACTAGCAGTTTTGATATATGTAGCAAATAAAACAAAAGAAGCTGTGGAGACTTTGGGAATTCTGTCAAACTAAATGCAAACTACTCGCTTGAAATAAGTGCCTATTTTAACTGAATACTCCAAAATTACAATGGATGACTTTTGACCTGCAGTGAGTGGAACCAAGTCTTCATGTAGTCTCTCAAGTGAGAAGTGCAGTGTCAAGGGTCAAGGCTGGGCCAACCACCACCCAGTGACAGATGCTTCCTATTACCCTCCTTTCTCCAACCCCCATGAGAAGGAAAAGGGGATAAGAGAGACAGAGAGAGATTTGTGGATTGGAAAAGAAAACTAAAACTACTTTAATAATAAAAGTAATGATAATTAAATATATACAAATATGTACAAAACCCAATATTGAACCCAAACCCCCCCCTTGATGGTAACTATGTCACCACTTATACTGTGGCAGTAGGCATCAGCAGCAGGTGAGTCAGGCTCAGGGGCTGGATCCTGGTACTGGATGAAGGAACTTGGGGATCACCACAGTGCAGGAAAAAGGAAGATCAGAAAGGAAAAACAATCTTGCAAGGGAGAATAATCTAGCAACCTAGCAAGGGGGAAGTGACCCCCAGTTTATATATCAAATATGATGTATATAGGATGGAATTAGTTGGTCAGTTTGGGGTGACCTGCCCTGTCCTCTTCACCCTGAAGGTGTAGCCTTTACCCTGCACACCCCAACGTGAGACACAGGATTCAGCAGTGACCTTGCTTTGCATACCATTAAGCCTTATCACTGTTAGAAGCTGACAGTGTCTGCAAAAACATGCTGTTAGTCTCAGAAAGTGCAGTTTCTCAGAGGAGCTTTAGCTGAAAAGTAAAATCACTGAAGAGAATTAGTTTGTTTGTAACCCAAACCAGGACATGCAGCTCGCAAGTTAACCAGATGAACCACAAACGAGAAAACTTCTGAAAATTAGAATGTGTCTAAAGAAGTCAGAACACTAGGGGAAAAGAAGTAATTTTTTATAACATTTTTATTTAATTGTTTTATTTATTTTAATTTTCACTGGTTCAACTACTCTTTAAAGAGTTATACCAAAATCAAACCTATGGCAGGCCAAGTACTTAAGCTTTCCCCCAAATGGTGCTCATTGTTGAGTATTACCTGGTCCAGTTACAAGCAGGAAGAAATGTTTTGGGGTAGCACCTACTAGATTCAAAACCACAGAAGAGGAAATAGTTTTGCAAGCACTGGAGAGCTTGAATAAAAAAAAAATGGTGAAGATGAAATCAGCTTGACAGGTGAGGAATGGTATAAAATATCAGTAGTCAGGTTGAAGGTCAAGGAGAGGAAGAAGACACAAGACTGAAGCCAAGAGAGTGACAAGCTTTGTGGCAGATAGATTTTCAGAATCTTACTCTATTGCATGTAACTTCAAAGTTATGAAAGTCATTGAGGTCCAGGAACAGAAACATGTTTTTCTTTCCTGCTCACTTTTGATGATATTTGCATTAAATAAAGAAAATAAACCACAACTTTTCAAAATCTTCAGCAAGAATTGTGAATAGAAATTAGAAGCACATTTTGGAAGTGAAAATGTTTATTCAGCACAAATGAAGTGTTGAAAAATAGTTGGGAGTCCGATAGTAGTTCTGAAAGTGCCACTTTTGATTTACAGTTCTCTTCCTTATCAAATGATTGTAAATCTTTTTTTCTATAGCAACACAAAATGCAGTGAGTTAGTAATTAAAATATTGGTGTGTTTGGGCCTCCACTAGTCAAAATAAGGCACTGGGTTTGATATATCTGTGGAAGGAATGTGAAATATTGTAGTTTATTTATGAAATCTAGTGACTTTAATGGAAGAAATGCTACAATACACAATCAGTGAGCTTATAAGTGTAGGATTCTTTAAAATAATATTCTACTGTAATTACTTGAAAAAATACACTTTTTTTGTTGCTGGAGATTCAAAAAGAGAATTTTGTTATGAAAGCTATTTTTGATCTAAGCTTTTGCATTATACAGAATAATGTAATGCATGTCAATAAAATTCTTGTGTTCTCAGTCAGCAGTTAATTTTTCTGTACTGATGCAAAGATTCGAAGTATATACCAAAATTTGTGCAAACACTTTCTAAGCACATAATTGTTTATTAAAGGATACACTTTAAGACATGCTCCTTATTTAAATCATATGGTATCTACTTTGCTCAATCCTTAAGACATTTTCATGTCTATCTCCTAGAAATTCCCAAGTAAGAAACTTAGTGAGTTTGATTGTGAATGTGAGCTGTTGTCTTCTGTCTTTGGTCCTCCAAGGCTGTATTTTGACTTAGAACAGACTTCCTAATATCTACAACAGCTCCTTCCTTGCACCTCTGCAGTACTTTTTAATAGTTTAGCTTATTTTAAAATTAGAAGGGACTTTTTCTTCCTGTGTTTTGTTTGTTGGGCTATTCCTTCTGCTGCTGGTGATACTTTTTGGGTGTTTTCAGTAAGCAGACAGGTGAGACTGATTTCGATGATAAAGAAAGCAAATGACGTATTTCCTTTCGGTTGCTTTGGAAAGGCTGTTCCTGTACGTATCAGCCCTTCTTGGAGTCATCGAGGGTTTGACTTCAAAAAATCATATTATTACAGGCAGTTGCATTTCGTGTGTGGGGCATGAATAGATTAATTTATGCCAAAAAAAAAAAGAAAAAGCTGCTTACTGAAGCTTCAGAAAGTAATTGAAGGTGTGGGTGGGAAGGAGGCAGAATTTATGTGTGACTTGATCAAAAACTTCTCTTCTTATCCAGGAGAAAGTTGATTTAACTATTTGTAAAAAAAAAAAAACAACCAAAAAAGATAATTTAGTTCTTTATTTAAAAGCAAATTCATTGTTGCAGATTATGTAAATGAAAGACCCAACTAAGAAAAATGTGACAAACATGAAAGTGGTTTTATTAAGGTCAGACCTTTGCAAAGTGGTCTGCTTTTACAATGCATATATTGGGGGGGGGGGG
>VWZX01002582.1:25161-216227 GCA_013399015.1 Galbula dea | reverse complement strand
GGGGGGGGGGGGGGGGGGAGGTGGAGTGGAACAGAGAACAAAGGCAAAAAAGAAACAGCTTTTAAAGGCAGTTATTCTGTTGTTTCAGAACTTAGGTACTGATTCTGTCAGTGCAGGCAACTTCATGCTTTTTCTTACAATCTAGGAAAAAAAGGCCTTTGTACGTCCAATTAGAAAAGGAAAAGTTCATAAACATTTTGTAAGTAAATTGACACATAAACTATATGTAATAGCAGTGCTGAGAATATTTGGCTAAACTGCCTTCCCCTAGCAGTTGGAAGGGAGAATATGAGGAAGATAGACAAAGAACAAAGGAAAAATGAGACGTGGGAAGAGGAGAGATTAAGGAAGAAAAAAAGAAAACCGTCTAGTTATCAGTTTTTTTTTTCATGAGGAATAACATAAAAATGCATAGAATTCTAGCTTGAAGAGGAAATATTTTTACATCACTCAAGCTCAGAGAAGAATACCCAGCATTATTAGAAATTAATTATGATATTATCTCTTGAAGGTCAAGTGAAATTGTGCTCTTGGATATAGACTACAAGGCAGACGTGTTCTCTGTGCAATTAAAAGCAATATGCCTCACTAAAGAGAGTGAAAACTATTGAAATTAGCTTGAAGGGAAGAATCTGTGTCCTAATTTTATTACAACAATATGTATTTCCAAGAGTAATGACATTAATCTCTAGTTTTATGCTTCACTTAGTTCTACAAAGATACATTGTATGCCATAAAGGAAAGAAAGATTAGAAAATGGGAACATGATTTTTCAGGCTCTTTGTAATCATAGACAGCAGTTCATACTTCTTTCTTTTCACATATTCATAAAAAGCAATGTGGTAACCTTAATGAAGATGCACTATAGGAATTTGCAATTGAGAAATGAGATTTTTTTTCTCTCTAACAAAAAAAACCAGATTCCAATTAGCATGTTGTCATATATAGTACACTTAATTTCTTTAAATAAATCTATGATTCCATTGGAGCTTGAAGTGTTTTTCCCTTTCTTTGTTACCTTCTCTGTCTGACCCCCTCCTTCCTCCCTCTTCCCCCCTTTTCTAAGCATATCTTTTGAAAATCACATGTTTTCATAATTTTAAATCTTAGGGCCTTAAATTCATCTCCAAGATCTAATTAAGATCATCCTGTTCCTTTTCAAAGGTGCTGAACTCCTGTGGCTCCCATGTAAGGGGCTCAGGAGTGCTCAGCACTTCTACAAATAGCTTGCTGGAAATGTAGGCGCTTTTATTTTAAATAGTTCAATATTGATTCAGAAGGTTCATCTTAAGCCTTTTCATTTGGAAACATACCTTTTGACAGGCTCCTTAATTTCTATATTGTGTGCTTGTATAGCCTAAATGGACCACTGGTGGGACTGAGCTATGCCAAGCAGTCAGGTGGGTCTGGCTGGGGTACTGCTGGTTGATCTGGTAAGATGTTGATCCTTTTCAGACTTAAGTGGCAAAAATCTAAGTTGTACTCCCACAACATCAGTCTTTCCTTTGGTATATGCCACCATTATAGCATTTCAGCTATTTCATTTTCAAAATAGCAATGCAAGAGAGTTTGACATTACAGAGAAAAATGGTTGAATTGTTACAACAAATACACAAAAAATGTCCCAGTTCGCAGAAAGGTTATTTGCAAAGAAATTAAATACACAATTTACTTGTACTGGGAGGTTTCTCAAGGTCAAACATAACTTTGGATCAGAACCTCTAATGAATAAAGGACATTTACACTAGTTAGTAAGGGTAAATGTAAAGTCCTGTATTTTGGGCGTAACAACCCCCAGCAGCGCTACAGGCTCGGGAAGGTGTGGCTGGAGAGCTCCCCAGCAGAGAAGGACCTGGGGGTGATGACTGACAGCCGGCTGAACATGAGTCAGCAGTGTGCCCAGGTGGCTAAGAAGGCCAATGGTATCCTGGCTTGCATCAGGAATAGTGTGACCAGCAGGAGCAGGGAGGTGATCTTGCCACTGTACATGGCACTGGTGAGGCCACACCTCGAGTACTGTGTGCAGTTTTGGGCACTGCAGTTTAGGAAGGACATTGAGCTACTAGAGAGGGTTCAGAGAAGGGCAACTAAGCTAGTCAGGGGTCTGGAAAACAGGCCTTATGAGGAGAGGCTTAGGGAGCTGGGCTTGTTTAGCCTGGAGAAGAGAAGGCTGAGGGAAGACCTTATCGCTCTCTTCAGCTACTTGAAAGGCCATTCTAGGGAGGCGGGTGTTGGCCTCTTCTCCCTTGTGACTAGTGACAGGACTAGAGGGAATGGGCTTAAGCTGAGCCAGGGTAGGTTTAGATTAGATATTAGGAAGAATTTCTTTACTGAAAGAGTGGTTAGATATTGGAATAGGCTGCCCAGGAAGGTGGTGGAGTCACCATCCCTGGAGGTTTTTAAGAAGAGGATAGATGTGTTTCTTCAGGGGATGATTTAGGGGTAAGAGTAGTGTAGGGCTATCGTTTGGACTAGATGATCTTGAGGGTCCTTTCCAACCGTAATGATTCTGTGATTCTGTCTCTTGTTGACATAACTTGGCTTCATAGGGAGTCATCAAATTGAATGAGTCAGAGTAGATAAAGACAGAGAATAATATATCTAGTGGATCAATGTACACACGTCCTGTTGTCTTGCCTTTCCTGCTTGGCCCTCAGCAGCAAGACTGCTTCCAGACCCCTGTCTGTGCTCATGGCAAGCCAGTGCCCTTCAGCTCCAACTGCCATAATGCACGATTTAAATGACATGGATAATCTTGTGCTGACCCAGACTTCCAGGATATTGATGCAACTTGCAAAGGTCTAGCAAAGGGGCTGTACATCTTGTAAAGTCCAAAGTAAGATTTTGGTGTGATTTACATTGCTCCACAGACTTGGAGCAGAGGCTGCATCAGTGCAAGAAATCTGGCTCTGTCATATGGAGGGAAATATTTCTATAACTCTTAGATCTTTCTCAGCTCAGTCTGTGAGTCTTCTGAAATGAGAATTTCAAAACTAATGTTATTGTACTATTTGATATATGGCAGTCTGTAGTTGAGAATGGTTTCCTCTTCTCACTCATTCATCATTTTAAAAGCCCACAACAAATAAAAAAAGCCCAAAGCCCAAACAAAACCCCACCAAAACTAATCTGAAGTTGATATTAATTTAAATGGATAAGTGGAATAGCAGAACTGGGATGTACAATTATTTTTAATCACATTTCAGAAATCTGGTATTGGAATTGCACAAAAGAAATAGTTAAAGTTGTTGTCTGTATCCTAAATATTTTTATTCTGGTTGATGTATTTGGGTATAAATGAAATTTTAATATTTGTTAATTTACGTTGTAACTAAGTTGTCTATTACAATAGACAGTAATTTATATTACATTTTTTCCTGACTGCTGATGTATTGAGTTGATTTATTACTTTTCTCCCTGCAAAAAGTCCAAAAGATCTTATGGAACAAAATAAGTGTGGTGTTGAGTTGTACCTCTTCTTTTTGTAGCTTGAGGTTTTCTGTTTTCATTTCTGTGAGATGATGCATCCTTGTATGGCTAATCTGATTACATGTTATTATATATTAGTATCTTTGTCATCTCTTTTCTTTAAGAGGCATGTCAGTCCTTCTGTGACTTCTTGATTTGGTTTCAAAGACTAACTTTAGACTAAAGACAGAACCTAGGCATTTGGAAGATATTCCTGAAACATTGTGGCAAATTACATAAAAATAACTGCTAGGGTTCTTTTTTTCAGAGAGGAGGACTAGCAGCTCTGTCTACCATGACTACGACATTAAGTGGCACTTCCAGGTTTTGAAGATGTATAGTAATACTTTGTAAAAACAAAAGAAACCCCAAACAACAAGCACACCCAATATAAGGCCTAACTGTCAGTTCTTTTGAGACAGGCCAAGTGTACCACTGATTTTAAGCATTTGTATGCTTGTGCCTCTTTAGTTTTTTGGTGGTGGTGGTGGGTTTTGTTTGTATGTTTGGTTTGGTTTTGGTTTGTTGTTTTATAATCCTTTTCTTAGAATTGATATCTGATTATAGTTGAATTAGTATCTGATATTATATGAGCTGGGGCTCTGAACATCATGTGGGAAATCGTGGTCAGTACTATGAAGATCCTTATGTTGTCTCTTTTGTTTAAAATGGTTTTGTTTATAATTGGAATCAGAACATATCTTGTTTCCAAATTTTTTAGCCATGATTTCATTCCAGGCTCAGTGCTAATAAGAGTCTACAAATGGACCCAAAAAGTTCAGCAGGGCTGCTGATCCCAGAGAGGGGCAAATGACAAATGTCATTGAGACTCATTTCATCTGGTAAATTTTGCTCCCTATGTCAATACTAATAGTGGGGACGTTTAGAACGGTGTGTGGGGAGGAGAGGGAAAGGGAAACATACATGAGAAAGGGCCCTCTCCAAAATCCTGAGAAGCAGATGGAATGTTCTGGAAATGCTTAAATCATACCAATAAATAAAGAATATCACATGATCCAAAAAGCCAATGATTTTTGCCTGTGTAGTAAAAATAACAAAAATAACAACAACAACAAAAAAAGAACAAAAAACCAGAACCCCAAAAGATTTCTGGTCTCAGTCACAGCTGCAATGGGACAGTGACTCACAGTCTGTAAAGTGTGGGATACTCCCTTTACAAAACAGAGTGGAATGAATTGATGTTCAGATAAAAAATCTTCTCTAAGACCCATAACTGAGCTTTGAACAGCAAAGTTTTGACTTTTCATCAAAAAGTAGCTTACTTCAGAAGAAGCAAGCATCGAATAGAGGGAAAAGAAAAAGCATATAAGTGAGATGTGAAAATAAGGTGGGTTTTTTCCCCCACCCATATCTTTAAGAAAGATATTGAGATTCCAGTTTTGGTGATTTGATTCCCTTCCTCCTTACAGCTCCAGATTAAAACAAACAAACAAACAAATAAACAAACCACACAAACATATCACTGTCATATGTATCTCAATGAAGTTCTCCCTTGGGGTGTTGCTCAGGGAGAAATCATAGAATCATTTTTGTTGGAAGAAATAATTTTGGCTGGGTTCTCATGGAAGCATGTGCACTATATGGGAAGAAATGCTGTATTCTGTTCTTGAGTGAAGATGTTTTAAATAGGCATTAAAATTGTTAAGTTTAACGTGGACCTTAGAGGTAGATGTTTTGCTTTAAGACTTCAGCACTTGAGAAAGCAGCAGCTTTCATTAGAGTTGCTGCTGTTTACCAGCAGTACCATTGTTACTTTGATGGCCTTGGACTATAAACATCGTTTACAGAGAAGGTACATTGGATTTTTGGGCTGATGTAATTGTGAAAAGAGGTCTACTGGTGAACGTGCAAATCCTTCTTTAAGTCACTCTACTAGCGCTTTAAATCCTTGTTACTTTATGCCTACTTAAAGTATAGCAGTTAGTTAATAATATCAATATATCATACTTGGCTGGTGGCCAAGCTTCTGCATCTGAAGTCCAAGCAGCTTAGAGGACAGCTGTTCCCAGGAGCACAGGCGTAGCAGCTGGGGGGAACCCTCGCCCAGCACAGTCTGGAGCCTGTGACTTCTGTGCTGCAGCAGTGATCTCAGACTTGGTTTCCCAGACACAAGTTTCTCCTCTGAGGTGCAGACTGGGTGAAAGTAAATGGAGTTGTGCAACTCTCTCTCTTATTTATTATTTAGAAAAAAAAAAAAAAGGAGGCTAATTTCACCTGTAACAGCACAAGAAATACAGGACATCTTATGTTATGAGACTCCAGCTAATGGAGAAATTGAAAGGTCCAAAGAGGATCCCTGTATTGCTCCAGATTTCAATGGGGAGAGGAAATAGAGAGAAAGGCTTGCTGGAGAGCGGCTGTGGAAGGGACTGGTTCTGTACCTGAAGTTCATTTCCACTGTCAGTTTGTGGGAGGGTCTGTGAAGCCTGTAGACATGAGTTCTGTTGTGACGAAGCCTTTGGCAGGCTCTCCATTGAGATATCAGCTGTGCTATGCCGTCTACTGCAAATATTATTGTTAAACACTGCTGTAATGTAATAATGTGCCTCTAGTATGGTGGACTCCAAACCAGTGTTAGGCTGGCCATCCTCTAACCCCTGCTTTCTAATCATCTATGTGAAGTGGAGTAGCTAGTATTTTTGATTAGTTGTAGGTCCATGCATTCGAAGATGAGAACTAGCAGAAGCCTTATGTTCTCTGCTTCTGCTTACACTCCTATGGAAATATAAAGTTCCAATCAAAACTGAAGCCTTATTTCTATTGTATTTATAATTAAGTACCAAACCAATAAAACCAAAACAAACCCAATCCCACCCGTTAACTATAAAAAGAACTATGCTCACATTTCTACTATCAGATGACTTCCTTATCAGTGATACCTGTTGGCCTCCATTGCCATTCTCCTTCTACTTGAGTTTTTAAGAAGCTTCAGAACTCCTATATAGAAGTTATTGCTGCTATAATCTGATATGCTTAACTGTAGTGTAGTAACTTCAGAGGAAAAGGAAAGGTGCTTTAAACAAAAATCCTAATACTGAGGTAACCTATGGCTGTGTATGAGGAGGCTCAAGTGGAGAGCAAAATGGTCAGTGTTTAATCTGTGAGACTATACACATGCATGTTTTGAAGTGTTTCAGGATAGTTTTGAAATTTTACCTTTCATGAAATAATAGACTATACCACTTTAACTTCTGAATTTAAACTGGGATAGTTTTTTAATATTAGGTGCCATCTTCTACCCAGTTGGGAAAACCTTCTTTCAGAAAACATTCTTCAAAAATGTCTCACACTTGCGGACTTGTTTCTGTCTTCCTCAGTGCTAAAGGAAGGAATGGAAAAATGTTGACAGCTAAAGCACAAGTCAGGTGTACAAAGTGACATACATAGCACCAGTACCAGCTAAAGATAGGCTTTATGGGTAACATATATCTATATTCTAATAAAATATAGTCAACAATGACACAGTCACGAAATGGGTTAGGCACACAAAGCCTTTCTTACATTGTGCATGTTTCTGTGCCTTTGCTGAAGGTTCAAAGCTTCTTGTAGGTCTTATTTAATAAGATAATTTTCATTCAGATGCTAAGTAAAACTTAAAGGACTTAAAAATTAGAACCAATGCTGTGCTATTTAGCAACCCAAACTATCACAGAAGAAAAAATAACTGGAGGGAGAATGTGAAATGCATCTACATGAAGCAGAAAGACATCATAAGAATTGTTCCATTTAGAGTCACACTGATGCACTTTTGATGAACTTCAAACTCTGGTGCTTCTAATAAAGAAAACTATTCCTAGGTCTGGAGTGGTGTTAATTTTCTTACTTATGATATGGTAGTAACATTATTACTGTATCCTTCTTTAAAGGTAGAATACTGGTTTTTTTCAGTTCCAAAATATTCAGGATTTGTTAGCAGTGCATGAGTGTATACATATCTGTGTGTCTATACCTGTTTTTAAAAAAGTCAAAATATATAAAAATATATCCTTATATATGTTATATGTCTTGAAATTCAGTTTTCAAAACTGAAAGTCTCAACAAATGTGAGTTTTAGGACTTTGGTCAGATAGTCATGTTGATTCTTCACAGAATTTCTCTAGTACAATTTTGGTGGGTGTCTGTCTGCTCCTGTGCAACGTAATGTTAGAATTTTGCAGGAGCCTCTTTTCATAGCACTGGTGCAGCTCCTATGGACACGTTTACACTTTTGATAAGCTTATACACATAATAAAACAAAAAGTTACAAAACTAGATGCTGTAAAACACCACAGGAAGGGGCACTCTTGTTTTCAGTTTCTTAATACAGATCTTGATAAAATATTCAGTAAGGTGAACTGTATCATGGGCTAGTACTGCACGGGCATCTTGTTTCAATTCTGGTCTGCACTCGCTAGCTCTGCAGGCTTGCATTTGATCTCTGAGCCCAGATAAAACCCACAATGAGAACCAAACAGAGCAAACAAACAGAAATGTCTGCTTTGGTAAAGGGTGTAAAACAGAAGAAGTATTCCACTATGTCCAACAGTATGTACCATCAGGTGTTGTTGTTCACACAGCCCTTATTCTGAGACCACATCCTCAGGCAGGGGTTGCAGATGGTGGAAGTGGAGGAGACGTCGCTGCTGAACTCCAGGAGAGAGACGAGAGAAGCAGTGTGCTGGTGCTGCCCAGGGTACTACCACAGCTACCACTGTGCTGTAAACCTAGTGCTGCTTGTAGTTCATTTTAGTAGATTCCACGGTATGTAAGGAAGAGCATGAAACTAATGGATTTTCATTACCTGTTCCCATGTGCAATTTTAACCTACCTTACCCATCTGAGTGTTGGCTTTTTATATGGCACTTCTGTAAAAATATTTTTCCTAATTATTAATCCTCAAGAAACAAGCCATTATAAGCCATTTTATGAGTGGCTTGGGACTTAGGACCCTGGTCAGGATGGGGTCTGTTAGAGGGTGATTTCCTCAGTAAAATAAGGGAGTGGGGGACATTGATTTTTAATAGTTTGTAACACTTTTCATTTGCTAGAGCTAGATCTTGGACACTGCTAGATCGTTTGTTCAGGAAAATCTGTGGCTCCAGACTTGTTTCTATCATCTGAGGAAACATAAGAGACTAAGTCTCTTGCACTATAACCTTTCTCTTGTCTCGCTGCCTGAACGGATGAGGGAAGACATTTCAGAGTACAGTTGTTTAAATATTTAGTAGTGAGTTTACCACTTACTACTCTTGATTTCAAAGAGATTAGCCCCAGAAAGAAAGCACAGCTGTTGTATACTCAGGAGTGTTTTCAGCGTGGCACCTTAACACAGCACTTTTACAGGACTTGTATGGTATTAACAACTTCAGGACCTGAACCTGCAAACACTTACTCGTTTCAGTAACTTTATTCTTGAGAACAGCCCAGTAGTACTCACATGAGTGCATTTATGGACACGAGTAAGTGCTCACAAGCTCTTGGCATTAGTTTTCAAAGGGACCATAAACTCTATGGACCATTGCAAAATTATATACTGCAATGACCTGTGAAATTGCCACATCTCTGGGTAGTCCTCACTTCTGTGAACGTTTAAAGGAATGAGTAGCTTTGCTCGTGCAAGTAAACCCGAGCAAATGTAAGAAGTGCTGTGGGGATCCATTGAAATGTCTGCAGGGCTGTCCTGCAGACCTGGCTGTTGAAACATGGTTTTGTCACACGTGCTGAATAACAAATGTAATGCTCTGCCTTCAAGTACCTTGAGAAAAATAAGCTCGTGAGTTTGCAGGGTGACACAGACTCCACCAAAACGCTCTGAAGTCGCTGAACACATTTCTACTGACTGCAGTGAAGGTAAATCTGTCCCCATCTAGAAAAAAATAGTCATTTTAATTTTGGTTTTAGAATTTAAAAAAGTGTATATAAAGTTTACAAGCATTAAACCCTGTCACTGACCCCAAAAATACACGCTACATTTTTTACTTACGTTATTTATTCCATGTCTCTTTCTGTTCTGTCTTCTGCTGCTTTGGGGTGAAATCCCACAAAATTTTGTTTGTAAATGGCCATATGTTGTGTAGAGTTGATCCTTTCATTAGAAATAATCAGCATTTCATGTTTCCAAGCTCTTAAAGATAAGCAAGAATCAAGAAAAGGCTATATTTCTCTCTGTGTTTTTTAGTATATAGGGCAGGTAATATAGAAGGCAATAAAAGCAAGGGATATTTTTCTTATTAGGAATGGGGAAAAAAATGATTTCTTAAAATAGAGCAGTGTGGCAGATCTTGGTCACAGATAGCCTGAAGTCATGAAAAGCCATGTTGATAGTTGTGCAGTGATAATGACCAAGATCTTTAGTTCTCTAATAGAAGCAAAAGGGACAATTCCATATAGGCCTTTTAGAAAGAATAGTTGTTAGTGTTTGCTGTTTATTAGATTCCACAAACTGGGTGATATGGTGTCTGTGTTAGGCTGCAAACTAGGTTTTACTTCACAGAACTGCTTGAACTTAAAATATCAGTGTCTGAGAAGTGGCTAATTCATCCTAGAGTTTGAGAAAGTTGCGTTAAAACATTAAGCATTTAAATATCACAGATGCTTTTTGGGGCTATTATTGGAGAGTTACTTGGGGACTGGTATTATGCTTTGTAGTTGCTATGGAAACTTTTTAATACATGCAGTTTGGGAACAAGAAATTGGAAGTAATTTTTGCATTCCTAAATCCAGTTTCCTAGTAATAAGAAGGACAATTGTGGATTATCAGATTGTTACCAAAGCTTTCCACAAGATCCTAAAGTTATTAATCTCGAGAATCAGTAGAGAAAAAAATTATACTAATAAACTTCTACAAAGAAGTAGAAAGAAATGATATCTATTTTTTCGTCATGTAGAGACTAATCCATTCAAAAACCAGTATTTTACTATGATGTCAGGAAAATGAATGGCTGAACACAAAGTAGGTTTTATAGGAACTCAAAATGAATTCTAAATGATTTTTAAAAAATAGTGAGATAATTATGACTAAAAAATCAGCAGCAAAATCTCACATTAAACACCTTTAAAAAAACCTATTTAATAGATCTTCTTTATTCACTTGAAATAATCTCAATGTAAAAGTCAGCAAATACTTTTTAAGATGGTGAAGACTATATACTCATTTAGAAGCCTGATCACAGGCTTCCTCTTTTCTGCATTAGTGGAGTCTAAAGCTGTAATGTATCTAGAAAGTTTCAAACCCATACTAAAAGGGTTTTGAGAACAAAACCAGTTGTTTGCTAATATTTTTATTGAATTTCAAAGGTAAACCAAAACCACTTAAGAGCAATAATGCTTCTCATTTGTTTGTAAAATCATTCAAAAAGTGAAGATCCCTTATATTTTCCAGAAAAAAGGATTTTTAGAGTGTTTAAACAATTTTTATATATTGCTTTTTTTTTGTTAATTCCTAGTGATGAAACGTGAATAAACAGAGCTTGAGTGCAAGTATTTTTTTTTATTTTACTTTGAAAACTTATCTCTAGTAATAATTGTTTTAGTAATAAGGTTATTGGTTTAGTGTTTATTCAGTTCAATATAAATTTGTCTGACTTCTCTTTCCTAGTAAAGTAGTTTAATTTGGACATAAGTTTAAATACTCTTGAAATATTTTGGTAACATTTTCCACCTCCTCTTTGAAAAGAACAGCTTTCCTAAGAATGATAATCAGGAGTTTTCAAAAGTGACATGAGAAATGAAGCATTGAAGAATGTAACCTGTGTAAGTACTGAAAAGTTTATGAGAGAGATTGCTTCATTTTAATAAAATATGTTTGTTTCATACTAGTTATTTCAGATACTCTTTTGAAGTTTTTCTACTGCTAGATTAAATTTCATCTGGAGTATTTATGTTTGAGGTGGCAGCTAGTATTTTATAAAAGTTATGTTCAAAGATATCAGCATAAACATTTTAATTTAAATATTAACTAGATCTCTTCATTTTCCTTTCCTGTTTGTGAACTTGTCAATTAATTTCCACAGGGATATGAAAAATAGGTTTTGGACAGAGATAATCCAGTATAATCCCAAGGCAGAAGTCAGAGGACAAAATGGTCACAGCAATAAATTATTCTTTGAGACATTCTTGTTACCTTGATTCCACCAAAATTTTCCAAATCCCCTGCTTAATGTCACAGGAAATATGAACCTCACCAAAACCTTAAAATCAGGAGATAATACATATAACAAAAATGGTAGATTATTTACATTAATTATGGTAATAACAGTTTATTCTTTGAATTTGCTAATCATATTTACAGTAGTGGAATTTTTGACTATGTCTCTATAACTTGGACATTCTCAGTTTTGCTTGGTTAGATAAAGCTTTAAAGTATTCCATAAAGTTCAGAGTTGGCTGTGATCTATTCAAAAACATGTGCTCTCACAGACAGATGGGCACAGTCAGGTTTTTTAAGGTGGGGGAGACTGAACTTCAAGAGCATGTTTCTGTGATTCCCCTCCCTCTCCCACCCTTACTTCAGTTAGCCTGGAGGTAGACAGAAAAGATCCTCTCTTTATGCAGGAGGCACAATCTCTGCTCGGTGCATGTATGATGACTGGCATTTGTTTCTAAAAGAAATTATTTTGCACAAATTACAATCTGAGAAAGTCAATATCATGCCCATATCATCCTCTAATATTATATTCTGTTATGGTCATAGAGATGCAGATGAGGCTTTTTGGGGACAGATAAAGTATTTAGGAATGGAAGGTCAGTATAGTAAATACAGGCACTGACAGAGTCACCCTAACAGTAGTGATGGTAGGACCTGTGTTTAAAAGAATTGCAGTACAATTTGTTGTTAGCACTTAGTGTATTTGGTAGAGGGAATGTGTCTTTTTTAATGTTGAATAGATGTCTTATGGAAGAGCAACTAGATTTCCAGTGCTTCTAAACTATTGTCCAGAAAAATTCTACTTTGAATTAGAGGCATAAATGACAAGTTGAAATTTCTTTTTAACAGTATGCCTGGGAGACACAAGGATACAGCACAATTATGCACTTATTCAAGTGATCACACAGGTTGCAAAAATTTGGAAATGCTATTCTGCAAGTATTTTAGCTTCAGCTTTGTCTAAATGTAAGGATTTAAACATTCTTTAGAGCATGCACCCCACTGACTTTGTCAGAGACCATAGTGTTAGGAAGCCTGTGAGTTTCAAGGATTCTGGCTGAAAGGTGTTCCCAATCCATACGTTCTCGACAGCAAGGTAAATTGGAGCCAAGCTGACCTCTTTTTTGCAGCTAATGTACATGCTAAGAATTATAGCCATTCACTCAGAGAAAAGTTTGAATGCAAGCTGAAAATGTTTGTTTTAGAGCAAACACAAAAAAAAGACAGGGCTTGCTTACCTATTTGATTAAATGCAAAAGCAAGACTGCACGTAGGATTTTGTTGTGCTGTGCTAGAACTTATTCTACCAGTCACTTTCATAACCTTTAAACAGCCTTAAATAGTACATATGAAAAACACATTCATAACAGATTCCCCATAGGGAATTTTCTTTGGTTTAAGAAAATTTTATTAAAGATTGGCATTGCAAATAACATTTTTCATAACTATATGTAGACCTGTTAAAATTTTTATTAAAACTGGAGTTTGGCCTGTTCTTTTTCATCATTCTATCAGATATTAAACTCCAGCAGCAGCTGTAGAAAATGGAGAAAGGGATTTTCAAAGGGATTTGAGTCTCCCTGTCTCTGTGCCTTTAGTCATCATATTATCATAACTATCACACATAACAAAGCTCTAAATCTGTAATTCAGATAAAGTAGTGAGGACTTTGAAATACAAAAATCCAAACATATGCTGTAACATTTTTTTTTGCAATGCTGGTTCCTTTAACATGGATTTTGTAAACTTGGAGAGGTATCTAACAGATATTGTATACTCACACATTACTAAACAACATTATTGCTTAAATGTTTGATGGATATTTAATTAAAGGTATATTCTATGATACCTACAGTTGTTCCACTACGAGTATACCAGCTACTCCTCTCCCAGATGATGATCAAACCACTAAAGGTTAATAAGAAATGATGCTAGAAGCCTTTTTTTTTTTTTTTTTGACTGAATTATGTAAGCTAAAGTGCTGTGGAGGCAATGCCCACCTTCTCAACAGTGTGTGAGTCCTGTTTCATGAGGGGACAGCCCAGCATAATGCTGTGTTGAAATGGTAAGTGTGAACACAATTCTCTGATGAACTTAAAAAGCTAAAAATGCAATGCAATAAAGGTTAAGGAGGCTAACTTTTAAAGTGAAAGCAATCAGGTACAAAATAAAGGGTTTCCAAAGTATTTTAAGTAGTTCTCTAAGCTTATTTACAGTGAGAAGACAGTTTTGGTATTAAGTGCCTAGGGAAAACAGTAGCTGTATTGTGAAAAGTTAGGAAAACTCTAAATCTCAATATCAAAGCAGCTAGTAAATGAGCAGTTGCATATATATTTATTGTAACACTGCCTTCTGCTGGTCACACCTCATTTATGATGGAAGTGAAAGTACTGGATAATAATGGGATGTTGTGTTTGTCTGAAATTATTCTGAATAGGAGCTATTTGGTGCTTAGGAAATATTTATATTGACAAAGTGTACATCTATCAAATATGTCTACATCAATGATAAGCCCATTGCATCTGTGCTATGTGTTTACAGCTGTTAATTTGATATTTTCTTGATCTCAGCTGAGAAAATTTTTTATGTCTAGCATACCAGAGAGTTATCAAATCCTTTCACTTTGTTGCTGAATTGATTCCTACTTTCAATATTTCTCTAGAGTTAGAATTTCTGCTTGTTTCTGAGGTTTTTTTCAGTTGGAGGGCTTTAGATGTCAGAGAGCATATAACCAAGCACGACATCTGCAAAAAAATTTGTTTCGTAACAGATGTCTAAACACAATGGAGGTTAGGAGACTGTTAGATCTATCTGTTTATGTATACATTTAAGCAAGTGTTTGCATAAGCTGCACTTTTTGTTACTAAGTACTTTATTATTCCTCAGTTGGTCATTGGAAATACACACATATGTTATGAGAATTATTCCTTAGAGGAAAAATACAGGATTGTGGACACGGTTTCTGGTTTACTTTCTTGCATGTAAACCACCCATGTAAGAAGCATTTTTTGTTTCCTTAACATATACATGTATAATATGTATACATAGTATAATGTGAATTTATATATAATTGACTGCAAGTCTGTCAAAATTGAGGAAAATATTTATCACTGTATACTAGCTTCATCTTAATAGGTTTCAGAGGTATGAAATGATGCCTTATTTCAAGCTGATATAAAAACATGAAATTAAAAAGATCTAGTATTTGGAAAGATCTGTCTTCAGCTGTAGAGAATATAATGGTTAAACCACACATTTACTCAGTGAAAACATTGGCATGCATGTCTGGCTGCCTACAGTAAAATTAATGACTAGATTGTGCAGTGTGGGAAAATTTTTATTTTACTTTGGTTTTTCTCAAGAAGTGAAATCCTGCTTTAGTTGCCTGAGGCTACATTTTTAAGCACCTTTATTACAGCACAGATAAAAACCCAGCTATCTGACAAAATGCATTCTGTTTTATTACAAAGGATTACTTCAAAAAGCACAATTCTGTGCATTCTGGGGATAATTTAAACACAGAAAATCCCTATAGTATAGCAAATAAAAAGTAATTATCCATAATGCACACTAGAATTGCATTTTAATGGACAAGACCTATCAGAAAATATGCAGATCAAGAAATTTCCATTTTTAAGTTCCTTCCCAGAATTTGGGGGCCTTGCCCAGCTGCCCGAGGAGGATTGTTCTCTTGACTCTGTAGGATCTCTGTCTGAGCAATGACTGCCGATTCCAGCCCTGCAGTCCTCAGAGGATCACTGTGGTCCCTTCTGACCCTAGTAGTCTATGAACCTTAAGGTTTTAATAATCAAAGACCAGCCTAACCCCATGTGTGCATGTTTTTAAATTCCAAATCTCATCTTAGATGTAACAGCAATTAAAAAGTCACCTGCAAAATGATAAGAGGCAGCCTTGTAAGAGCAGATATAACAACATGCATAATAAAATACTTTGTGGCAGTGCTAGGGCTGTGTTAGGAAAGACTAGGTGCTGTTACAAGTGCAAAAGGACACAGGAAAAATATCAGTAAGGTTTTAATCTTTGGTGGTAGATAAATAGCTTTAATGGTCACAGAGCTCACCAGGAATCATGCTGTATTGAAGGAGTTGCTATTGCCTCTTTATGGAGAACTCTTCAGTTGAACTGTTTTTCCAGATTTACAGATCTTCAAGGAAATTCCTCATTTTTGTCTTGCTTTTAGCAGCGTCTGCCTATGTGACTTGTTCGTTACATGTGTATGAGTTAATTTGTGTGTGTGCACACAACACATATGAGAATGAAAATCCCAGAGCAAGTTTGAGTTCAGGGTGGTCACGACAGGGTACATACATGTTTAAATCTGAGTGTTAAAGTGTATGTATCCAGAGAGATAATATGTGATAGTGGGCAGCATAATTCACTCTCATTTCCCTGCATTAGAGACAACTGCATAATTCATGAATGGCAGAACAAAGTCAAGACAGGAGTGAGTTGCACGTGGACATCCCTAATGAATGTGCATGCTACCTGCTGCCCAGCAGGTTATACTTAAATCACAGATATTTTTTATGGGCATTCCCTTCTCCTCCTCCTCTGTTTTTAGTTGTCAAAGTGATTTTTCCAATAATACCTTCATAAAAGTTTTTTGCATTGCCCTGGAGAAAGTGTGAGGAGATTCCTCACACTCACTCAAATTCCTTTGTATGAGAAGGCAGAGGAGTGTGTTTGGCACTGCTTTTAGATTTTCAGGAGTATTTTTATGTACATCTGTATTTTGACTTCAAATTTGTGTCTTTGGCTGATAGTGCTAAGTTTCACCTCTGTTTATTCCTACATGTGTCTCTTTATTTCAGTCTCTTTCTTTGATTGGACTTTGTGTGTGTTTGGTCATTTTTTTGTAGCTATTCTGTGCATTGTTGTGCAACCTGTACTGAACTTTTTAGATGTTCACTTGTTCTATACAGATGAGTGAAAAAAAAGCAACTGATTGTTCCTTGTACAGTAACAGTCTTCTGGAGAATAAGTAGGGCCCAAACATGTAGATAATTTTGAGTGTGATCAGCTAGATAATGAAACACATTTCAAAGGTTTAGATAGTAGAAACAGAGAAATAAAGGTGTTTTGTTATTGAATATGTATCTAGTGCTTCAAACAAAGACAGGAAAAATTTAAGCAAATCAGCAATGTCATTTTACTTTCATCAGTACATGTAAACTTAAAAGCAATTTTCACTCTTCATTCTTTCTCTGGAATTCTGAAACAGAGAAGTAATTGTAAAATGGGAAGTAAAATTGTTTCCTATTAATTTTATTGAATTAACTTATTTACTGAATTAAATAACTTGTGTATAACATAGGGGTATTATAATGTGGATAACATTCTTCCATTTGTAATACGGTTTGCAGATTATATATCAAAACATATGGATTAGGGTGATTAAATATGTATAAAATCAGCATAATCCATTCATATGTTTGTAAGGGCCTAGAGTCCTCCAGAGAGAGTCACAAATCCACTTGATGTTCTTGAGTGCTGGGTTTTTTCCTCCCTGATTTTATCTGAAATGTGTGTAAAAACTCGAAAGTCAAAGGGATCCCTGTTTGTCACAGCTAAGCAGTCTCAAATACACGTGTTTAACCTGCCTCAACTTGGTAGACCCCCGTGCTTGTGTGTTTGGGTTTCTTTGTTTGTTTATTTTGGTGGGGATAGGGGAGTCTTATTTTTGAGGATTGTCGATTTCCATCTCAGCAAGCAGCAGATAACTTTGAGCTTTGAAGTAAACAGTTAATTTCTAAGTAGAATCCATCTTTCTTAGGGAGGTCCTTCTTTGTGTGTGTGCACGCAACGAGAAGAGGATCCACATATTTTGGGAGATGTCTGTTTACTGTCTCCCCGCAGTTTAAGTAAACCAGCTTCTTTCAAGTCTCCAACAACCTATTTTGTCCAGATTTTCAGAAAGCTGTAATAGGAGCATATGGGGGAGATAATTAAACTGACCAGATGAAATCCTAATTTAATTGATTTGCATGTTTGTGTTAGTCTGTTTTGCTACTATAATTTCAAATGAATAATCCAAGTTATACATTCTCAAGGAAAAAAGAAGTTACTAGCCTGCAACTGAATTTCACACATGTACCTAAGTGTAAGAATGTTTCTAATACAGAGAGAAGGATCTTGTGCTATTCCCAGGTGTGACTCCTGCCCCTTTTGCCCCAGTTTTACAACTATATCATGCCTTTGATTATTGTAGGTGTTCTGCTTGCCTCTCCTAGCTTTGGCAGGACCCAAGCAAACTACAGAATAAACATCCTGTTGTGTGATTACTGTATTCCACAAGAAATGGGTTTTTAATCTCATTAAAAGCATAAAACATTTCCAACGTTTCACTGACACTGGTTAGAATCAAATAAGTTGATTCTTTTCTTAACTAAGTGGAGCAGAATAATTGTAATTTTTCAAGACAGCCATTATTGTAAACCCTGTAAGCAATATCATTGTGATCGCTTTGGGTGCATCAGACAGATATTTAACAGTTTGGTTCAGGTTGCCTAGGACAACAAAAATGCCACTATGCTGCATCTCAAAGCTTCTGGGATGAAATGAGTTGTGACATACCAGTGAAGATTAAATTTGTAACAGATAGAACACCTTTGAAGTACTAGCTTATGATTTCACAGTGGCATTAGGAGTCTTACAGCAGTATTTAAGCAGTTAGAAAGAATGCTGGTTATTAGTGGTTGAATTTTGTAAAATAGGATTTTATTGTCTTTTAAATAGCCATGACAGCAGTTTGTATTATCCAAGCACAACGTTTTTATTGCCTTGTATTACTGTTGGAGAAGTGCTTTTACACACTCCCATGTATAAAACTGAGGCACTTAAAGAGGTGAATGCTTTTTGTGTTGTTCCTTATTGCATTGCTGAATTTTAAACAATATAGCCTTTTTCTTTCTCTTCTTGTGTTTGTTGTTCTCCTTCTCTCCTCTTTTCTTGGTCAGCGGCTTAGAGAGGGGAAAGAACAGAAACATTGTGTTTGTCTCAGATAACACTGGAAGATCAGATGTCCAAAAATGTTCCAGGCTTGCACATTTTTACATATGGTAAATTACTTTTTAAAAATCATAGCATAATTTCAGATGTCAAATATGCCTTTATCATCCAGCTTTATGACATGACATTACCAGTCCATAAAGCTACTATGCTTTGTGTCTGAATCGGATCACATCAAAATTCCCTGCCGTATCACATAGCAGAAATAGAGACTCGTTCCTAAAAATAATGTCAAGAAATCTTCAGGTATTCGTTAAACCATGTGGGGGGAAGCAGACATGAACCTCCTTCTCTGCAGTAATCTCTTAAGGATCACTAGGCTGCATATTACAATTTCCAGTGTTACTAATCTGTGAAAGTTTGTTTAAAATATTAATCTCTGCATTGGCAGGATCTTTTAATGACTCTCTAGACCTCAATGGGTTAATTTTCAATGAGGGTCGGGTTTTATATGTTTATATTTTCTTAGCCTTGGTCAGGAGAAGTGGCTTTGCTTGCCCTTGTGCTGTGCCAAAGTGATAGGGTTTCATTTGTTTGAAAACCTAGCACATCCCAAGAGGTTACCTTGGTGTAGGTTTCTTTCTTTCTGTATTAAATCGCTCATTGTCGCAAAGTGACTAGTGCTGCTGGGCTTTGAAAAGAACTTCTAAGAGGTTAAAAAAAAGCTTCTGTATAGAAGGATTTTTCAGTTCTGCAGACAGAATACAGTTTGCAGCTGTTTGACTTGCGACAGTGATATGGATCTGATTGTATACAGTATACTAGGAGCCATGGATGCAGCTGGAATAGAGGTTATAAATTTTAAAAGCATTGCAGATTTTGGGCATTAATTGGCTGCTAATAAAAGCAAACTCAATGGGTTCTAACTGTGGGAGCCTGTAACTCCGTATCTGATATCAGGAATTCATACACATTACACAGTTTTAGTGATTCAGACCACGACTAATTGAAATATGAGGCATACTGATCAAATTTAGCATTACCAGCATGCGCTCTGGTTTGGGACTGTATGGCGACAAGGTAGCATTTATTACTTATTCTCCATAACACTGCCTGATTGAAATATCTAGCTATGTTGTCAGCAGAGGCCCATCTGGGCTTTAGTACAGCTAATTAAGTCATTAAAAGAGAGGTCAAGCAATCTAACTCTTGCATACTAAACTACATAAAAGTCTTTATTATATTTTTTAATAAGCCAAGATTTGAATTTTTAAAGAAGTTTGTTTTAATAATAAATGCATTTGCTGGCTGCTTTGTCTGGGGCTTGATTAAAATAGGCATTTGTTAGCAACAAAGTGAAAACTTCTCAGGGCTTAGTTTAATAAAAAAACCTAACAAAACAAAACCTTGCACAATTTTTTTTTTTAAGTAATTGAAAGCCAGGCCTAACTCAGGATAGCAGAAACATGGCTGTTCCTATGCAGGCAGGCAGGAAGAGCTAGATTCCAGCTGCAGAAGGTACCAGGGTGCAACCTGTGTAGTAAACACTCATGTTTCTCACTGGGATATCTGTTCATTGGCATATTATGAGGAATAAGCACAGCTAGGGGGAAAGGTTTCCTGCAAACCTAAGTACACAATAATGTTGGATGACTGTTTCTACCTGCTTTATGAATTCAGATGGGAGAGAGGGTCGGATGAAGTAAAGCAGCAACAAAGTCTTCTTCATAGCCTGCATCAAGAACCTTGCATGTTTACATCAGTATAAAACTAAAGCAGGAGGATCTCCAATATAAAGATGATCAAAATATTTCAGGTCTGCCAACACCAGTATTGAAGATTCCCAGTTATTCAGTTCAAGGCCTGAGAGGCTCTCAGACAATTCTTTTCTAAATTTGATGTGCTTCAGTTCAGAAACACAAAATTGAGGTCTCCCATGTTCTTTCTACTTTATGTTATGTAACAGTAACTGGGAAGAGACATAGTTAGATAAGGTGTAGATCCAAGACAAATATCTGAGGTAGAAGAGTAGGAAGTGGGGAATATTATTTTTTTTTTCTAACTGGAAAATTACCAGCAATAAATTTCAAGAATCTATTTGACAATTAACAAACAGTAGCATTTGGCAAAATGGATGTCAGTTTATACATCATCTTTGTACAGCTAGAAGACGCAAGTCTTAAACCCCCAAATCCCTCATATAAATTATGTGGTTCCTTTGAGATCAATCGTTACTGCTTTTAAGAGGCAAAGCGCGACTGGACAAGGTGTATGTTTCTAGTCATAGCACATTATGGTATTGGCAGGTTACGTGTTCCCATTCTTGTTGCACTGGATCTTACTCCTCTTCTGTTTCTTTTTTTGTTCCAAGTGTTGAATTTTTTTGTTTAAATCTCTAAGTAAACCACACGAATTGTAGTGTCTGGATTAGAAACACGGTACTTGTTTTGAGTAGAAAACACGCCAAAAAAATGTGGCTAGGGATTTGGAGTGTGGGTGTAATGAAGCAAAGGAACTGAAGAGAAGATAATAAATGATCCCAGAGATGAGTTGTATGATTTTTTCCCTTTATTAAAGTTTTGAAGTATTTTTAGAGAAAAATATCTTCATGGGGTAAGAAGAGGGTTATGAGAGAGTAAAAATTTTCTTAGCCATACCTTAAAAATCTGACACAAATCACCTTGGTCTGCTCTTGCTTATGCAACAACAGTTGATTTACTGTTAAATTTTCCTTGTTAGGTTAGTTGTGTTACTGTTGTTTTAGCAATGAACATGGTATGTTGCACCTCACTGAAGTTGCTAGGAGGGACAATGGTATAAGCAACAGAAGATGCCTTGAAAGCAGTTTCCTGAATGTCAGAAGATATGCAGTGTCAAGCAAGGGAGGCCTACGTGGTGTTGCCTTGTGAATTCAGCTGTTATATGATCATTGGAGGTTCCTTCCTAAAAGGATTATTAGACTACTTTTGTGTTCTTCATTAGTCCTCTGGAGGGATTTTAAAAACTAGCAAATATTAAATAATGATACTCATTGCAACTGGGTGGATCTTTGAATATATTGGATTTTAAACATCATTTCGCATTACAACAGTGAGACAAATTGTCAGAAAAACAAAGGCCATCTACTTCAAAAAGCTTTCCTCAGCTTGACAGCTCTTACAAATATATGCAAGTTCACTGCAGTGGGGCACTTTTTTTCAGAACTCTGCTTTTTTCATTTCTCTACTTCCTCAGACAAAAGCTAAGATCCAGATGCAATAATCCAAATACATATGTGTCAAAAGTTGTACATATTAAATATGAACTAAAAACTAATGGCTTTTAGATCTGTGGCCTTTCTCCCTCTGAAAATTAGTAAATTATTGGCGTAAGTAGTTCTTTATTTTTTTTCAGTTGGGAATTTGAGGGGATTGGGAGCAGGCAGCTACATTTTGAGTACTGGTATAAAAGAATATTGTTCAGATCAGTGAAGAGACACATTTGGTAACAAGCAATCTCAGTTAGAGACAGTAATGACCATAGTGATGTGGGTCTGACTCCTCAGCAGCACAGACTGTAGCAGTAGCATCAGGTAACAAGAATGACTATGCTTCCTCAAGAACAAGAATATTTGCCTCATCTCATGGTCTCCCTGCTGATGGCCCTAGGTATGTGCCAAATATAGCACAAGAACAGGACTAGTGTCTGTAATAACACCTTACTCTGATGTCATCTTGGCCTGTGATCATTTTAGGAGATATCCAGAGCTTGTTACGGATTGCCTATCTGATGCTTCCTAGTGGCTTTCTCTTCTGCATACTTGCTCCATCTTCCCTGATGTCTCCAGTACAGCTATTTTCGCAGAGCTGATGGGAGATTCAAAGTCAAAACAAAGAAACATGTAAACATTCAGAAGTAAATTCAAGTGCAAATGAAACCTATTTGTAGGAGTAACTACTACACTGAGCTAGAATACTATATTTTCTTTATTGTCAGTGAGAAAGGTAAGTTATGCTTATGATCAGCTGGGCTATAATTACTGTTCTGGTATTCCCAATTAAGCTGATATCAGGAAATTTTATAATCTGTCCTAATGAAAGAAACTAGCCACATTTTAGCCATGAATATCCAGAAGTGCTCTCATAATCATTTACTGTCTTGGCATTTCTTCTCAGAACCCATCCTCCAAACCTGTTGCCAAGTGTCCATAAGTAATATACATATGAGTGTGTTGACTGTAATTAATCATTCATATTTTGTGATCAGATTTCACTATTCTTTTAAGTGCAGAACAAAGATGTACACAAAATTAATTCCACACACTGTTGAAATCAATGACAAAAACCCCTGTAAGCTTCCACAGCGTTGGGATTTCACCTCAAAAGTTAATACAGTTGTTTCCATTTTAAAGATCAAGTTCAGCAGCATATTTTTCTTTTCTCTGAAATTTGTGTGATACCTTAGGATATTTCCTCAATGAGAAAGTTTTCTTTCTTTTTCTTCTACTTTTTTTTTAATATTGAAGAGTTTTCAAAGTAACTCTAAATTATTTTTTACCACAATGAAAGTAAGCTATTTGTTTTTGAGAGTAACACTAGACTAGTAGGTTTAGGCTACCTGGGAACATGCCGAGATCTTTATAGTATGGGTGTGTGTCTGCATCCATCTGTCTGTGAGAGAGAGAAGAGCTCAAAGGTGTTTTTGTGGTTCCAGCAGAGGTGGAGCTTCATATAATACAGATGTGAATGGAGCAGGATAATATCTTGTTGACAGCAGGTGATATGCAGGGTTATACCTCTGTATGACAACTAGCTGGATATAGAGGAGTTATATTTACCTATTCCTTTTTTAACCTCAAAATATACCACAGAAATTCTATAATGAAAGTACAGCAGGTTCACTGACTTGAATCACTTCAGTACTGCAATAACAACTGTCCCTGGGACCAGAGTTTGCTTCTTGTGTGTAATACAGTTTTTAATCATTCTTATTTTCCAAAATGCTCCACATCTCAAGTTTCCATTTCCTCACTGAGACCTGGTAAGTGCTGAGTTTTGAAAATCTTAAAGTCTCTTTTTCAGGATTGTGCAGTTTTAGGTTTAGTCACACATTTTGGATTTTCTTGGCCTAAAAGGATATTATTTACAGTAATATGTTTGTCTTTTCTTGTTTCGTTTTGTATTGTGGTAGCTCAGTTCCCATGTATCATTACCAGTGGAGATAGAGGGAAGAAAATAAAAAAATAACTTTTTCAGTAAAGCACAGCATTTTTCACTCCTGGAGTATTTTTTGCCTACCAAGAAGCAGTTCACCACACTCTGCAGGCACAGATCTCATAGTCTCTTGCAGGAGCATTGGTTAAACAGTGACCAAATTGTGCTGTTCTTGAAACCCTAGTCTGAGTGAAAAATTAGGTGGCGGAAATAAATGCCACTAATGTGTTTCTTGAAACACTCTTGCTTTTTAAATGTCTGGTTTAAATGGTGAGCTGATATGGTTCTGGACTGATTGGGAAACAAAAACAACAAAGAAAAGCTGCAGGAATTGTGTCTTTACCTCCCCCCCCCCCCCCCCCAATTAGTTCAGTCCATCTAGGGCTGATGGATATTTTTAACTCCTTTTTTCTTTGAGAACATCACTTCTCAAAATCAAATGTCAGCCTTGTACAGAAGGACAGGACTTGAGATGAAGGTTAAAGGCATAAAAAGAAAAGCCTTAGACAGATTCATGTGCATTTTAGGAAAACAGAGGGGAAAACCTGGCTCCATACTTTATCCATAACAGAATTTTCATCATCTTCAGCAGGATAAATCTTTCTCCCAGTCTCAGCAGGCATTTTGACTTGGTAGTTTCTATACTGACAAACCATCTTCATCAGTAGTTTCAATTCTGAGGGCTGTGAGAGAGAGGGTCAAAATGAATCTGGGTGGGGGGAAAGAGGTGAAGAAAGATGGTATTCCCTACATCCCAGCCTTTTGGTGGTTGCTTAGCTGCCACTAGACAGAATAATGTGTTTCTTAGGTTTTTTGGTAATTCTGAGTAGGAGTGGAAGTTCAAATCAAACCAGACCATCTGGTAGAGAAGACTTTCCAAAGTCGTACCCAGTCTTCCCAGTGGGGACTGAAGAAAATGAAATGAGTTGAGTTGCTTCAAGCAGTCACATGACACATAAAGTCACTGCCATACAGTCTTCATTCATACTGGTTGACTGCCCCTGCAGTTTCCTGTTAGTGTCAGTTATCCTGACACTGAATATTATATTCATTTTACTCACTTTGCTCTCCTTGGCATGCAGGAACTCTTCCTGCCCCTGCTAAGTGCCCCTTTTCCCTGCTGTCTGAATAGCACCAAGTTCTTGCTGGAGTAGGTGTTTCCTCCTCATGGGGGGGGACTTCCATGTCATATTTCATTATCATTTTGTAACAGCACTGAAAAATCTGTTTCCTGCATATTATTTTCCAGAATCTTTTAAGCTTTCCCTTACTATTCAGGACACATCAGCTCCATATGAAATATGACAATTCCTTAGTCTTGTTTATACACTAGGCCGTGTAGTATATTTTGCACATCTGTTGCTGCTGATAGCAAGAAGTTTTTGACCTAATGTTGTCTATGTTATCATCAGATCTCTATTCTTCCCTTGGCTTCATACCCTCCAAAAATCTTTGAGTGGATTTGGAAAGAGTTAGGTAAGGTCTAGTTTTGGTTTTGCTTAACTGAAAAAAAAGAAAAAACATATTAAGAAGTGTTTATTACCCACTCCAGTGATGCTGAGCAGTCAACTTTCAGTGCAGTGACTATGGAACAAGGACAGTGATTCTAAGGAGAACTTGAAACACTAAATCTTCTATAACTTTCAAAGCTTGAGCCAGGATTTTGGATTTCATCTGACCTGTGGCAGGATGCAGTCCTACATTGACTCCATGCCAAACTCTGTGATGCTTTTTGCCCAGCCTCTGGAGAAGGAAGTGTGGTACAACTAGAGTAAAACTATTCCTCCTCCCTCCTTTCCCTTAAAATGCTTTGACTTCCTTTTTGATAAGGCCGGTGGAACACACTGTGATAGTTTGGATAGCAATTGCATTTCTGATGATAGATTATTCTGCTTCACGTTTCCTTTCAGCCGTAACTTTTCTGGGCAGAGTTGCCAGCCAAAATTATTCCCTTTGCCTTAAATCTGAAACCCATTAGGAATTGTATTGCTGAGCAGTGAAGATCTACAAGGCAATTTCTTCCCAGGGCTAAAGTACCTGTGTAAATATTGTAGAAGTTCCCAGTCTCCCTCCCACCACCATTTCCAAAACAAAACCGCAGGCTTTTTTCTCCCATCTCCTTCCACAGCTTCCCATTCTCTCTCACTGCCCTTGCCTGAACTCTTGCTCACAACCACAAAACTTAGCCTGTCCAAGCTAGCACAGGGCACAGGATGACAGACCTCCTCTGGGAGCTTCCCCTGCTCAGGGATCCTCAGGGGAACCACCCTGATCATCACCCCCTCTCCCTTGCAGAAGATAATACAGGATTTAGGTGTCTGCCTTAATAACCATAAGTTGCTGTTGTTCAAAGAATACAGAGAAAGAGAGAGAACTTCTCCTTCCAGGGCTTTGACCCCCTAGAAGGGAAGTCCAGATGAGAGTTGTCTAAATGGAGTTTTAACTTATTGAAAAGGGAAATTTGTAGAGGTACTTTTGAGTCATGATGTTAAATATAACAGCAGAATTTGGGGAAAGCTCTGCAGAGATTTGAATCTCAATGTTAGAAATGCAGGTCCTCAGGAAGACCTGTCTTTATTCAGTGTTTGATATGTGCACAACCCTGCCATTTTGAAGTTATTTATTTTTCCATTAGAGTTACCAATGGAAAAACATTATTACTGCTTTTTCCTGCTACTGATATGTGATTTCAGAGAGCTTCAAAAGGATGTTGTGATTAAGTTCATGGTAACATAGAGTGTAATTAAAAGTCCTCCGACTCCACCAGAACAGGAGATTCACTCCAAAAGCATAGCTTTTTCACTGTTAAAAAGCATTTATTTTACAGTGCATTTTTTGTTCTGTCAGACATTTGGCAACACTTTACATTACATTTTGGAAGTCAAATGCCATGGTATAGAGTCTAAATTCTTTGTCTGAGAGTCTTTTTGTTCTTAACCGTCAGAGAATATAAAAAAATCAGCTGTGGTATTTTCAGCCATCTCATATTTCAAATGCCTTTTTATTCAGTGCTTTTATGACCAGTTGCTTGACAACATATAGATATAGTTACTTCATGTGAACAATGCCCCTGTGCAATTGGTGCTGGTATGTATTTTTCAGGGCATATGTTGATATACAGGAGTTCCCAGCAGAAGGAGGATTTTTAAAAGGGTTTTGCTGCAGCACATTTTTACATGGTGAAGTGATGTTTTTGTTGAAACTCTTCCACGACATCCTCTCTAGGTTGCATCTATTTTAAGATACAAGTTTTATTAATTTGAAGTATGCCAGGCCCTGGTGCAGTACAGTGCAGTACTTTAATACTTGAAGCGTCTTTTACAGGATGTTGTTGTGGTTTTGTGATAAAAATGGAAGCAAATGAAAAAATGGAAACTATTCAAGAAATGAAAAAGCCTCTTTTGCTAAAAATGCTACGTTCATGAAAGGGGAAATGCTAGTATGTAGAAAGAAAAAGTGTCAACAGAAATGTTAAAAATCTTAATAGATTCACTGCCTATGATAAAATAAATGGTATTCTTCCCAGAAGAGATTTCTTTGTAAAGTTATTATATTATATGGAAGTTTGGGATCATCTTTAAGGAAAAAAAATTATATCCTCATTGTATGCCATATGATAGTTGTGAGGAGATGGGAAGCCTGTAGAAAGTATATGATTACACAGTAAATGGTACCTTTTTTTTTTTTTGACTAATTTTCTACAAAATCCCACTTAATTTCTGCAGAACTCCATCAATTTTATGCTTACTGTATTCCTTTTTCATGAGGAATTTGAGATTATTGTTTTAACCTTTTCCCCCCACTTGAGTGGACAATAAGTGAGAAGGACTGCAGTAGCATTTTTTTAAATTGTATTGTCAGCTTTGGCTGCAATTTTTACAGTTTGTGTAACAAGGATTAGGCATGAATGCTTTGAAATAGAAATAAGTACAGTAGACTACAGAAAAAGTTTGCGTTTGCTGCTGTTCTCAGTAATGAATGTTTATTGTTTTGGTCTATTACCAAAGAATGGCAGAATTTTTGTATGAGGAACTTACTCTGGAAAATCCCAAAGGTAAATATGGCAGTAATTTGCCAGTCTTCAGGTCCTAGTTCATTTACTTAAAATTTAAGGATTTCTGTCCTGGGCAAACATCTTTGCTTAAAGGATTCGGGTAAATTCTCTCCATCTTAAACAGAGCAGGAAGGATTTAAGCATTTGCAAGTGTTTATATATTTGCTCCTGACTATCTTGGGGTTCGTCGGCATCAGCTAGCTGGGGATTCCTCCGGTGTTTCCTTGTACCAGAGAGCAAGCGTTTTGCGTCCTGTCTCTTCCGCGTAGGCAATAGGCATGGGAGCGAATGAAAAAGCTACGGTACGAAACTGGTAGGCTCAGTAAAACCATAGCGCTTACAAACTGGTTCTGACATGATTGCATGTAGAAACACCCATCATATTTTTATTTTAGTGAATAATTTAAGGTCAATTGCTGAGAGTATTTGTGCAGCAATAAAGATGATCTCAGCAAATGTGCTGCATTAAGGGAGTTGCACAGCCATTTTCAGTGTTGATCCTAAGTAAGTTTTGGTTTTGTTTTGGGTTGGTTGTTTCTTTCCTAATACATCAAATATGGTCTAGTGGGTCACCAAACAGTAGATTTATACAAAGAAAAAAAATAACTGATGGCAAACACAGAGGGCTGATATGTTTTCAAGGAAGACTAGCCTGCTGCACTCGTGAGTGATGATAGATGTGCGTGAAATATAAGCCTGATTAAAAATGCATGTGTGAAACCCCGTTGAATAAAGTGCTGTGTCTGGCAACATGTTTGGAGCTCCTTGCTGTGAGCAGGGTAATGTAACAGCCCTTGTACCATTCACTTTCTCTTTGTCACTTGCTCAGCTCATTGTTCTTCCAAAATTTTCAGCAGATGTAATGCTAAATCGTTCTGAATACAGAAAGCAGCATGAGGATGTCTGAGGGATTTGCACTGGAAGTAGAGATTGTGCAAATACGCCTAACCCAGCCTCAGTTTTCACCTGCAATAAGGAGTGCTGGGTGTGGGTTCAGGGGACAGTCATGGTCATTCGGCTATTTCTGTGAATTTCTATTAAAGTCCTCATCTATGTTTTCTTTGCTAGCTGTCAACATCTACATCAGAAATGTTTATGAAAGTCAAAGCAATGGAAACTGATAATAAAATTTACTTTTAGGGCTGGATGAAGTTTCAGTCAGAGGTGACTGAGATGCATGTGACAATCCTGACTCTGTGGAGACAGGAAGTATGACACAAATGGCAACCACACATGAAATGGATATTTACAGGCCTAGATCCTGAAACCCTTCTCTGTATGTACGTGTGTGTTCTTCTGTGACACCTTTGCTCTTGATTCTCAGAGGCTGCCTCTTGGATTTTGTTTGCAGGAGCTGTTGCAGGTAGTAACTGAATTATAAAGGTGCAGAGAAGTTGTTTAGGTGCTGTTCCTTAACTGCTTCTAACTTCACTGACTGTGTGACCCCCTGTGTCCCTAGTTTTCCCTTAAAAGGGCTCGTAATTGCAAGTGAGGTTCATGATTGCTCCCACTAAACAAAGACTGAAGTGTAGCTAGTCTGGGTGTGGACATTTTGTTGGAGCTATGCTCTACAGGCACTTTTACTTGTAAGGTCAAAACCTGGACTTGTAAGGTCAAAAACTGGAGCTGTGCCATGGCAAAGGGAAGCCTGGGGAAGAGCTATGATTTTGAAAGACCTTTCCTCTCACTGCCTCTACCTTTCCTGCCATTACTAAAGGCTGGGAATTAGTAACCCGTGCGCTGCCGCACGCCCCTTCAGCTGCATAGCCTGTGATATTTGAGAATCGCTGCTTTGCTCCTTCCTCACACCTTGGAGGCAGCTTCCCATCTGACTGCGTGCGTGAAAGGGTTTATTGCTGTGCTCAGTCCAAACATCTGCAGGAGCCAATGAGGTGGAACGAAGTCACCTGTGGGAATGTGGAAGAAAGAAAAGGGTTATCAGCCCCTCTTGCATCAGGTGAGCTATAAAAGCAGCATTTGGGGCCATTTTTAAAGGTACCCAGATGCCTACAGGTGCTTTAGGGCACCCAAAGGGATTTTCCAAAGCCCACATTTCTAAAAGTATTTAGGCATTAATCCAACATTGGAGTGTCTAATTCTCACATTCAAAAGTGCCTAAAGGCCAGATTCTTTAAGATCTTTAAGTATTGGGCTCCCCCTGAAATCAGACAGAAGTTATATCAAATGATCTTATTTCCCAGGATAGTATCCTTAAAGAAGTGCTTCCTGCAATTCTAATGCATGAAAGACTCAATTGATCTGAATTGGGAGGGTATCTGCAAGTTACTGTAAATCTCAGTGCCATGGTTTAACACCAGCCAGGAGCTAAGCACCATATAGCCTCTTTGTTCATTATTCCTCTGACTGCCAGTAGGATGGGAAGGAGAATCAAAACCAAGTAAAACTTGTGGGTCGAGATAAGAACAGTTTAATTTTTGACATAAATAAAAAAGATATTAAAAAATTGCAGTAATGAAAAGAAGGATAATAAAAAGAGTGAAATAAACCCCAAGAAAGACAAATGATGCACAATGTAATTGCCCACCACCCACTGACTGATGCCCAGTCAGCCACCAGGCAGAAATTGGCCCCTCTTGGACTGCTCCATCCGGTTTGTATAGTGTGTATGGTATCTTATGGTATGGAATATCCCTTTGGTCAGTTGAGGTCTCCTGACCTGGCTGTGTCTCCTACTAACTTGTTGTGCACCTCCAGCCTCCTCACTGTCAGGCTATCAGAAGCTGAACAGTCCTTGACTTAGTATAAACATTGCTTTACAGTAACTAAAAACATCAGTGTGTTATCAACGTTATTCTTATCCTAAATCCAAAACATGTCACCGAACCAGATATTAGGAAGAAAATTAACTCTGTCCCTGCCAAAACCAGGACACTCAGCTTTACTCAGAAACCTTGTCTCAAAAGATCCATTCTCTGATAAGGATCTGCTTGCTCCTTAATATGATTACTCCATACCAGTAATCTGACACGATGACAACCATCTATTAACTCAGCAACTCAACTCAAAATAACTCAACATTCATTACGTGCTTTTAATGTATAATTTTGATGAATTATAGAGGTTATGAGTGAGCAGTGGCTAAGAGCCAAGATGAATATAGTACATGTTTCAGGCAGGTATTTAACAACCTTCCCTTCCCAGCCCATTATTTCCTCTGCCATGGCAATGTTTTCCCCACAACTTGAGGTTACAAACTTGATGCAGGTTTTATCTTTACAAATATGTGTACGGTCAAGGTTTGAGAGCTCCTCTAAACCTTTTAACTTTGCATGCAACCCAAATTTGAACACAGTTCCTTGGAGGGAAAAACCTCATAGGTGAAACATGCCATTTCAATCTTTCTTTTTTCTTTTCCTCTGTCTTTGAAATGTAATTATATGTAAGTGTTTCCTTTTTAGGCACATGCTTATAGAAGTAGATCTTCCTGTGCACATTAACCCATGTGTTTGTATTTGCCCATAATATTCAGCCCTTTACACAGAACAATGATATCTGGTCAAACTCTTACTGCGCAAAAAGACCACAGTAAAGCTTCTGAACTGTGAGGAAAGGGAGGTGTGTGACGAGCCAGCTCCCCAGTTTAAGAGAGACCAAGAACTACAGGAGAGAGCACGATGGAGGGTGGGAACATGATGAGGGTATGAGAGCATCTCTCTGAGGAAGAAAGGCTGAGAGCCCTGGAGATGTTTTGCCTGGAGAAGAGCAGACTGAGTGCTCAGTACTAACTGATAGCTGAAGGGCAGGGATCAAGAGCCTGGGGCCAGACTCTTTTCAGTGGTGCCCAGTGACAGGAGAAGCAGCAATGGGCATAAACTGGAACACAGATATTCCGCCTAAACATAAGGAAAAACTTGTTTCCTGTGAGGGTGTCAGAGTACTGGACAAGGATACCCAGAGAGACTGTGGAGCCTCCTTCTCTGGAGAGATACCAAACCCACCTGGACACAACCCTGGGCAACCTGATCTGGGTGAACCTGCCTTAGCAAGGAGGTTGGACTAGATGATCACCTAAGGTCCCTTCCAACCCCTACCATTCTGTGATTCTGTGAACTCAAAGAATGCTTCTCCTGCTGTGCCTTCTGCTCTGCCTGCCTGCAGGAGAAACTGAGTCAGGAAGTTAAGAAACTGAGGCACGGGAGCAAAATCAAATCCCTTACCTCAGCATCAGTGGTGGAGCTGAGAGCACAGCTCAGCCATGTGTTGGGAGAGGGAGGCTGTGCTTGCCTGCACCTGCCCCTTCTCCTGCAGATGTTGTCGGCACCCGCTCCTGCTTCCCATGTGAGCAGGTATGAATGCCCTGCACATGATGTGCTGGAGGAAAGTCAGGCCAGCAGCACTTGGTGAATTCCCAAATGAAAGCCTGATCTAGCAGCTGCTATGCACAGGAAAGGTTGCCTGCAGGATCAGTCCCTGAAAAAGGGCTGAGGAAATTCAGTGCAAGCATTACTACATTCTTGATCTGCATGAGGAACAAGTAGCTGTAACTGTCAGAGAGGAAAGGTATACCTTGCTTTCTTTTTTCTGCTGTCTCCTGTCACTGCTGGAGGGAGCTAGTTTGCCATAACTTATACAATTACCAATAGTCTTTTTTAATTTGACATTTTAAGAGCTGTGTTGGGTAGAGGATAATTAATAGCACTTACGTGCTTTGAAGTTGAGCTTTAAATTACATATAGCATAATTATGTCTAAAGCCTCTAACTTACTACTTACCCTAGTAGGTATTTCATCTGAGTTTTACTGTAACACAGCTCCTTTTGTACAGCAGCACTAATCCTTTACCTGGGCTACTTAAGCTCAGAAACATTGATTACATATTGTGATTTTCCTGCAATAACCTTAATTAATTCCTGATGCCTCTACTTTCTTTCCATTATTTTGAGTTTCAGCTCAATATTAAGAGAAATAAAATGGTGGATGAAATTTCATAACAAAATTTGTTGCAGGTAAAAACCAATGAATAAAAATGACTGTCTTCAAGACCCAAACCCACCAACCTTCTAAAACCTTTAAGACCCTGAATATTTTTTCTAATCCCTAGGTGCCTTTTAACAACTGAAACTATTTTTTATTTTTTATAAAATTGTCAATGGCTTTTCTTCAGATTTATTGGGGCTTCTGTTTAGCTCCAGTAGTTTTCTTCTCTGTTCCAGCCATACATGCAGTAATACTTCTGAATGTGGTTGTATTTCTTTTTTTTTGTTGTTATCCTGATAACAGAGAAAAAGATATAAAAATGGAGAACCAATTTGTTTAACCTACCTTGAAAATTGTACAATTAAGGGTTCATTTATTCCTCACACACACACTCACACAGTCTGCTTTCCAATAAATATGCAGACATTAGTGGCAGTGAAATCTTCTTATCCTTAGTATTCTTCAAATTTTACTTTGCAATTGATTGTCTTAGCAAATTACATCTATATTAGTGTATGTTTCCTCTCAAATTCTAAAGAGAGTAGAGTTTCTAATTTATTTCCCATCCTGCAGTTGATATAAGCAGGGTTTTAATGCTGGTGATCTCTTTCTTAGTTACAAATATACAGTCTGAGTGCTCTGAGATTTATGGAAGAACCTGTAATTCAGGCAAGGGGGTTTGCACTGCTTCTTCAGTTAAGATTAATTAGCAATTATTATTAATAAAATTTGCAGTGTGAATAAAGTGTTGTCTTTCCAGTCTCTCTTGCAGTCTCTTTTATTTGGACTTCAATATTGACAGGGTTGTGAATAAGGAGGGATGCTGTTGCTACCAGAGTCACAAAAATTTGTATTAGGCAAAGACAGATGGTTGCTTGTAAATATTAAGCAAGGGGCAAATTACAGTTTTGATTTTATTTTGGTTTACATGATTTTAGCAGTAGGGAGAGAAAGCAGTGACTGCAGAAAACAGTACTTTTAAATATTTTAAATTTCTAATGAGCTTCAGCTTCTCAACTGAATATAAAATGAGTAAGCCTTTCACTGTGCTCTAAATAATGAAGCTTGAAAAAGGTATTTACTAGAAAGCTGCTGTGCTATCTGATACACTGCTTTTAATTAAAATAACCCCCCCTAATAATAGAAAATATCAGGTGATGCTGGAATTGCTGCCATAAATTTTTGTTTGATTTCTGACAATCAGTTGAAAGGCAAAGAGAAAAGTAAATAGATAGACTGTTTTGATTGATATGAACAATATAACATTAAAGGTCATATCACCCACATAATTTATCTGGAGAATGCAAATTTGCTGGAAGTGAGTTCATGTAAGTGGAAAATACTTGAGTTTGCTTTGTCTTTCTCTCTCTCTTCTCTTTTCATTTGTTTCATTTGCCTTTTTTGAAACTGTGTTGGCTTGAGAAGTCTGTCCACAGGAGCTGTGGGATCCACCCCTGCATTTTGAGGCCAAAAAAAAATTGTTTCATACTAGCCAGCTGCATGCAGAAGATTCTCTTGTTTAGCAACAGGAACTGGCTTTGGTGGCCAGCAGCTCCCAGGGAAAGGCTATGTGTGTGCCCGAGGTCGGGTAGGCAGGGAAAGGAGCCGTTTGGGGCCATGCTGTTCCTGGGAACGTTCACTTCTGCATCAGAGAGGCTTGGCCCGTTCTGGGTATGTTGTAAATAAGGATTAGACAAATTACCCTTTGGTTTCTGATTGACCTTTCCAATATGTGCTATACATAAGGAGGTTGTGTGCATTAAATAGCTTGTAATGCTCATTGGTTTTATAATAAATAAATTTTCCAAGTAAATGTGTTTCTTCTTAACCCTAACCAATGGCTACAGGGAATGGTAACATGCCTACTGGCCTATAGTCCTTAGTTAAACCATCAGTTTGTTAACTGCTGTTTGCAATCTAAACCCTCCCTCTGGAATGGACTTCTTTAAAGCAAAATGAAATAAAATAAAGGTAAGTAAAAGTAAATAGATTTTCCTATTGAAAGTTATTACTTCAGGAATGAAGAAGATGGATATTGATCCACACCATCCTTTGCCATTACAGTCAGGTTCACATAGATAGCTCAGACACTTTATTCTAAGCAAACAGCCATTTTCTCTTCTGACTTGGATTCCAGTGAGAATTGAAAAAAGTAAAAGGTTTGTAAAAACATTTTTCTGTCCTTCTTACAGGGACAATTTATGTTGAAGTAACAGTTTCTGAGATACTTGCACCTGTTATTGATTTATTTCTTCTTTGTCATGAACAATCTCCTGTTTTATAATACAGTCACCCTTGTATGCTGCCCTAAGGTAGTTATTCAGAAATAGTTTTACTCCAACAAAGTCCCAGAGGACTTCAAAAGATATAAAGCATTCTGAATAAAGGAACAGACGTTTGTCCATACATTGTTTTTTGCATCTTATATGGCCTATGCCAATGACAGCAACGTTTGTTTCCGACAGCAATAAAGAGTATGGCATGAAATGCAATCATCAGAACCCAGTAAATGATGCTGGGAACCCCTAAGGTATATTGCCAAAGAAAGCTTGCAAAATGACCTTGGGAGCCCATGGAGTGGAAAACACAAACAAACAGAGAACAAACAAAAAATTCCCCAAATTAATTTTTTAGAAGTGAACAAAACCAAGAGTTTCTAGGTGCTGCTTTCTGAGATGCATCTGTTCCCTTGACAAAAAAAGTGCATTAGCTCTTTAATATGAATGAATTGGAAGCAAATGTAGTGTGGAAATGTGAGCATCTTGCTTTCACTTATTCATGTACATTTAGGCATGCACACACATGCACAATTGGTTGCTTGTTTTAATAGAGCTCCCTGTTTTGTAGTTAGAGATTAATATGTGACCTCTGCCTTCCTGACTTCAACCTATTACTGCAGAGGAATTCTTCTCTTTTTACTTTTTATCACATCTTCTGACATTTTAGTGAATAATACTTGACAGCTATGAACATCTGCAAAAGTTATTGTTATCATAACTTGAGCTCAACAGAGCTACTGTCACCGATGCTTATGAGAGACAGCGTTGCGAAGAAGATGGGGAGTGCATTTCTATTCTCTCCTTTCTTTTTCTGTTGGTTCTTGCTGGGTTTACAGGAGGAACATTTTAGTAGTGTACTTTCTCATTAGTGAAGATGTGTATCTCTTCCATACTTAAAAAGGAGAGGTGGAACACTTACATTACCTGACCAGAAGTTTGATGAAGCAGTTTCCACTAAACTAAGGTTTTTTTACACATATGGAATGACTACTCTTATTTTTTTCTTCTTCCCTTCCCCCCCGCCCCCCCTTTTTTTGTCACTCTTTTTTTGGTCTTACTGGGCTAAGATCTACTGGTGGGCTTAGAGCTGCAAAGCAGTTTTAAACAGTGCAGACTTGTGAGTTATTTGTGTTAAAATAATTCCACTTTATTCTTACAATTGCTTATTCAATATGCACCCAAGGAAACTCTTCTGTTAGAGTCTCCTTGAAGACAGCAATGGAGACAGTAAATGCAGTTAGTCATTTATGTGCATATTACAGTGTAAATCGCCAAGATTAAGGGCAGTCATTTTTGGGAGCACCGCAATTTTGCAACCAAAAGCACTTAAATAATTACCTTTTTAAGCAACTTTTATTGACTATGCAGGAGGATAAAAAGTAATCTTACTTGTTTTAAATGGCATAAAGCAACCAATAGCCATTAACAGAGTGTTACATTTCTTATTTCACTCAGATTGCTGAAGCTTACCAGCAAGACATAAAAAATTTATAAATTCAGGAGCGCTGGCTAGCAATATCCCAAGCCATTGTCAGTGGACTCCTACTTTCCCCTGCCAAAATATGTGGAAGCATGCATGGATTGTGCTAGATTAGTACGAAGGGCTTGTTTCCGTGGCATTAGCCAGGTATCTTAGCAACAGGATCATACCAGATTCTCGCAGTGCTCTGTGGTGGTGCATGTAATATCCTGGACATAATCTGTCTTTTAATTTTCTTTGGATTGTAGTGATATTACAGATACATGTGTTCAGTTATAGATCTTTATTTAATAAGAAGAATGCTTTAGCTGAAGATTTGTACTATGTCAGAAGTGGGCAACTCACAATAACGTTACCGGAGGTTTAGCCCAGGTACAGCCTTGTCTCGCATTGCAGATTGACAGGAAAACTTCCTCCCTTCATTAAGATGTGCCTCGCAGTTCATATCTTTATGCTGCGGAGCCAGGGATGCTGCCAGAATTCATAATAATGAGAACGTTATTTAATGTCAGATAGAATGCAAATTGCTTGTACAATTGAAATGTCATCTAAAACATGCCACCGTATGCAACACCACTTTATTATAAGTCACTGAGAGCAATATCTTAAATTTGGAATTGCACTAATCCTTCATCTGCTTTTGTTTACCTTTCATCTATAATAGAGATGTCGAATTTCCTCCAAACTGCATTTGCATGTTTTAACTGCTTGAGCACACAGCTGAAGATGTGTGGGAGAAGCATGAACAGGAACTTCCTTTTGATTTTCTTCGTCTTTTGCTTGTTTGTTCAAGGCAAATTAATAGGAAAAGGTAGCTTTTGAATGCAAGACAAAATGCCCTGGCAACCCTTTTCAGAAAAGAAGCTGAAGTTTGTGTAAGAACATTTTGTGATTTTAAGTAGGAACTGTAATAAAAATTCGACTGCATTAATTAGATTGTAATTGATTTTCTCAGTAATTTAGTCCTATACAGTAGTTTGTTTCATGTAATTGAAACAATAACAAAACCTTCACAGGATTAACTTGGTTCACAGTAAGACGGCATTGAATGTATTTAAGATTTTTGTCATACTTTTCTCAGAAAAAGATATCCAGAACAATTGCCTTCCAAATGCCAGTGTGGAAAATACAGCTCGTGTGCCAGGCAGGGCTGCCCAACTCTATTTATAAATGCTGATCTGAGCAGGAACCCTCTTCTGAGACAGGTCGTGTTTGAAATATCTGAAGAAAACTAGAGTAGCATCTCCCCTCTCTTGCTCTGCCCTGGCAGCCCTTCTTCCTGCTCTACCATTGAGTGCCTCTTGAACAGTGGGAGAGGCAAGAGAGGGGGGGAAATAGAGCCCTCCTTCCCTTTCTAAAGCTTATCTAGTGGGATGCTGCTATTCTAGCTGTCTGGACTCAGTGTTTGTGAGTGCGACAACTGCTTTCCTTTCTTCCATGATAGCACTTGGAGCCAGGGACCTCCTTACTGAGCACTCTGGGAAGCTGATTTTAAGCAAAAAAATATCACCTGGCTGGGATTCTCTGGAGGTGCTGAGCAGTCCCAGAGCTGGCAGGCACTGAGCCAGCTGCAGCCTCTCTTTCTGGTTGCGCTGTGGTCAGGGAAGAAAGAGAAGATGCCAGAGGCAGGCAGTTGGATTTAGGAGCTACTAATTTGCCAGGCATGCTCAAAGTTTCATCTTACTTAGTCTAGACTAAGGAAACATTGGAAAAGTTGTTTTGAAAATGTTCACCTTGAAGAATAAGAGAAGTTTTTAAAGCTGAAACACTGTGCTTTTAGGATGTGCTTCCTGTCAGAATTGTGCAATAGTATTTCATAAATGAAGTATTGTTTATTGCAGCTTGTTTTCCTGGACAAAAGGGATAAGGCAGGGAACGATGTTTTCACTGGCTGGAGGTTCATCTTCAAAGTCCAAACTTCTTGTGGCAAAATTTATTCTGTTGCATCCATATGCTCTACTTCAGAGCCAGATCTCATTTTGAGGATGCTCCTCTCAGTTCACAATGAATTTCATTTTATCAAACTAATTCACTCTAGAAATTGTCTGGATTTTTCATTCGACGAGTGGCACAATGTCATGCTCATCTCTGGGGCATCAGACCTTGCTCCTGCCTCTTTTCTGTTGCTTTCCTCTTCCTCAAGTCAGAGCTTGACTGGGACGACTACTAATAGACAACAGCCATCCTTTAGGTGTAGACAGGGAAGTGCTTGTATTTGCTATGTGATTTATTTGTCTGGCACATTTCCTACTGTGGGACTCCTGGTCCTTTTTTTTTTTTCTTTTTCAATTAAGGAGAAACTTGGCCACTTCTTTGAGTGGGAAACATAGTGTCCAAAGAAGCTATGCCTTGGATATAAAGAGCACTTTGATATTTCAACTGTGCAGCAGCATTTGTTACAGAGAGCAAACAAATTGTCTGCAGTTTTGCTTTAAGTGGAGTAGAGAATATTCAAGTATCACTGGGTACTTATTAAGGTTTGCCTGACATCTTAAATGCATGTGGGACCACTTCTCCTGGTTGGAAGTGCTCAGTTACATATCCTACTGTCAAGAGATTTACAAATTACAGTTACATGCCTTTCTCTTTGTGCTTCAAAGTTCTTGGAAGATAAATCCAGTGCTTAAAATGTTGGTAGAACAAAGCTTTATCATATCTAAAAGGAGCAACGGCATGAAGCCTTGAAAACATGACCTAATGGCCCAAAGCATCCTTCACAGAGCATCCCAGAAAGGGTATATGTGATGCAAGACTGTATGCCATAATCTGAGATATTCACTCTGCTTTAATGGAGATACAGGAGGTTACACCCTGGAGGTTTTGGTTGTTTGGGGTTGGTTTTTTCCATATGTATAAGATGTTTCATTTTCAGGCTGAGCTGATGCTCCTCTCAAGAAGGTAGTGCTACCTTTTGATTTAACTGGTCCATGGATTTCTGACCATGCTGAATACAGCTGTGCTTCTAAACCAAAGAAACTAACTAGGTGAAAAAACTGTACTCATTCACAGAGCTTCAGGTGTGTTTGTTTGTTTGAGCTGTCTTAACCCTTTTTCTTTTGCATTTTTTCCCATTTTCTGTTGCAAATAATTCCCAAGCTATTCCAAAAATATGAGAGACTCTGTCATTGCTTTCCCATCTGTTCTAGAGACATCCCTACTGCAGAGCCCTTTAACGTGAGTCTGGTTACAAACCCAAATTGGCTCTTTATTTAAATCCTAATTGTATTTGTGGCCTAGAGCTGTCAGCTACTCTCCTGTGCCAGACACTGAACAAACATATAAGCTAATGATGGCCTCCACTCTGAAGAGCTTAAAATCTTTAAAAGACAAGACCTCCCAGATAGATAAGACGAATAAATTGGCCAGGTAACAAAACTCAAATGCATGTGTGCCTTCTCTGCTTTTCATCTTCAATCATTTGGAGATTTTTTGTTGGTGGTGCTGTTCACTGTAAATAGGAAAGACACTTAGGGCTGCCCGACCTTGAATAAATTCATACCCAGAGATTTGATAATGAATTAATATCTTTCTTGGTTTCCTCACCATTTTTCATAGGGAACTGACTGAAGAATGAAAGCATACTGATTTTTTGGTACCTGTTTCTAGGGGGGCTATGTTAATTTACTGGCTTTGATAACTTGTTATCTTTCATTTGTTTGGTTGGAAGCCTTAAATATATTTTTGTCTTTCTTTATTGATCTCTGTCAATCTCTATCATAAGTCCCTAATTTTTTCCTTGTGAATTTAAAGCAACTTAATTTCTCAATCAAATATGATTTCTTCCTTCAAAGTTAGATTTACAGATGTTGTTTCACATTATTCTAGGTTGAGTTACTCTTGTATCTGATAACTCTCAGGGAGAGTTATCAGAGAAATGTTTGGCAAATGAAAATGATTATATGTGCCTGAAGCACAGATGCTAATATCCCTTTCAGCTGATACCTGGAGGGAACTCGACACCCTGGTCTGAAGAACTTCAAGGGTGAAATGTGATAAGTTTAACAAAACTGAGCGATGCTATAAAATAATTTGGAATGTAGAAGAGAAAAAATACTGTAGCCTTGAAAACGTAAGTGTAAATCAGCTTCTGAAAGTGCAGTTTTGGAGCCTTCTGCTGCCTGATTCTTCAGGCTTCTTTTTTTCAGAATTTAGTTTGCCACATTCTGAAAACTTGGGATTTCTGGGTAATGCCAGAAAACATGCAAGTAATCTTCTGGATTCAGGAAAGTGGAGGGGGAAAAAGTGCTTAACTGAATTCAGAGTTAATTTCAAAATGATATGCCTACTCTCACCAGTTAGGCTGCAGGGAAGACACAAGTAACTTCTAGTTTGCTATTCTAAAATATTTTAATTGTTTCTTTCTGTTAATCATCACCTTCAGGCTTACAAAACCTAGCATTTGGTATTGTGATATCACAGAAATGGTATATCTCTTGATTTGCAATCAGGTAAGTGGTTTCTGCAGTTACATTCTAATAGTCCATCTGAATGTATCCACTGTATTCCTGTTGAGGGAAAATAACACATCCTCTGTACCTCATTACAAAGAATTGTTTATGTACAGTAAGTTAATTTGTTTCGTATAACCCCTTCATGGCACACAGAGCTCATCTTATTTTTTATTGGTGATTAGTAATTTGTCATCAATGAAATTAGCTTGTTTTGTTTTAATTTGATTTGGTTTTGGTTTGTTTCTTTGAGTTTTTTAATCTCAGTTACCCAACAGTATGCTAACACTGGCATGCTGGATGCTGGCTTCTTCCAGGGGAAGAGCAGATTCACTGCAGGGGTTTTAGCTCTTGCATCTTGACAGTGCTTAAGGTGGTGCATAGGAAGGCAGGAAGAACTTAAATAGTAATAAATTGGCTTTTAGGTGGAAGTTAAGTCAAATGTTCAGACTTGAGCCCCTTCGCTTCCTCAGGAGTTCAGAGGACTTGGTTAATGAGAGCAGAGGGACTAGTGAGCTTGTGATCTCTCACTCTCACCAAACGGTTGCCCAAAGCCCAGTCAAGCAGGAGAGAATGTGGGCACATTGGAATTCCACTTTTAGGCCCATGTTTGTTACAGATTTTCATTTGAAATTTGTCTGTATGAAGACTGTAGGAGTGGGTGTACATCTTTTTCATGATATGTATCATTATGGTTCTTGGTTTTAAAGCTTTTGTTAGCTGTAGCCAGCCTTCCCAGCTATTTTCCATCACCTCTTCCTGTATACAATGGACTAGTATCAAAGGTGGGTATTTTCTAGCAAATCATTAAAGAATTTCTGGGTGGCAGTTTGACTTTGGGGACCTTTTAACTCTGGCTTATTGAAACACAGATATCAGCAAGTACATAGATACGACTCACTTTTGATCATAAATTGTGCTGTCACAGAACATATGCAAAGATCTGGCCTAGAGGAATGGCTCTGCCCTTTCATGGGGAAAGAATGGCAGTGATCCTCGTGAGCTGTGGGGCCGTGAAATCCAGCAGGTAACTCATTTGGCTGTCTCTCTGATCTTCAACTGGTTCCATCAAACTAGGCTTAACATACATGGACATGGAGCCTACCCTGTTTACCTGCAAATATGTGCAAAGAAAAACCAATATATTAATTTGTTCAACTCACTGTTAACTCAGATTGTTAAATAGTGGCTCTTCTGACTTTGGAAAAGGTGTTTTTAGATGTTGAGGCTGGTAATAAAAGAACTGAAGTAATTTGTTTGACACATTAGAGTCAGTGAATATCGTTAGAAAGTAATACTACTACTAGTGGCTGTTGGACTTTGTAAATCAATGTTCATTTTTCCCAAATACTGCTCAACAAATACCAACCCCAGAAGAGAGAACTCTTTTAATTCCTTAGTATAGGCTACAGTTGGGCTTGATTTACGAAAGACCAGTAGTCTATTTATAAAAGATGTATCTGCAAGATGCACTTTATGAGAAACTTGGCTTTTGGGACACATTAATTCTAAGTGCAGATGCAACTTTCATGTTTTATAATATAACCCTGACAGCTGTAATTTCAGATTAAAGATTTTTCATTCACATTCCCATCCTGATTGCTCTGCATGGTCTTTATATTACCTTATTGTCAATAGCAAGTGTTCGTCCTATTGGGAGTCATTTAATAACCAGCTGCCATTTAAAGTGTAGACAGAACATTTGTCTCAGCCAGCTCATCTCAAGTGTGGTTTCTCTGCATGGGGAGCTGGGACTTCTTCAAGAAAAACAACAGCTGGACCTCACTATTGTTCCCTGCTTCTTCTTTTGTAGTGGCAAGTTAAAACAAACATGGGTACTCTGTGCGTTTTCTGAATGCATTTGTGGCAGTGGTTTGTTTATTTATTTATTTTTCAGGAGCAAAGTGTTCTCTTTATGACAAAGGCTTTTGTCCTTTCTTATGCACCACAGATCTGCACTGCTCATTTTGTGTTATTTGGAGTTGTTTGCTGAAAGTTAAGCGACAGCAAGATTATAGGTTTTGTGCCACTCCACGGCACCTCTGCCTCTCTACATGCCATTATCTCTGCTACATGAAGCCACTCTGCTTTCACACAGTATTGCAGAGCCAATTTTAAAACAATAGTTCAAAGGAATCACTTTATTTTCAGGTGTGATTTTCCAACAGAAGTCATTGGGAAATAAGTAAAGCTGGTCTATATGAAAATGAATTCACAACTGGTAACGATTTTTTTTTAGAAGCTACCTTTTAAATTTCCTTAACTTGACAGCTGGGGATTATCCTTTGTGGCAGTGATCTGTAACAAAAAAAGGGGGGAGGGAAAGTTTCAGAAAAAAAATTGACTCTTTCATGGCTAATTAAACTGGAATACAAATCAATCAGCAGAAATAGCTGATGAATTTATTATGTCTGTGCAAGCTTACTGTATCCTAATGTGTTTGATGTTCACTAAAATTACTATTCCCATCATCTTATAGGGTAATCGTTTACCTTAAGCTTTACCTTTATCTATAATATTGATCTGAGACTCTCAGGCAAGTAATGGAAGTTTGGGTTTATATAAGTGTGCAGGGTATAAACACTAGAGCCATGACAACTTAGAAAACCTGGCCTGGTGATTAAACCCTTTATTTTTCTTTTCAGATCAAGTTCTCTAAGTCCCCCAGGCTTGTAAGCTTATGGGTTAGCTTAATTAAGTTAATGGAAGGGTGGATGAAGAGGTGTGACCGCTGAGAAGCTCTTTCAATCCAGTTTCTATAAACATTTTACCATGTAACATTTGTCCATTTGTATCACTATGCCTTAACACAGCTTCTGCTGGTGGACCCAAACACACAGTTTTGCATGCATTAGAAATGTTACTCGGAAAAGTGTCTGGCAGCCAGGGGTTTTAAAGAGAAATATATGCCACAATGCTGCAACCTCTTGAAAATTAGTTTTGAAATTTAAAGGGTTCCGTTCAGTTATTTTCTGACATCTGAATGCTGTGGTCATGTAGTTGCTGACATCTAATTTGTTATTTGGTTAACTGTAATAACAGAGTTTCCCTCCATCCCCCACATTTTGGAAATTAAGCATTCTTTTGAGGTGATGAGAGGGGCTCATCTGAACTGTTACAAACATGCCTGGCAGTCGATTCAGAGCTTGTAGGGATTTCAGAAGAAATTGATGCATGTCCTGCATAGAAGCTTCATTGAGTCCTGCTAGGAAAAATTTTGTCAAGTATTAGTAAGGTAAAGATGGAATGTGATGGGCATCTTGCACAAATTATTGACCATTTCTTTATTCTGAAAAATGACTAACATCCTTTCCATTGCCCTAACTAATTTTTTCCCCTTTACCTTTTTCCAGGTACTTAGCCAGTATAGAGATTGCTTTAGCAGTCGTCCTTCAACTAGCATTTTACAGCTCACCTCAGCCCCACAAGATAAGAAACTTGATTCTCCCCATGAGCTTCAGCTCCAGTTAATTTCTGCCAGGCTGCTAAGACTTCCCTTTTGATTCAATCCTTGCTTCCAGGGAAAAGAGAAACATTCAGCACGATGTCCGAATCACGTGTTGCTTGAGCAAAGAATGAGATCAGCTACTTGCAGTGCACATCTTCCCACTACAGACATGTATGAATAATAAATTATATTGTCATTGTTAACAAAGGGTCAGAAGTGAATCCAGTCTCCAAACAGAGCAGAGTCACTAGGCTGTGTGCAAAGTGTATGTGGAGAAGGAGGAGATCTTCCCCCCTTGGTGTCTTGGAGAGGAGCAGTCACCCTGATGTGCCAGTAAGCTGGTAACAATACATAGGGTGGATTTCAAACTTTCTTGGACCTTTTTCCCAAACCTATCTTAATGCCTCAGTCTTTGCTGTAAGCTCTAGCATTTGCTCAAATCCCTTCTGCTGCCTGCCAGTTCTGAAGCAAAACCTGGTGATTCCAGCGTACTTAGGACATGTTGCAGCAAAGTGTTGAAGGGCTGGAGAACAATACCCAGCATCTGAATAAAGCTGGGTAATGGTTAGTTAATGAAGGTTAGCACTCTCCCTTGATAATCCCATGGAAAATGCTGTACATTGTTCATGGTAAGTTATTTGCTTTTGAAAATGTCATCATTCTGATCAAAAGCTCCTGAACAAAAACATCCTTAATTGCTGTTAATTTTTAACGATTGCATTTACATCAGTCTTGTTTTCTGTCTTTAAAGAGAAGAAGACAGTACCCAGGGCTCCCCTGCACACAAACCCTGAACTTCCAAATGGGCCTGAAGCAGGAGAAAAAATCCTCCTCAGCATTTTCCATGTAGCCTTCCACTGGCAGCGCTCTAGTATTTACTGTAAACAAACTATACTGTCCTCTGGAGGCTAATGGGGCTGTTGATTGGTGTTTGCTCATCACTGCAGGGTCTGGTGTGTGATATCTGGGGCTCCTGTGTATTGATGAGTGTGGGCTGCTGGTGGGAGGTATAGCTCTGGAGAACAGGGAGGGGGGTGTGGGGGCTTGTTAGCTCTTTGTGGCTGGGTGGAATGAGAGATCTTGTTTATTTAGCATTCTTAGCAAGTCCTTCAGGACCCTTGCAAAGTCTACTAAGGTAGAATTCCCCCTATTCCCATGGATCTTTGTAGAAGTATCTAGCTGTTGAAAGACCAGACAAAATAGTTGCCTGCTTACTTAAAATAACCTTCATGCATCTGATCAAACATCTACTCTCATCTGAAACAATTTAGGATCTCCACAGAGGCTTATTAAGCAGGTAGCAATTTAGAGTATGTCCTTGCCAAACAGTTGTGTGTAATAGTTTGTTTATGTTCTCTCAAGCAATAATGGAAAGACAGAAGGAAGCTTTGCCTGACATTAGTGACTTGCATCAGGTTTAGGTTCCTGAGAACACCATGTTTTTGAAGGCACTATTAAATTGTTAACTAAATTACTATCACATACTGATATAGAAACCAGAAAAGTAGCACCTGATTTACAAATGTGTCTAAATATAAGCAGAAAGGCAGAAGCTTCTGGCTAATAAGAAAGGGCAGAGAAGGGTGAGCAATAGTACTTTTCAGTTTGCTTTATAACTCTGACTTTCTCTTTTCTAAGTTGCTAGGCTGTTGTGTTGTTGAAGGAAAGGCACAGTGGGGGATTGCTGTTTTTGTTAATGGCTTTTTTAGAAAGTGGTATCTGGATAAAGCAGGAACTCAGTTGGAACCATCTAGAGAAAGGTAAGGTAGAAGCATATTACATTTATTGATGAATGTTATCAGAGATGGGGTCTTCCTTGTTATTTGCTTTCTCTGATTACAGAAAAGCCTTCAGTAGCAAGTGAGCATTTGTGGTTATCATCCCCTCAAGTTCTTTTTGGCTTGTGATTGTAATTATAAAAGCCTCCAGTTTTAGTCTTCACTACATAGTTTGTAGCTAATTTTCATGCAACCTGGCTGGGTGTAAGCTGGAGGAGATATGAATTTTTTCTTTTCCCCAGTTTTAACCACTGTTGAGAAGCTGCTTAAAGCTAGGCTGAGCTTGAGGCTCATGTGCCAACATCCCACTTATCCTTCAATGAGAGAGTGCATTGCAATGTGAAAGCACCTGAATGTCAACAGGAAGAGTCAGATCAAAGTGATAATGTCAAGAAGAAGCCTATGAAATATCTTTTTTCTCCTGTGATTTTATGTTACTGCAAGTTCTTCTATTGTATATCATGAAGTTATGCAGTCTAAATGGTTCTTAAAATATGGCAGCATCTGAAACCATGAACTGGTATTTAGGAAGCACCATTAAGTTGAGGGTCAGCAGGAGACAGTCTGAGTATCTTTTTATGTCAAGAGATTTTTTGAAAGAGCACAAATCCACTTCTTACTCATGATCATGAGCCAGTAAACATGTTTAAGGGCACCAAAGACCCTTAGAAGGAGCCACTGAAGGATTGTATGTTGCTGTGTATATCATCATAAAGCATTTCTAAAAATAAGACAGTCTCCTTTATTACTTGGATATTTTAAAAATAAATAAATGAAACCCTTAATGACATGTGTGTTAGTGTTAAGATAACACATAAAGTCCTTTGCTGTTAACAATGAAACAGCCTAACTGGGGATGTAGTGCTATGCATGTCTTTTCCTGGCAGTGCTCTCTCTAACTGCCTTTCAGGATGAAGTTGCATGTTATTCTTTGAGCTTTTGTTAATCCTAAATCTGTTGTGGTGTCTCCAAAAGGGAGAGCTTGTATCCCACCTTTACCATGTAGCCCTCCCTCTCTCAAGGGAACTTGAGCTGCTTCTACTCACTAAGCTGGCAGAAAAGTAATCCCACCAAAAAGTGTCTGTATGTTTTTGCAGGGGGTAGGGAGCTGAATTGCCTCAGCAGAGACAGGTTCCTGCTGGCACATGGGAAGGGTCAGGTCAAGCCTGGAGAAAGAATGGTGGTTGAAAGCAAGAAGGGAAGGAAGATCTTCCTGTCCCGGTGTCTGCAAGGTATTATGTTGTCCATAATGTGTAATTTCATTCTCAATTAAGCTGACATACTGATTGTAGGGGTGCTCTGTGGACAAGATTATAAATGTAAGGTAAAAGCTAACTTTGCCAAAAGAGGAATTCATGGAAATGCACCCTTGGTCTAGAATCTCTATCACCTGCTCAGTTTTCCAACTTTCTGTCTTTGGTAACACTTCAGCTATTCAGTATTTCTAGATTTCATGTGAATTCCTCTCTTTCTGTTGAGGGAAAGGGAAATTGGACAGCTAGAAAGTGCTTGGACATGAACAAAAGATTTTTGGCTGATTTGCCATGATATGTAAAACTGAATATAGCTTCTGTAATATTCTTATAGGCTTTGTTTAGATTTCAAGTTAACAGTAGTGCTTTATTTCTTCCTCAGAAGGAAAATAGATTGATTGTATTGAGGAAATATCCTGCAGCCTTACTTTAGCTGAGTATGACCCATCCATAGGGCAGATCAAACAAATGACTGAAGTCTCAAATTTAATGATCAGTGTTTATGCATGTAGGACTAAAATAGAACTAAGGGAGAATCTTTCTACCATCTGATTTGTGCCCTTACCCACTGCTGAATGATGTCAGATCTGTTCAGATGTTTGCAGGTACAATATTTCACCCTCTAGAGGCCAGCTTACCGAAAGTGAATCTATGGCTTGGCCACTGCACTCTCTTTTCCACTTGAGACAACCTTTTGCTTATTTAGTATCATGTTATAGAATGCTTCAGCAGCTGTTATCCAGAAGTGTATTAGCTTTACATGCTTTCTAAGACTCCAGATAATTGTTTTTCTTTAAACAATGTGAAGAAGTTTGTTTCCAAACACAAAATGCTGAGGAACTGTCCTTTTCATCAAAGAACAGTTTGCTTGCTGATGTTAAAAAACATGTCCTTGGGAGGAGGGGGAATCCTGAAACTATTTTTCATTCAAATGTTTTGGGAAATGTTCTTCAAAAGTTAAAACTAAATTCTGCCTATTCAGGAAAAGTGGTTCAGGTTTTAACAGGGAATTTATTGGCAAATTAAAGCAAAAAATAGTCAGTGATGATTACAGGGAGTCTGCTGATCATCCAGCCTCAGGTATTGCCCCTCCTTTCTTCTTATCAGTCACCTTAATGACTGGGTGCTCCTTCCTTTGCTTCAGCAGGACATTCACAACTACCTGAACTGCTTTGCTGGGACACTTTTTGGCCTAAATGACCTGTCAGTTACAATTAAAAATGTTAATATGACAGTCAAAGGTCATAAATTGCTTGTGGCTAGTGTTCGCTGCTTGTCTCGCACAATGGCAACCAGGAAATTGCCCTGTCAGTTACAATTAGAGGTGTTAATATGGTGGCTAAGGGTCAAAATGCTTCAGTAGAAGGAGTTGCAGAGGACATTTGGTTTACATTAAGTGACAGTTCAGGAGAACTTTGCTTCATGGGATGGTTGCTTAATCAGGATATATTTCAATCTGAGTAAGAGCCCTGGTTAAGGTCTCTACTGCACTGCTCTGGCAATACTAAGTGCTGGAATTATGTCCCTTTGAGGGCTTTTGAAAGCTTCCTCAAAGCCACCCTGGGGAAAAAAAATATAGGTCCCATACTTTCTGGTGAAATATTTATAGAGATGTAGTTATGATGCAGGAAGAAACACTAAAGAAAAATACCACCATTATTATTAAAATCCATTTTGTGTAACTGAAACTTGTTGTGCACAGAACCTTTATGCAAGCAGGGTACTGATCTTCTCCTTTGCAGGTGTTTTTTTCAAGAAGAGTCTAGTCTGATGTTATTTTTATTGGCCTCAGTGATGAAACTCACCTGGACATTAGAAACAGCAGGTAAAACCCAAACTCTTCTGACACTCTGATTTTCTCCCTGTTTTATATCTGTTTCTTTAAAAGCATTTTCCCTGCCAGTTTCACTGTGGGCAGCTCCAAACTTACAGATGGAAGGATGTAACTCAATCAGAATACAAATTAATTTCAAATCCCTTAGATAACTTACTATTTGTGGGTGGTGGTGGTGGTCACTCCAAATGGTTTTAAATAGTAAAGGTAAGAAAACACTGTTGTTGTTCTTCTGTTTCCATTGTAAGGTGATGATGCTTAATTTCTGTGTATACAGAAGGCAAATTTTCTAGTCTATCCACAAAAGTCCTTGAGCATCCAAGTGGTTAACTCACGCTGAGCTGATTTTGCATGGCTATAGACCAGGATTGGTGTAAATGCTGATTGCCCACACAGATGTGACAGATCTTCATGATATTTAGGGACTAGAATCTCTTTAATACCACAAATGGGGTAATTATAATCCTAGGATATAGCCTTCTTTTAAGAGCTTATTGTCTCTTGCTCCCTATTTTCAAAGATAGTCAGGATATCAGACCAAGAAATTACTGAAATAGATGTTGGAGATCAAAATGTACAGGAAACTGATGATCACTGAGGTGCTGAGCTCAGTGAAAGGTTGAATAATAACTGAGAACCATTCAAGCTGTTGGGTCAAGAGTAACTGTAGGGTAAACAGTCATTTGACTGAAGTCAGGGGATTTAAAACTCCCAGAATGTGGTCAAGCTCACTGACCACATAGAGAACTTCTTGTAGCCCAACCAAAGACAGACACCTTAGACAATTAACAGAAGAGGACACACATCGGACAAGAATTTTTAAATGATTTTACCTCTGCCCCTGTTTGAGATTTGATAACATTCTTATTCTAGAAAAAATACTGGATGCCTTGAATGTCCCTAGTTGGCATAGTGTAGTAGGACCTTCACTGTCTCTAGCAGAACTTGAACCTCTAGCCTTTGCTACGCTGTCCTCAAAATAGAGGAAGATTTTGTTCTGCCTGGTGTATCTGAGTCCACAGGGTGTAATAGGGTAAAGGAAGCTCCAGTGTCAGCTGTAGGGGCAAAGCATGAGAAGTTCTCACCCTAGTCCAAACCTAAGGCTGCTAAACCACACAACTCTCTATCCCTGTGGTGCCATTTCTGTTTTTGAAGAGCATCCGTAGTGTATTTATTGCCACAGCCTCCATCCTCAAAAGGAAGTGTGTTTCCTCCTACTGGGTACCTGTAGAAACTGAGGAATTACAGTCTGAAAGGTGGTGGATAAGGCCTGTGAAAGAGCAATGAATGGAGCCTGAGTCTCAACTCTCAGGACCCTGTTTAGTGTGTACTCCAACCTACCAGGCTGTTGAGGTGGACCATGACAATGCTGTATTGATCCTATGAACAGATTTTGATGGCTTTGAAGGGGGGTTCAAAACTTTATTCCAGTTAGTCATTTCAGGTAGAAAGGATTTAGCTGAAGGTCTGGCAGTGCCTGTATGCATCCTCATATTTTAGAACCTGTATACCACTGGTTTTTACAACTCTGGGTAGAAAAAAAGACAGCAGAAACTTCTCTGTGTGAATTCACAAAAGCTTATGACAAAACTTTAATCTATAGCTCATTTTAATCTCAAGAAGGAAGGCCAAGTCTTTTTCAAATCATTCCTTACTGTATAAAAACTAATATACATCAAGACCTCTGGGTGTTGGTTTTTTATCTTTATTATCCAAAATGCTTCTTTACTCAAAATATTTCCAGGATTTTTTCTACACTACTTTAGCATGTGGATACTCTAGGAAAACCTATCTAAAAATAAGCTATGATAATTTGTTGTAGAAGTTCCACATATTTTATTTTTTAAAATAAGATTTTTGTTACATCTATATATTCCTGAAGTAAAATAGGGAAGCCTCTTATATAACTAATTTAATATCCTTAAATTTCAGGGATGATAGGAAAGGACTATGAATCCTTCCTTACAAAATACCTAATGTATCAGTTCAAAGTTGTAAGTTCAAAGTTTCAGCTCCTTTTAAAGATTATGAAAATTCCTACTAGTGTTTTTTTTTCCATCAATGTAATGAGTTAAGAAGTCATTTGAAAGTAAAAAATAAATATGGCTCAAAATGTCATCCATGTTGAAAAGTCAAGAAGGAAAAAAGTTCACTCTCACAGAATTGGTCAAAACAGTTATATTAGAGATAGGATAATCATTTATGTAGTTCACTTCCCCTAGAAGCAAACCAATAATGTGTTCTTCATTCTCGGGCTGAGAAATTGGTGTACTAGTTCTCTGACTTTTAGAAGAACTGCTTCATCTCTAAAACTGAAGTGTGTATATAGGTATCTGTCTTTTTTCCTTACCACAACCATCTGATAGATCATATGCACTGATGTGGTGCCGTCAGATCAGCAGTTATGCAAAACACTTTTGCCTTTTTCCTATTTTTGTAAAGGATATAAACAAACCAGAGCCAAGGCATGCTAGGGGTACTGAGGAGAAAAGGAGTCCTTATTTCTGTTATCACATATCAATGGTGGGAAAATAGTATCTGATGCAGATAGATGGACATGAAATCAACTTTTTGTCTTCTGCTTCTTTAAAACCATGAGCACAGTATATATGCCATTGGACTGAGGTGAGGCAGAGGTCAGTTTTGCCCCACTTAGTCTGTAACACTGACTACACAGCAAAATGGAGTCTGTGTTTGGCTGGTTTCTCTTTCTGCTGTATGAGAGGATTTGCTGATCATATTTGGGAAGAAGTGTCTGTTGTGTGGGCTGTTCAAGTCTCAGGGTCCTTTAGTCATGCTTGGTGTGTTTAAGGGAACTGCTTGAAGGGAAGCGGATACAGATGGAAGAGCTCCAAGAACGTAACATTTCAACAGACTAGGAAAGAAGAGTTTGTAACAGAGATATAAAGAGGAGTTATCAGACCCTGCACTTTAAATTCAGTGTAGAAGACAGAAGGAAATTCTTGAAGAGTGTTAATATTAACAGCTTCTAATTAATTCTAATTTTCTATTTAATGAGATTGAATTCTGTATGCTTTAGGTTAGTGCTTTCCATCCTATCCATGTTTATGTAACTAAAAGTCTGATGTTTGGTGGTCTGCATGAAATACATTTGATATTTTCCTGTTTCATGACTACAGCAAAAATCCATACAGTTCCCTCACTGCAAGAGCCACACATTTCTGTCCTTGGTAGTTTTTATGTGCAGAGCTGAGATAGAATGGTCTTAATGAGACCTGGTCTGTTCTTCTGTCCTCACCCATCCTAAGGGCAAGGGGTCAGAAATGTGTACATGCAAACATACAGATACATACATGAGATGGATGCAGTTTGTATTTGTTTCTTTTCTGTGAAGAGGATTTTTTTCCCCAAGCTAACACCAGGATATAATAAAATGTATGCAAACTTGTAGTGCACTGACAAGACACTTTTTAAAGGCTGAGAAATATTTCTCTCATGTTCTGTGGGGGGCTGATCAGGAGGGTTAATTATCTGCTATTGCTCAGGTACTGGTAATTCATAACTCTCAGCAGGACTGCTGGTGTAATCATTACTTCAAATCAGCTCAGCACCAGTGCAAAAGATCACAGCACTAAACCATTACTACTGTGAAAAACAGTTCCCTTGTTTGAAATGAGCATATTCTGGGTTGCATGACCAGTTGTTCTCTCAACATCTGAAATGAGTTAGGAGAGGGTGGAAAAATGTAATACCTGCATGGCTGTCAATAAACAAACATTGTCACTTAGAAGGTGTTTTCAAAAGGCTTTTTCACTCTTAAAAATAAACTTGCTGCTAATTGTTTAAGGCTTGCCTTTCTCCTGTAGGTAAACAGTGTTAATTAATTTAATTGGTCACTAATTGCTTTATTGGTTTTGTGCCTCCTTCCTGGGATGGCAAACCACAACCTTCATGCTGAGAGTTGGCAGCACACAAGAAGAGATGGTGTGGAAACAAACTTTAGGTCATGATTAGGAGAGGAGAGCTTGGGATGGTATTTCTTGCTATGCTGGAGTGTTTTCTTCTCTAGGAAAAGAACAAAACACCAACCAAAACAGAGTAGGAGTTGTGTAGCTGACCAAAACCAGAGCAATTGCTAGTGCATCTTTTATTGGGTGGCTGAATATAGCAGAAGGCCGCTTTGCTTTAAAGTGGTTTCTCTTACAGTGTTATGAAGATATGCAGCCACAGTGCCACAACTGACTTCCAATATGTTGTAGTAAGTAAAAAGCAAGGCATATGCAAGATGCTACTTCATGGCTGAGGTACAGTCTGTTGGACTAGTCTAGCTGTTTATCAAGATATGCTTCATCTCTCTCCTGCAATTGCTATATTGGAGTCCAACAACAGCAGTAAGTTGTGTGTCTCACAAGTAGTGAAGAACTCTGTGTTTCCTGTTATCTTAAATCTAGCTTGAGCCTTTGTGGAAGAAATTTGTGTAGTCTTGTGACTATTTTAGATTGGATTATGTTGTCTTTACTAGGACTATGACTGGAAATCTCAGTCTGTTAAACTAAGGTATTCCCCCTAACTTGTACATCTTGCCTGTGCAGAAGCTGGTAGGTAGGGTAATGCAGCTCCTTCTTAGCACTTACTGAGAAGTCCACACTTTAAGGTGAGACTGAAATGCTGCAAAACTTATGTTTTAACTCTGCTCATATGTCTGCTTTCTGAATACAGCTTTTTTTTTTTTCTTGTTAGAGTTGTTGAAGATTCACAATCTGTAGAGGAGGATGAGGAAAGTCAGTCAAGAGCATTTTAATAAGTAATATAAATAATTTTAAATAAATACAGTCATTTCCTTGGGCTATCCTTCAGTCAGCATATTCCTGCTTTCCATGTGGTTTTTGTGAACAGTAAACATTTCAACCTCTAAAGAAAAGAATCCTTTCCTGATAGGAAAAAAAACACAGCAACAATACTCTCTTTGAAATGAATGTCTAAGACAGGCAGTTTCAAGATAGTCTGCAGCAGAACTGGTAGACTGGGTCACACAGTGGTGATACCTCTTCCTTTCACTACAAATAACTGTGGTTCACCATGGCACAACATGCAGAAGTCTGGGTAACCAGTGAAGCATTTTGAATCCAATTTTTTTTGTTAAACCATTTACTATTCGTACATGAGAATTTGAATGAATTTTTGTCCATATTTTAGAATTCGCATGGAAATATTTTCTGACTTCTCTTAAGCTGTTGTCTGAGGACTCGAAGATCATGGAATATTAGGAACGGGAAAGGACCTCAAAAGATCATCTAGTCCAACCCCCCTGCCACAGCAGGATTCCCTAGACCAACTCACACAGAAACATGTCCAGACAGGTTTTGAATATCTCCAGAGAAGGAGACTCCACAACCTCTCTAGGCAGTCTGTGCCAGTGCTCTCGCACCTCAACTGGGAAAACATTTCTATGTGTATTCACTTGGAACCTCCTATGCTTCAGCTTACAGCCATTGCCTCTTGTCCTGTCACTGGGCTTCACTGAGAAGAGCCTGACCCCATCCTCCTGACACACACACTTGAAAGCATAGATGAGGTCACCCCTTAGTCTCCCCCAAGCTCAAGAGACCCAGCTCCCTCAGCCTTTCCTCATAAGGAAGATGTTCCAGCCCCTTCGTCATCTTGGTGGCTCTGTGCTGGACTCTTTCCAGCAGTTCCCTATCCTCCTTCAAATGAGGGACTCAGAACTGGACACAATATTCCAGATGTGGACTCACCAGGGTAAAGGGGGAGAAGAACCTCTCTCGACCTACTAACCACACTCTTTCTAATCCACCCCAGAATCCCATTGGCCCTCCTGGCCACAAGAGCACACTGCTGGTTCATGGTCATCCTTCCATCTCCCAGGACCGCCAGATCCCTCTCCCCTCCACTGCTCTCCAGCAGGTCAGTCCCCAACCTATCCTGATCCATGGGGTTGGTCTTTCCCAGGTGCAAAACTCAACACTTGGCCATCCCCAAATAATTTTCATTTTTAGGTTTTTTTACCATCGTAAACCAGTAGTAGCTAAGTAATTCAGGGCTAACAAAGCTTAACCACTCTTCTTATTTTTCATTTCTGTTCTTTTAATTTTAAAAACAAAAAAGCTAGAAAAGGATGAAGAGAGAGAAGGGAATGAAGGAAGAATTATTATTTGTAGAAGAAAGGAACCAAGTATGCTAGCTTGATTTCATTTCTTTGGGATACGAAAGCGAATTTTTTGGCTGTGTGTGTTATCAGAAGCAATACTTGCAAGCTGTCAGAGCACACATTTTATAGCCAGTCTCAGCTTTCCCAGTTATTTTATACATCACTCACTGCTGCGTGGTAAATTGTATTCTTTAGATCCAACTTCTTAAGCATTGCAAGTAGAAGAATGTTGAGATCTACTGAAAGGCACCAATTAGAGAGAGCTCCTGGTTTTGATCAATGTCTATGCTACGTTCAAAGAGCATTTGTTAGTTGTGCCAGCAGTATGGGGAGATTTGCTCCCAGACGCCATCAGACTGACTGTTTGTAGCATATATGACTGGGTACTGACTGTCTCTTAAGGACGAGATGGTAGTGGTAGCTGCAGCTTGGTAGTCCATGTGTTGGGCTGCTGTCACCAGAAGCTGTCTGTCCACTCCTGAACCAAATGCTACTGCCTCCTTTGCAGGGGCAGCAAGAGTAAACGGACTCCAGATCTTCAGCTCCAGATCTTCACAGGCAGGTGGGTGAGTCTGGAACACAGATGCATTGACTAAGCGACGAAGGTGGTTTAAGGAAATATGTCAGGCTGTGACTTGCAGCGGCTGAAGGTCTGTCACAAGATTATTCCTGCTGCTGCTAAGTTTAGAGGTAGGTGACAGCTGCCAGTGGTGACATCTTAAATCACAGTATCTAAATACTGCAGAGCTGAGAGTCACCCCAGAGCCTGGGTGATCCATTGATGAAACTGCTTTCCCTGTCGCTAGCACGTATGTAAGGGTAAACAGTGAAATAATGGCACAACTGGTATAACTTATCCTGGCTTCTTGATAGTACCTAAGATCTCAGAAACTAAGAGTTGTATCTTTATTTTCAAAATATAGAATAAAACAAGTAGATATACAAGTTGTGGCTTTAGCAACTAATGGGAAATAAAATGTCCCATGTGCTTTTATTTTCGAGTGATGTGTGCTTATGTGAATGTATCATAAAGATGCTAGCTTAATGTAGCATTGAAGCTTTTACTTGTACTCTCACAGTACAAGAAGCTGTATCTTATGGAAAGTGACCATCTGCTACCTCCATCTTTCTCTATCTGGGTATGGCCCTGTGTCTGGAGTTCATGGCTATTCCACTCTTGGCCACTCAGATGAGTCTGCCAGCAAAATTTTCACAGTTCTGTAATGTGGACAGTTGTCTGTTGGGAACTGGATGAAGTTTGCCAATCTCATTTTGTTTAAATTACCAAGAAATTGCTATAAAGTTTTGTGTTTCCCAAAATGAAAAATGTTGTACAGTGATTTTGATTGCCTTGTTGTTTTTTTGCATAGTTAAATGATGCCATTGCTGGTACTAACTGGCTTGAAGGGAACATTATTTTTCCTGGAGTTCCTTAACCTTTGAAGGTTATTTTTTTTTTCTCCCTACAGAAAGTAAGGTTAGAAAATTAATGTATAAAATATTTAGCAAATGTGGTGTATTTTTCTCTTTATGTATATGCTTAATTCCCATTAAACTGAGGGGAGAGACTACACTGCTGAATGTGCATGTAAATTCTGATATGCTCCCAGTTGGTAAAGATGAGAGCGACACTAACAGCTGCTAACAGTGTCAACAGTCTCGTAGGATGAAGTGTGGCGAGCCCCCAACTGTTTCCCATTTAAATGAGTTATGAGCTCTCGCTGCTCGGGGGCACCCTGATAAGAGACCATTTGAGTAGAGTTGAGAGACTTTGGGAATATCCACTTGGCAGGATAGTCACCACCCTTCAAATAAATTGGGGGAAAAGCATTTCGGTGGGGGAAGGGAGAGAGTTAAAATTAGGAGAGAAGGTGTCAAAATGCCGTTAAGCTGAGCCCAGGAAGAAGTAGCCCTTGGTTCAGGGAATAGGATGTGCTAAGGATGGGGAATGCTCTAAAGGAAATGCAATGAGGCAACATGAGATGGCCTGGGGGCCCACCCACCTTCCAACATCAAAGTCTGACTGCAGAGAATGCTTGGTTGTTTGCTGTTTAATGTTACGTGCTCTATATTGATGCCAAAATTATTGGCCTGCCTTCTGAGTGCTACTTATAGTACTTCATTCCGTCCACTCACTTTCCTAATCCACTTGTAATTGTCCCTTTTTCCACCTAGAGAAACATCACAAGGGGACAAGAAAACAAACTACCTAGTTTTGGTGAAGAAGAGCCAATATTTGTGGTCTGCACTCGTGCTTCTTCTCATTTAGAATACTGAGGGCTCCCAAGATATTATCTTTTTTTTCCTGTCATGTAAATAATGTCTGAAGCATTTCATAGAAGGATTCAGAGTGAAAGGTGGCTGACAGATTTTGTAGTCCATTTCCTGGGATTATGGCAGAATTAACTTCATTATCCCTAAGGGCTCTGTAACAGATGGGTGTTTAGCCTGGCCTGAAAAATCACCAAAATCTCCTAATTCCCCAAAACTGTACCTTTGGATAGTTTTTATACTTATCAAGTATTCCATCAGAATTTTCCATACCATCTTACAAAACTGATATTGCTTTACTTTTTAGATTCTCAGACCAGGAGCACTTTTTATATCCCTCATTTCATCACCAAAAATACTGGGTTTGTCCCCTTTCTGCCTTCTAAAAATAGAGGTCTATGAATCTAGAACTCTGTTTATAGCTGAGTCAAAAATAAGATGGTACTTCAAATTTGGGGTTGTGATACTTATTTTGGGTGGTTTTTTAAGGAGGATGCTGATAGTGAGCACAGTTCCTTGGCATGCTTTCCTTTCAGAAAAGAGGCACTTTTGATTTAACTGCAAGTCCTTACATCTCTGTGAGAATTAATTAGTCATTACCTCCTTCTATAAATTTTAAATTTCATTAGACTTCCTAGTGTATGTGGATCTCTGGTGTCCATCTGTATTGGTTCATTTTGTGTTATTTTGTTTTCTTGGTATTGTTTGTTTTGGGGGGGTTTTTTTGTGTGTTTCCAACTATTGCTTCATTATGTTTTTAATCATTGATCCTTCCCTGCTGGTTTAACAGTGACCATTAAAAATTACTTGTGGTCAGATGTTTATCCAGTGATGTATTTGCTTTATCATGCTGCAAAACCTTGCTCTTGAGATTGATCCAAGAGTGATGTCATCCAGACAAAATCGGTTGGTTTTCATCTGCTGCTTCTCCTTTCCCATGTCAACTAGTCAGGAAAACTGGAAAAAAAAACCCCCAAAAACAAAAATCAAGGCAGTTGAATCACTGCTAATATTTTGGCTTCAGAACTGGCTGAATATTTGCCAAACAGTCTTTTCTGTTCCTGGAGTGGGAAAAAAAATTCCACTACAACTAAGCAAAATAACTGCTTAGTTTTACCTAACCAAAACTCAAGTCCTTTCTCCCTCCCCTACCAAACAGTAGTATGTCAGAAAATACATTGGAGACCCTTTGCAAGCCTGAATTACCAGATCCCATCCCCCATCATCTTTGGGATGTTTGAAAGGAGGATGCTGAATCTTCCCAATTTGGGACACCTCACACACCCATCCCAAAAATCTATGAACTGTGGGAGAAATATTCATCTTGTATTTGCTTCCCAAAGTCTATGTGAGCTCTCATTTGAGTAATGCCTTTGAAGGCTTTGAATGTATTTCCATGAGTTCAGCAATATATGTATGACTTTCATATGCTGGCTCCAAAACAAGAACTGTAGCCCAGAGACACCTTTAAACTAAATAATTGTCTTGTTAGTTTGTTCTTTTCTTCTTCTTCTATTTTCTTTGCACATCAGATGGTAGATGTGACATACATTTAGCATTTAGTTAGCAGCAGAACTGAATGTATTTATATGACTGCAATTTTAACATAACGTTTTCAGATTGAAAGCTGCTTTCTCAGGTAGGCTGAAAACATGTCAGAATGGGTTGTTATTAGAAGGTGCAGGGGTCATAGAAACCTGCAGTATGAAAAACCATGCCACTGGTTACATTAGCCATGGGACTGCTCTTAAAAAGTCTTTCTGTACAATATTAACACGTTGACAATGACAGAGGGGGGAAAAAAACTACAAATAATTGAACATAAATGTGACAACTCAAGAGAAAATCTTCTTTTCATTTCATATTAAAGCCTATTAAAAGGTGTTGCAGTAATCATACTTAATTTACAGCATGCCAGATTTTGCCATCCATCTGTTGAACAAAGCTTTGCCTCTCAGATAGTTCCATACCAGAGTGGAATTCAGAACTTACATGTGCAATGCTATGCTGCTGCTGAAGTGTCAAGCGTAATATTCTTTTGATATTTTGAGCTACAGAGTATCTCCAGAAATAAAACTAGGCTAGCAGTAGTGTTGTATTTCTGTTTAGCTGATAAAAAATGAAAATTTTGAGTCCTGTTTTGAAAAGAACAATGCCAATTTTGAGATGCTTGATTCTATTAAATAATTTAAAAATTACTGAGATTTATATGTATATATATTTTTTTAAACAAAGCAAAAAAGTCCAAAAGGGGTCATGATCATCTGGTCATCTTATATATATTTGCCAAATATTTACATATTTAGAAGGCTGTCATGTTTCTAAGTATTTTGTTCCATTGATCAAAACCTCTTAAAATAAATTGCTTTATTGTTTTCAAACTGTGTCCAAAAGCTGCTTTCAGGCTTTAGAATTGTCCATTGATTATTGTCATCTGGAGAGAAGCATGCTTTTGGGTGTTTTCTGCTATGTGCATCCTTACAGTGTTCAGTCAAGTCATACTGGCAACATTCTCAATAAATGAAGCTGCAGAGAGTCTTTCAGAGTAGGATGATATGCTCCATTTTACAAATGCTACTTATTATTTGGTTTTCCTCATCTTTTTTTTTTCCTTCAAGAGATATCTGAGAGTATTCTGGAGGTTTTTGTTTCGAGTCTGTTTTAAAACGAGTCAGTTGTCCTATTCCATCATATAAATTAACCCACAGAAACACATTTTTTGTTTACTTTCTGTAGGAGTAATGTTTGGACTTCTTGTGTCCTTGGAGTAAACAAACTCCAAAGAAGAAACACTCTGCTATTTGTACCATTTGGCCTACAGGTTTGCAGAAAGATGTAGACGTGTGTGAAGATTTTTACTTTTCCTAAAGCCCTGTTAGTGGTAACAAAGAAACAGTCTAAGCATGATACTGGATCAAAAACTAAAAAGAAGTTAGTGGATTAGAAAAGCAGGAAAGAATAATCTTCAAAACACTTTGTTGGGCTTTGCCCATGTGTCAAGTGTCAACTGCTTTTCCTTTTTTCTCTGAATGCTTTCTAAAGACAATGGTGTTGTTTATAGTTCCTCCAGAGTGTTTACAAGTTGACTTTGTTGAACTCTGTTGATTGTGCTCAGCATGTTGATGTGTGACCACATGGCAAGAAGCAGAAAGGAAATGCCAAGGCAACCCCTCCAGAACTATAATAGCTGTTTACATTTTCTGCTATTACTGAAAGGAGACCTGTTGAATCATGAAAGAAATTCCTGAGGCCACGTTTATGTCGTAAATTCTGTGTGTTGTACGAGGAAGCCTTCTGCCATTGCAGTGACAGCTTAAACCTCAGCTAAATATGTTTCTACAACCACATCACCTTGAGCAGTGATTCTTGTCAGGCTTTTGAAGCAAAGAAAAGACAGGAATTTCAATGGACTAATTTTAGCTAAAATGCAGAATTGGTAGACACATTCACTGGGATAGCAGTAACATCAGTTTCTGAAGTTGATTTAAAAGGTGCTGAGCAGTCAAAGAAGAAATATAAAATTAAGATGAAAACTCTAACATGGATATTAAGTTCATAATTGACTACAGGCTTACATACCTTCTTTTTTGCATGTTACAAGCTATTTAGGAAGAATTAGTGGAAACATGTGCTATCTTTTAATTTAGACAGGTCTACTAACAATGATTCCCCTGGAATCTGAAGTGAAAGTTCCTTTATAATTCAACATTTGTGTTTGCAATAAATTCTGATGTTTTAGCAGGAGCCAAAGTGAGCTTTGCCCTTAACAGCGAAGGATCCAATCTGGAGAATTTTGGTTTTGGATTTTTAGCACCTCTTGGAAGTCTTTAGGAGGGCAAATTAAGGTTTGTAGGTATGCACAAAGAATGAAACCAGTTAATTTGATTGTGCTTGGATACCACACAGTGAACCTTAAGAGAAACAATCAGCTGGTAGATCTTGTCTAGTCTTTAAAGTTACACTTCATATTTGTTTCATTTAAGCTGAACCCTGATCTTGGAGAAAGAAAATAAAAAGAAGATCTAAGAATTAGATCATTGTGTCCTCCTTTTGGTAGCTGGTACTTTTTCCAGAGAGGGAACTCAGAGTCATCAGTGACTAAATGGAAGCAGAACTTATTAAGACATGGCAGGCTGCCAAGGATGGTTAGACTAATGTTTTTTAATGATTAGCTTTATGTTACAAAAGCATCTGGAAGTTGGGATGTCATTGGGGAATATTAATGAACCTCCATGGTGCCTGCTTGAGAGGATCTCCTTTTCATAGGTGGAGCATGGAGGCATAAGGTGTCTGCTAATGGAAATGCATGATTTACTCTTCTCTCTTTGTAAAATTTGGTGATTTCTTGCTTCCAGTTTCCTCCTCATTCCTGTGGATCACAGCACCACTCCAGATGTAGGTTTGTTTCCCCCCACCCCACCCTCTTAGGTAAAGTGTCCAAACCTGTTTGTCGCAGTCAATAAGCAGCAAGGATGATGGCAGATGCTGGGGAGGAGAAGGAATAAGAGAAGTCTTGACTCAAGTGCTCTCTTTCTCATGCAATATTGTGGTGGCTCAATACTATCTGTCAGTTCCTAGCTACACTCTAATTCTATAACAGCATATACAATAGATCTGTATATAACTCATTATGAATAGTCATTTGTAACATGTGCTTTGTCAAACATTTCACAGATAAAACAGACATTTTGAGATAGTGTGACAGATATTCTACATTTATTATACAGCCAATGAGGTAGGAGACAAATGAACATTGCACATTCATTCTGGGGCTGAAATCACAGCGGATTTAGTGTAATGGATGTAATGCATTACTGTATATGACAAACAGACCATCCGTCTGCATTATAAATGGTATTATTTAAAACAGCTAAATTGTTATCTAGAGCAGTGTTTCTCAAAACAGGGATCCCTGTGGAGGAGGGTCAGGCAAAGCCATCAAAGCTAAGACAAAAAAAGCAAACAAAACCAAAGGAATTTTGGTCTCGCCATTGCATTTAATTGTCACTAGAGAAGCGGCAGAACTATCGCGTGTGGCATGACTGACTCAAACAGAAACAAGCCCCAGGTACTTGTAGGGAAGACCCCAGAAGCAAGTCTGGCAACAGCCTGTATCTCCCCATGGCTTTTGCAAGTGCAGCTCAGTCTATTCTGGGCCATTCATTGGTGCATCTGTACCCTGACCCAGGTCATGCTGTTTGGAGTCTGGCACTGGTGCGGGCTGTGCACAGTTGGGGCCTCCAGCAGCTACCTGTGCTGGAGTTTCCTGGGTTTGTCTGTAGCAGGCTTTTGCCATCTTTGCATCACCTAGATTCTCAGCTGCTCTGCAGGTCAGTGGCAGCCCATCTCAGGCTTCTTTAGGGGATGTTGTATTGCCTACAGTCCTGATAGCATGCCTAATTCTGCTCCTTGGCACATTTCCTATGCAGGTGCGTGCGAGAAAAGAGGAAGCAGCTTCATGGTGTGATTTATGGTTGCAGCTTCCAGACAACCTCTTGCAATGGCAATGTATTAAGGCAGCTGGGCAGGGAACCAAGTCAATTGACAGTGAAGAGTGGATCCAGCTGCATTTCATTTACTTTAGGTTTTTCACTGGACAAAGGTGGCAGTGGCAAAGACACTTTTTTTATCCTTCTATCACACATATAACGTGCGCCTTTGAAATGCATCACTCTTCCCATTTCTTTTTGGGAAGGATTCTTGCACACTTCTCTTCCAGGATTGTAATTTGGGAGGTTCACGTATCATTTATGCACCTTTAGGGAAAAATGCTGTCTGGGTCTAGCTTTGAGAAATGTAGAACTAGCCAAATGTGGCAGGTTCCCAGCCTGTAATTATATTATTAGGCAAAATGATTTTACAGCAGTTATAAAATAAACATATGTAATATATATATGTACAACTTGTGTTGTTCCTTAGGCATTTCAAGCAGACCAATATAAAATTTAAGGTTGGTGATCACCTTTAAAACACAGTAATACTATAGAATAAAACAAAGAAACAGTCTTCTGCACTAAACTTTGGAAGTCAGCAAACCTGTCCTAAAGAACAGACTGTGTTGACATACCACAGTGTTGGCGTGTTCTAAACACTATCCTGAATAAAGGGTCCAGCTCAGGGTATGAAGATTGGGTTTTCTAATAAAAGTGAAGGTGTCTAATAAGTTTGAAACATCTTGTGAAATTAATTTATTGCCATTTTGGTATGCTGGATGTGCTGTAGGAAATATTCATTTAAATTTCAGTTGTTCCACAGACAGAAAAGATGGCTGCAGTGTAGTACCATAAATCATCAGAAAAGGCTTTACTAAGTTTTCCTGAAGCCCCTTGGAAAATGTGCTGATATTTGTTTCAGAGAGCTTGTGCTGGTCTGGGTGAGTGATATCGCATGTGGTGGTGAGAGCCATGTAATTGTTATGTGTTTCTTCAGCAACTTTGACCACTTATCTCTCTCTTCCAGAACTGTCCTTCACAGTTCCTGAAGTTAGGAGTGGCTTCTCCCCTCCCCCCCTCCCCTTTTTTTTCTCCCTAGTATAAAGAACAGACAATTCCAAAATGTCTGAAGTCAAGCAGGAGAGCCAGAGGCCAGCCTGGTTGAGCACGGAGCTTCTGCTGGAGCTAAGGCAAAAAATATGTATGTCCATTGGAAGCAAGGTCAAGTAATGTGGGAGGATTACAGAGATGCTGTTCACTAATGTAGGGAGAAAATCTGTGTGGCAAAAGCCCAATTAGAGTTGAAGCTGGCCAATACTAGTTGGGGGACAATAAGAAGGGCTTTTCAAAGTATGTTAATAGAAGAAGCAGACCAGAAATAACATTGTCCTGTTACTTGATGATGATGGTCACCTCAGCAACAAGGACTTAGACAAAAGCAGAGATGTTTAATACTTTCTTTGCCTCAGTCTTCGTTCAACTGAGGAAGAAGCAGTCACAGCACCAAGCCTGACAGAATTCGAGAAGCATCTGGACAATGTTCTTAAGACACATAGTGTGGCTTTTGGGGTTGTCCTGTGCGTAGATGGGAGTTGGACTAGATAATCCTTGTGGGTCCCTTCCAATTCAGGACATTCTGTGATTCTGCAGTTCTGTGGTTGTGTTGGATTACTGACTTCTTATTGGGATGAGTGGCATTTGAAAAGCTGTTTCAAATGGTGCCTAGGAAACAGTTTTCAGCACATCTTTTTCAGTAAACTTTGATGTCTCCCAAGGATCTTTTTCTTGTAGCTGATTGTTGTATTTTTTATCTTTCTGGTTCTCATGGGGTTTTACTGTGTTGTCTAATATGTGACTATATAAACACTCCTATACATGGATCTTGATGCAGGTTTTGATCCTGAAATAATAAGCTTTTGAGGTTGAAGACTATTTTGTAGTGATGTCTATAAAACCTGCATATACTTATCGTGATGTACAGATTTGTATTAATATTAATGAACATGTAATTGTAATTAGCAAGCTCCCTTAGAAAGGTAAACTATTGCCTTTGTGTTTTGATTTTAAAATTGATCTTTGTTTCTTAAAGTACCCTTTAAGAAACATAGCTCTTGTCATAAAATTCAGCCTTCCAGCCTCTGTGCAAGAAGAGTGATCTCAAGAGAAAAGATTATTTCCCGAGATAGTTTTGGTGAATTGACCTCTGAGGACCACAGTAAAATAGATAAAGGTTTGGACCTAGGTCTGCAGAAGTAACGAATGGAGAGGAGTTTCTAAGTGGCACTAGCAGGAGAAAGAGAAGTTACAAACACATCTCTGAATACCCTATTTGTAAAGCTTCTGGGCCATAATTTTTGGAAATGTTTAAATCACATGCTTTTATTGAATAGTGACAAATAGGGGGATACTAACAAGGTGGTTTTAGTGTTCAGTGATCATCGAGCCTATAGCTTGCATGTAGGCTCACATATTTTTAGTGACACAGGAGTCCATTATGATCATCTATCCTGAAGGATATTACAGAAGCCAAAGAACCACACTGAATATGCATTGCGGAGAGCCTGAGGTTTTTTTCTGTTTGAATTGCAGAAAGGAGACTTACTTGCTCTAAAGATATTATACAATGGTGAATCCCCTAAGCCTTTGATGGAATGCTCCAACAGTCAATAACTCTTGTTGAAATCAGTGTTTCTAATACCAGCTTTCCTCCACAAGATGTCATTTTATCTTTTCCCCTACTGCTAGCTAGATTGCAGCACTCCCTGAAATCACAAATGTCTTCCTTATGTTGTGACCTGCCGTCTGTGGTCAGTCACCACTTGGATTTGCCTGTGATGAACTAAATGGGTTGAGTTTCTTTAGTCTCTCGTTATAAGACAATATTTTCAAGACATTGAGTCACTTTGTGGTTCTCATCTGAGCTATCACCCATTTGCCAAAAAGTCTTTTGGGGAGCTCCCAGTGTACTACTTATGGTCTCACTAATGCTATATGCAGAGGGTAATACCAGTTCATAACTACTACACGTTATATGCTACTTCCCTGTTTATGCGTTCAGTTCTCTTGGCCACTGCAGCTCATTGTGAGATTTACTGCTGGGAGGACTTGGTTTATCCAAGATCCTCAGACAGCAGTTGGGAAAGGCCTTATTCACTGATGATGGCTGGGGCTCCTTCAAGCAATTTGTTAGCAATCTGGAAGATTTTACAGTTGCTCTAGAAATGAGAGCAAGTCTTGGCTGCACTTCTCCTTGTTTGAGAAATACACGGCTTTGCTTTCCAGCTAAAACACAGTTCATTCTGATAATGCCAAATTCCACGGGTTTTTTTTTACCAGCCCCTGAAGAGCCACAACATCATGCATATGCATCATGTAAATACAATCCTACTAGCCTAGCTCAAAAGCCAGGCTGTGGTTGCTGCTTCCATGGCAGTGCAGAGAATTAAGAAATGATGTGCAATCTTCTCAGACTCTCCTTGCACAAATATCCACAGAGCTTTACTCTTCCTACCTCAGATTCAGAAAAACCTTTTGGCTCATTTCTTCCCATGTATAAAATTGCCATTTTGAGGTCTAATGAAACCTGTGGATGAATGAGCTGGGAGCCTTTGTGTGAGATGTTACTGGTGCCATCATGAGGTTAGTGTCCGCTGCTGAAGTAGTAGAAACACAACTCCCACCTAACCAAACCCCAGGCAAGCTGTATCTTTGCTTATTGCTAATGTGTTGGCCAGGAAAATTGGCAGACTGGAGAAGTATTTAATATGTTTAGGGTATTTTTTTAGTGTTTGTTTCATGATTTTCATGACTTACACAAAACAGAGTACTCAAAGAGTTTTTGTAAATGTCATGACCCTGTTTGTGAATGTCTTATTTCTAGTCGAGAATTTGCTTGAGTTAAATTTTCATTGAAAGCAGTAGATTTTGCTTTGGAGTGTTTGGGCTATGTGTAGTGGATAAATAAATGGTGACTAAGAAAAGTATGTTGTTATGAATTGAAATGCATTGACTAATCTTTGGCTGTGACACTTGGAAACTAGTTTATACCCTCACTGAGAAACTCTTTAAGAGTTTCAACTTGGAAATGAGTGAAAATCAGTCCTGCAAAGTGAATACTGGTGGTCAGCAGCTATTTTCAGTATCTGTTCTACTTGAATAAAACAGGTATGTTTTATGCCTGCAGTTTGTTCTTTTGAGGTTTGAAACTGGATTTCTCAGGCTACTATTTATTGGTCTGTGTGTCTCCCATCTCCTGTTATGAGGTAAATGACACTGCTGTTTGTGAAGTGACTGAATGCCAGACAAAGCCAACCTCTGATATGCAATGGCCAGGTCCTTGTCCCCTTTTGGCAAACAAAGTGCAGAACTGTGCAGGTGCAAAAATGGGGATATGTAATTTTGCAGGTCTTTTTCCTTTTAATTATAGGTATCAATTGAGAGAGCAAATTGACCTTCACATGACTTGTGTGGGCGCAGATACCCCAAGAAGACAGGTTTTGAAGAAGGGTGTTGTCCAAATTTCACCTCCTTCCTTTGTGATTTCCAGATTAATAAGGAAAATGCTGTCTGTAATGCTGACATACTGTGTGGCCACTGGGAGCTACAAAAAATAACATTGCTTTTTCTGAACCTTCATTAGAAGAGCATGGAGCTTTCTTTCATGTGTAAAATGTTTGTCTAGGATTATCCCAAAGTCTGAATTAAACTTTAAAATCTATTAGACTTCTATTTCCATCTAATGTATCTTTATTTTCTTATTATTTTCTTATTAATTTGAAAAGTTCAATGGATAGGACTATGTGAAAAAAAACCAAACCCCACACCAAAAGAAAACCACCACCAAAAAAAAAACCACTACCAAAAAACATCATACTGCAGCTCATCCTTCACTGAACACTGCTTTCACAGAATCACAGAATCACAGAATTTTAGGAGCTGGAAGGGACCTTGAAAGATCATCTGGTCCAACCCCCCTGCCACAGCAGGATTCCCTAGACCAGGTCACACAGAAGCACGTCCAGACAGGTTTTGAATACCTGCAGAGAAGGAGACTCCACAACCTCCCTGGGCAGTCTGTGCCAGTGCTCTCGCACCTCACTGGGAAAACATTTTTTCTTATATTCACTTGGAACTTCATATGCTTCAGCTTACATCCATTGCCCTTTGTCCTGTCACTGGGCTTCACTGAGAAGAGCCTGACCCCATCCTCCTGACACTCACCCTTCACATATTTATAAATATTAATGAGGTCACCCCTTAACCTCCTCTTCTCCAAGCTCAAGAGGCCCAGCTCCCTCAGCCATTCCTCATCAGGAAGATGTTCCAGCCCCTTCATCATTTTGGTGGCTCTGTGNCACCCAGTTTAGTGTCAGCAGCAAACTTGCTGAGAGCACACTCTGTTCCCTCATCCAGGACATTAATGAATAGATTGAAAAGCACTGGTCCCAGTACTGACCCTGAGGGACTCCACTAGACACAGGCCTCCAACTAGACTCCATTCCATTGACCACGACTCTCTGTATTCTGTCCTTCAACCAGTTCACAGTCCACCTCTCTACCCAATCAGCCAGACCACACTTGCTCAGTTTAGCTGCAAGGGTGCTGCGGGAGACAGTGTCAAATGCTTTACTGAAATCAAGATAAACCACATCCACTGCTCTGCCATCATCTATCCTTCTGGTTGTGTCCTCCTCAAAGGCTATCAGGTTGGTCAAACATTACTTCCCCTTAGTAAACCCATGCTGACTGCTCCCAATGACCCCCTTATCCTTAATTTGTTCTAAGGAAACCTCTTCACTGTTCTGTTGTTTTGCCATTCTGATTAGTTACCCCTCAGATTCATCAAGGCCATCCATGCCACTCTTGGGGTAAAATTTTAAAGTTACAAGCTTAATAGAACAGTGTAACATGCAAAAGCTTTAGTTTAATACAAAATCTCTATAAGGCTTGTCTGCAAACTAGCATGCACCTCTCAGTTAAAACCAAAGTGAATTCTATGTGGTTTAATTTTGCTGCAGTGTTGTGCAGACCTTGCATAGGTTTGACTCAATCAGTTTAAAATTTTTACGTGAGACAAAATGTATTTTCCCAACTAAAGGTTGGGAAACAGTTCTTTGTGCATGCCAGATTTTGTACCCAGCCACAGGATCAACCCTTTGTGCTTTTATCTTATCCATTTTTGATTTTTCTTTTTAACTTTTTTTCTTCTCCCCCATTTACATGTTTGAATTACTAGATTATAATGAAGGCTATAGGCATGCTATGTTTCTGTGCTCAGTTTGACAGTTTGTGGATGAAAAATGAGACCAGCTAGTCATTTGATTTTCCTGCCCATCTGCTTTAAACATTAAGAACCAAACTGAAGGAACTTTAATTTTTATTATGGAAAGATAGGAAGCTTATAATTAACTTCAAGTCTTTGCTGAGACCAAAATCATCCTGTGTTCTACATGACCCAACTACATTTTGTGCTTTTCACAAATGGGCCTTAGCAAAGCAGCAAACCTGTCAGCTCCTGGTGCTTTTTAAGGACTTGCAAGGTGAATTACCACAAATGTTGCAGCAGTGACAACTTCATTCTGCCCAACCTAGAGCTTGGGTTCTAAAGTGGTACAAATGCTTTCATTTTCCTAACACAATGCAAAGCCATGTGAAAATAAGGGAATCGAAGCACATTAATCAGAATTACCAATGTGAAGGCTGTGACAGAAATCTGAAAAAACCCTCAGCCCATAAACAATGGCTTCTCTGTAAGAAGAACCATTTCAGTCCAGTAAAAACTTCATCAGTAATTCAAACCAGAAATTGCCCCGAATGTTGAACATAGATTGAAATATTTCATGGGCTGTTTTATCATTGCAACTTGTTGACATTATTTTGTACTTGTAACTTCATAGACTATAGCCATTTGTTACATCAGCATCAGACATCTGCACAAGCATTTGTCATACTGCTGGTTTTTTTCCCTTTTTTTTTTCCCCCATTGGCTGAAGGAAAGTGAGAGCTAACAGAACAATATTGTGGAATGTGAAGGCTATCATTAGGGGGCAAAACTGGACTTCAAAGAGGAAGCACATATGGTTTTGACTTTTATAAAGATGGCAGGTGGTCATGAAAAAAGGTTGAATTCAAATTTATTTTCTTGATAGCTGCAACTTCTTAAAAGTCAAGGATGATTAATTTTCAATTTGGAATTCCTAATAACTGAAACAAGATCACGGTTTTACAACTTCCTGAGGCAGAGTCTGAGAGGGACGAGGTCATGTTGGTACAATAAACCAATGGTAGCCCAAGCAGAAGGGTTGGAAAAAAGAGCAAGAAATGCTTTGCAAAAGGCTTTCCAGAGGAAAAGCATGGATAAGAAATTAAAAGTTTCAAAACAGTCAGCCTGTTTTGAAGCATATGTTAAAGTTTGAGGATGTTGGGTTAGAAATGAAAGGTAAACTTCATGTTTAATAGACTTGCTGAGTGTCACTTGCATTACTAACTGAAATAGCAGTTGAATAACAGGCCTGAAACAAAAAAAACCCTTCCAGCAGTACTGTCTTGCCCTTAGTGATAGGTAGTTCTCTTTGTATGAATGAGTACATGACACTTCATTTTCATTTCTGGATTATCGTATGTCATTTTCAATCTAGCATCTCAAATCCTCTTGGCTGGAAAGTCAGAGCTCTCTGCACCTGTGGGTGACTTGCTGTTGATGTGAAAGAATAAGCAACTGTCAGTTCTAAACACAAGTTGAATTTATCCCTCTTATAGATGCTGTATATGGTATTCTAACTGAAAAACAATGTTACCCAGCTTAACTATATATGTTAATATATTCCAATCAATAGTTTTGATAGAAAATGGTTTTGCTGGTAGTTCTGATCAGGGGTGAGTATGTTTAGTGCTTTTCAGAAGTAGTGCTTCTCAATGCTAGTGCCGGTAGCTCCAATGGAACTACAGCCTGCACAGGTTTGAGTTGGGATCCCTTTACCAGCTTTGCTGCTACTCTGATGAGAAACTTTCTTCTATCCTGCTTACTGCTAATCTACTTCCCACTGCCTGCATCTCCTTCTGAAATTTCTGAAATTGTTGGCTACTTGGAATATCTCTTGGCTATGCCTTGCCCAAAAGGTTATATCACAGTATCACAGTATGTTAGGAGTTGTATGTATTTCGACTAAGTGTTAATGCTATAAAAATAATGGTGGTGTCTTACAGAGATGGTTGCTTACCATTGTTTCTAAAGCCATGTATCAGGGTGGGATGTGTTACAATAACACCATTCTTCAGAGAAAAAGAAATAACAGACTTTCTTCTGTCTTGTTATTCATCCTCTCTGAGTTTGGCAAGAAAGGCTTACTTTTCCCAAAGCAAAAAATAATTGAATATCTTTATTAAGAGGTCAGAAATACAATAAAACTCCATTCCAGAAGTTGTCTGCAGATTGGACTTGAATATGCATTGTTCTCACAGAATGAGAATTGATTGTTGCTTCTTGTAATTAAATACATTTTTTTAACCTCTGAGAATAGTACTGCATCATTTCTTTAGCAGGAAGTATTACTTTTAGTGTCTGAGATATTAAGCTGCCAGGTTGTGTCTGTCCTCAAGAAATAGTCTCCAGGAATGGCTTCTCAAGGTTTTCTTTTGAGAGTTGTCATTATTTCTTTTCATCAGGTTGTATGGGTTTTTTAGAGAGAGTGATGTATCACCTTCCACTTACATGAAAGAAATGAGATGTTGGTTCATGCCAGCATATCTTCTGGCAGCGAATTTGAAGACAGAAATATTTTGTCAGCAATTTAGTTTCCAGTGCTCGTGTTGTGGGACATGCCTCCTTCCAAGCCAAAAGGAAGGATTTCTGGGTGTTTGTCTTCTGTATCAAGTAAGACCCCCACTCCCCCAAAAGTCTTGCTTATAAAGCTCCTTCCTTCTCCTCAATAAAACCACTCTCTGAAGCACTTGGACAGAGTGGAGAGTGTGGTGAGTGAACTGAGAATGGCCCCATGCCTCCATCCTCTCTGAGGTCTCATCATTTTCCTTTGCTGGAAACCTGGTAGCAGCATTTTCAAGGGGTCCCTGAAGACAGATATGATCATCAAAGAATGCTTAACTTGAGCACACTTCTTCTGACATCTGAATCGGTTTGCCCAGCTTCCTCGTGAGTATAGAAAAATGTTTCCTTTTGTCAGTTAACATAATATGTTCTGGAGTGTTGTCAGGCTCCATCTCTAGACTACTTCCTTGCTAGAAACTTTTGTACCACTGAAATTGGAGAATAATAATACAGAGAAGTGCTAAGCATGTCCAAGGAATAAAAAAATGCACCCACTCAGCCTTTCTATCTCTTTCAGTGGGGTTTGCTATCAGAATTCAACACTGATATTTTCAAGAGCTGCTGAATGGATCCATGCATCTGATCGTAAATTTATCCCTAACTTACACCAAGGAATATTTTAAAATCAAAGTGCACTCTTTCTGTTGACAGTAGAAGCACATTCTTTGTACCTGTAAAATTTAGAAAGCTTCCTCCTCTAGGAAATCATGAAGATACTGTTGGCAGATCTGTTCATCCTTTTGACCTTAGCTCTTCTTAGTTTCCTAATACCTGTCTTGATGGGAAGTGGTCAGAGAATTCTTCATTTTTTCCAGTGGAAAATCAGTGTGAAAGGAGGGACAGGGAAAATAGTTTTTTGTCCTGTAGAAAATACAGACTTTTCCTATAAATGCAAGGAAAAAAGGATCAGCATTCCTTCAGCACATGCATGGTTGATTCAGATGGTGTTTGTCCATTAATGGCTTGGTTTGGTTTTTGGCATCTTCAGGAAAAACAAGCAGTTCCACAGTTGCTTTTGTTCAGCCAAAACTCAGGTTTGACTCAGTTTTTCACCATAGACTGTCTGAATGAAAAAATGTGAATTAGGCATATGGTATTGTGGGGGCCAAACTTGAACATACACATCTTTAAAGAAAGTATGTATGAAGCATATTAAATTCTTTATATTAAGTGAAAAGGATTGGTATGCACTAAAAAGGTTTTGAGGTACAAACAGAACTAGGGGATGTAGCATGGAAATGAATCTAGGGGAAATGTTTTACTTAGAAATTGCAGCTGCCTTGATCAGAGAACCTATTGTAAATCCAGTGAAACCCATAGTCTGAAGTGTGCTATCAAGAAGGCAGAGGTTCTGTGGGAAAATAGCTAGTGAAAAATTATTTTTTTTTACTGGGAAAATAATTTTGATCAAAAATACTTTTCACCAGGCCTATAAGGACATTTGATGTTTCATTCTGTCGTGGTTTAAGCCCAGCCAGCAACTAGGCACCACCCAGTCACTTGCTTACTGCTCCCCTGGTGGGATGGGGGAGAGAATCAGAAGGGTAAAAGTGAGAAAACTTGTGGGTTGAGATAAAAGCAGTTTAATAGGTAAAACAAAAGCTGCATGTGCAGGCAAAACAAAACAAGGAGTTCACTCATCGCTTCCCATCGTCAGGCAGGTGTTCAGCCACCCCCAGGAACGCAGGCCTCTGTCATGCATAATGGTGACTTGCAAAGACAAATGTCATAACTCAGTGTGCCTCCTTCCTTCTTCCCTCCGCTTTTTATTCCTAAGCATGTTGTCACGTAGTATGGAGTACCCCTTTGGTCAGCTGTCCCAGCTGTGTCCCCTCTCAACTTCTTGTGGACCCCCAGCACAAGCACAGGTGGGGTGGGATGGGGAGCAGAAGAGGCCTTGACTCTGTGTAAGCATTGCTCACCAATAACAAAAATATCTCTGTGGTATCAACACTGTTTCCAGCACAAATCCAGAACATAGCCCCATGCAATCTACTCTGAAGGGAACTAGCTCTGTCCCAGCCAAAACCAGCATGCATTCTCAAATCAAATCACACTGTAATCTTTGAAAATAGTCTAAAAGAGCCTGCCATGTACTTTCTTTCTGACTCACAGGAGAGCTCGCTATAATGCCATTGTTCTTGACAGACTTTTGTCTAATCTGTTCTCCATGATCCTTGATAAGAGAGATGCTTTCCTCCTCATAACAGTCTACTGCAGTCTTTCACTATCCTTACATTTTACAATATCAAATCTATTAAAGTGATTTGAGCCACCCAGCTCTTTACTTATCCCCCAAAGACACAGAGTAGAAAAAGCTCTTCTTTAATAATCCAGCAAAAAATTCTCTCTTCCCAGTCAAATTTTCCTGAATTTCTTGGTTTTTGTTTTTTTTTTGTTGTTGTTTGTATGTTTGATTGGGTTTTTTGTTTGTTTGGTCGGTTTTGGTTTTGATTTTTTTTGTTTCTTTGTTTGTTTGTTTTGGTATTTTAAGATTCATAATTATTCTTTCTTGGTTTTGGGCTCTCTGAAATTAATCTACATCAAAGAAACTTCTCTTGACCAGTTATTTCTCTATTTGTGCAGTAATTCGTATTTGCCTTACAGTTTGCCCAAAGGATTTTTAGATTGTTTCTTCAATTTTCAAGGTATTTTTTTGAAATCTATGTTTACTTTCCAGCATATTTACATATTGCTTCATATTAGGAGCAAATTTCAGGACTATTCTTACTGGTGAATGTATTCCTTGCAGTTAGTTAATGCTTCTGTGTGATCCTACAGTAATGTAAATAAAAGAATTTACCTAATAATGTAGTAATACTGATTTGTAGAAAAAAAAGATATCAAAGGGTGGTTGAAGTGTTGCTTAAACTAAAGATCTAGTTGACAGGTAGAAGTTAATACCAATTGCTGGAGACCTTATATTCTTAAGAGCTGGACTACTTTGAATAGGTCTTAAATAAAAAGATACAGTCCTAGCTGCTGCAATCAAGATGTTCTCAAAATAAAAGTGTGTAGTCAATCCAGCCACAAATTATCTGTACCATGTCTGCTTAGTTGGACAAGATGACCTCCAGAGAACTCTTCCAACCTCACCCATTCTGGGACAGATTTCAATTATGAAGATTTTGCATGCTGTAGTTTAGAAAGTAGTGCCATGATCACGCCAGGAGGTATCTCCACGTCTCAGGTTTTGGATCGTTTCAAAGTCTTTGGCTCCCCTCAGCTCTCTTAAGAAGTATTATGGAGAGTATGAGGAGGCAGGTTTTGGTATCCAGTAAATACAGTGGGCAAACTCTTGAGAGACCCTAAGTTCAAAGTTAAAAAAGGGAGATGTAGGCAGTATGGCTGCAGTGCCAAATGGCCTCTCATGCTAATACATCAACCAGTAAGCAATAAACTGTGTCTTGTTGGAAAGAAAAGGAGCTGGCCAACCAACACAATTCCTCCATCATTTCTTTAGGTTAGCATGGTAGGAAATGTTGCCTGGAGAAACCATTGCAGGAGAAGTCATAATAACGAGGAAGAAGAGTTTTTCAGGTGAGTTATATTCATCAAATAGGGGTCATTTTGAACATCTGGGGTGAATGCCAGTTTTTTTTATTACAAGGGCCTAAAATATCAAAGTAATATAAACAAGCCTCTCTCTCTCTCTCTCTCTCTCTCACTCACTCCATACATATATACACACACACACACATATATATATATATAAAAAAACCTGGGAGTGGTATGGTACATCTGAAGTGTAAGAATCTTTGCTTCTCATCAAGGTAAATTGTCAGCAACTTGCAGGTGAGAGTAGGTCTGTATTCAAGAGTTTGTGGGTGCTGCTCATATCTCAGTAAGATAACTATACATACACACTTGGAATATAATTCCAAGTATACAAGGGTTTGCATATGCACAGAGAAAGATGTTGCATCTGGTATCATTTCTGTTGTTTTTCCACGTCTACTGCTAAGTGCCCAGAGTTGTGGTGTTCTGTCCTCTGCTTTATGGGTGCTAGCTCAAAATGTTCTGCTGTAGCTCCTGTTCTCCTCTTGACCTGATTAAGAAATCGTAGAAACCACAAACCAGTATGAAAGCCTAGTTTTACTATTTATTATTGCTAAGTGTGAGAAAATAAAGTCGCAGTTGTGTGATTGCTATTGTGGAGCCTTAGGGAAGTCAAGTTATTAAACAAAGTCTTCTGTGCCCATTATTTGATCAATTTCTAAGATAATTCCTAAAATTAAGATGTAAATACATTTCTTTTATGATTCAGCTCCTAGTGCCTGTTAAAGTATTCAATTGGTGCATAACATTTTAAAGCCTTTTAAGAGCCAAATAAAATTATGACTTATAAATTATTAAAAGCCCTCGAACAAATGGAAAAATACTTACTGAAAACTCCTTCATAAATAATGTTCAAACTAAATTAAATAGTAGTATAAGGAATGCATTAAAGTTCATGAAGGAGGTATTAACAGTGTGCTCCCTTCACCTTAAAGTTATGATAGCTGGAGCACTTGCTACCCCTCAGAAACCTTGCCGCTCCAAGTCCTGGCTCTCTCTGGGAAAGAAACATTTGGTGCTGCTGAAGATTGGAAAAAGAGCTCAGGGTCAGGGGTCGACACAGTAAGGGAGTTTGCTCTTTAAGAGGTTATCTGTGGATCTGCAAAGCCAAAGAGTAATTGGGTTCTGTGATGTGATTTTAGTGTGTAATTGTATATGATCTTGGGTAGTTTCAAAGACAAGGTTGGAAGATTTTTCTAGCCTGCTTGTGATAGCAATTTTGGGGAGTATGTGTTGCCTGAGATGGACAGTGCACTTTCTTCAGAAATTGTCATCACGAGTGATACAGCTGCTATCAGATTCGTTTTAATTATAATTTTAGCAAACAGGTAATATGGTTTGTTTTTTCTCCTCTCATCCTGTAAATCAGCAGTTTTGTGGTTTTGTACATTTTTTGCAAGTGGTCAACTCCTGTTTGCTTCTAAGCTGGTACCGCATCAGAGAAAATTTTGCATCTTTATTAAGACAGTACAAGTCATTGTAATTGATCTGCCTGGATATTGCTTTTTCCTTGGTGTTTGAGTAGATAGTTTGCCAGTGGGTTATCAAGTTTCTGGTTCTTGATTATTCAAAACAGTGTGAAACAAACATTTCCTATTGTTTTAGTTGTTTAGGGTTTCCTTGATTAAGCTGTCACCGCTGTCAGTTATGTTCCTATAAGCCTGCTCGGATCTATTTCATGTTAAGAAAAAGCTCAGATAAATCCAGGAAAGCTTAATGTTTATCCAATGTGAAAATAATTACTCAAAAGTGTTATTCTTAATCCAGATAATTAGAGTGAGGAAGGAGAGATCAGTGTCATTGTGAATTATGCCCTGGCAATTGACTCTTGGTCCTTGTAAGTTTCAGGTGAAGATGTGGATGGATAAAGGTTAGATTAACCATAATCCAAAGTAGCTGCAACCTTAATCTGTTATGATACAAGGATGATCACTTAAAAAGAGCTGGATTGTGGGATTGTTTCTGGTTGGATAAGATGCCGCTCAACTGGGACTAGCCTTAAAACATGCTTAGCACCATGTCACTGCAGCTGTAAGCACTTGTGCACGGTTTCAGACTGCTGCAGCTCAGAGGCAGACTGCTGGGCTCTTGCTGCACAGTGTAATACTACACTGTGCTGCAATATCTGTACTTTACATTAACATGCTTTGCCTTATGCTTCATGGAAAATAGATGGTAATTGTGACATGGGGCAGTCAGCTCTATGATGACTTCTCTGTGCTGTTAAACGTATTTCTTTGTGTTCCCTGTTTGAAATGTTCTGTGTGTCTACAGGTAGTCACACTGTACAATGCTGTAGGTACACAATCACAAAAATGGAACAATCTAAAATGTAAAAGAGACAGAATATTGCTTTCTCCATTCTAGTTTATACCGTTATTTTGTAAAGTTACTAGGTATATGTATAAAAAAACCGTAACAATACATGTCTGTGTAAGGATAAAGTTTGCAGCTGTGGTTTTCTATGAGGTTGCAGAGTTTTCAGGAATCCATTGTGAGTGGGCAAATCAACTTGACTTAGAATGCAGGAAAAGTAACATTAAGAAAGGGCATATGCCTGGATTCACACCTATGTACCAGCAGGTACACACAGAAAGTACTCAATGCTTCAGACTTTTCCCTGTTTATACACGTGGACGTAATAGTGACAGCTCAGATGGCAACATGTGTGGTAACTCTTTGTAAATACATTTGACTCTTAAATGCCAATGGTTACTTACAGAGACTCACTGCAGAAAGTGGAAGAGAATAGGGTGAAAGACAGGTCATTTCTTGAAAAACAGTACAGGAAATCTTTGGTCTCAGCAGATAATTTAATTGCATGCTCAAGTCTGTATTGTTGTTTCAGGCCAAATGGAGACTAAAGTAAAGGCATTTTCCCCCCCTTCTATTCAATTTTTGTAATAAATTACATGCATTTATTCTGCAGGGATATATTGGTGCAGATGTCCTTCATCCTTCCTGGAAAAGTGGAGGCAGCCTTCCTTGATACATGGCTACGGTGAGGAAATAGTTAAGAAAGTAATTAATGGAATGCAGAAGTTAATAAGAGGAAAGTACTTTAATACACACTTGAGCTGGAATCTTCTTTGTGAATAATTAAAATTCTTTAAAGTTCATTTCTGTGTTTTTAATAAAGTATATCTCAATAAGACTCATCCCTGTTTTTAAACCTTTCTGCACTTGACTCACTACCTCCTTTTTTAATCTACTGTTAGAATTGATTACTTTTACTTGAAAAGGGTTTTAGGTAATGTTTATGTTTGTTGATATGTAAAAAGTAACTTCTAAGAGAGGAATAACATTGACAAGTCTTGTTCCTAACATAAAATTATTCATTTAGGGTATCACACAGAAGTATTATGTTGTTTCTAATGCCAAATGACATGTTATGGATTTGTGTGTATATAACTGTTGTGTTCTCCTGCAGCCTTTAAAATAACATTTCATGGAAACTTATGTCACTAAGAAAAATTTCCAGACTTACGTCAGAAAAGATTTTAGGATAGGGATTTAAGTTCTCAAGCTTCAGAATATAAGTCAACCTTTAATTAAAGTGAGGAAGAAACTTCCTTGCTTGATAGCTCATTACAAGAGCATATGGCACAGAGTTTCCCCACACATTTCAGCAAAGGCTTTTGGTGATTGATACTGAAGGAACCACTGCTCTCATGTTACATAGTAATTGTGAATTAAAGAAAGCAAAAAAGCCAAGTAGGAGAAATTCCCTTAATAGAAAGGCCAATAAGAACTAAGCAGCAGAATTGCTCATGCATATCCTGACTCTGAATACAGTAACATGCAAATAACTGTTCATAAACCAAAACGTTTCTCCAAAGTTGAAGCCACAGAGAAAACATCGTTTGGAGAGAAGTAGGGGGGTACAGTTTTCCTTAGTGGAAGAGTTAGAATGAAAATGAAATTATAGAGCTTAGAGTTGAGCACTCTTGGCCTCTTTTGCATTTTATAGGAGTAGACTGGTAGACTGTTGACTGTCTCAGCCATGGAATATTGTGGAAATGTCATTATTGATAGATGAGGAAAGCAAACAAACAGGTGCTTCCTGTAAAAAAAAATAGTAAGAGTAGTAAAAACTCCGAAAGTTTTAGAAAATTTGTTAAATTTAAACTAAATTAAGTTTAAATGTACTTAAAGTTTGTTGGAGATAAAGTCCTGTGAGAATTCTTGTAGTGTCAAAGACCACAGACAATTTTGTACCAGTATCTATAACTCTGGGTTCTTTAAGTTGCTTGAAATTGTTTGTGTATTAGGAATTAACAAAACAAAACAAAAAACACCAGACAAACAAACAAAAAAAACCCCAAACAACAAACCAACCAACCAAAAAACAACAAAATATCCCCAAAGGAGATGAACCTATCAAAAGAGGAGTAATGGGGAAGTAAAGAAATAATTCAAACATCAAATTGCAAATAGTCAGAGAAGATAGAAGGCTTTACTCAGAGGAAACTGAATTAACTGGTAAAAATGTGACATTTATGGCTTTAAAGCAGCTTCAGTGTTGAATGATGACCAAACTCTGTCAGTCTTTCTGAGTAGTGATGATCCCAGGAAGCTCAGGGAATAGGAAAAGAGTTCCTGATGAATCAGGCTGAGTATTGCTAGAGGGTGGACAGATTGCTTCCATGTTCAGGCTCTCTGATGTCTGGAAGCCATACGTCAATGGAAGAAGCCTTGGCTGATTTCTTTAATTTTACAGGATTAGTGTTTTTTTAAGGGAAAATGATGATCTTCTGTAACTTATATTAGTGTACTAGCAAAGCTAGTTAAAAAATGGAACAAGTCTTTTAATGACTTTAAATCTTTCCTAGTTACTTGCATGTTCAACATGCATCAACCAGTTACCTTAGTGTTTCAGGTTTTTATGAAGAATTATAATAATAATACAGAAATAAATGTTGGAATTTCTCTTGTCCTGAGACAGCACAGTAATTTACTGACCATGGACAATTCAGAAAGAAGGAGGTACCCAAGGACAACCATGAAACCAGTACAGATTAGTCACAGCTAATCTATTCTTGTATCCCAACAGAGATTTTCAGTTTCAGAGGAGGCATTTTATTTCTGTTTAAGACTAGTTCAAAGTGAATTGAACATTCATGGAATCTGCTGTAAACATAATGGATGTTTCTTAACTTGCTTTAAATTATAGTAATTTAAACAAAAATGATGGAAATGCATAAACTGTATTTGTAGCAAATACAAATGTTTTTGTCAGTTGTTCTTTTCAGGTTGTTTCTACTACCTAGTTCTTCTTCTATCCCATTAGACAAAAATAATCTTGTTTCCTTGATGTCTTGTATAAGAACAAAGAAGTGACTGTTGTCCAGTAGCCTACTTTTGACAGTGTCTGGTAAATTAGGGAAAGAGTACAAGAACATATCCAGTAGAGAATATTTTCCATCTTCTAATGGCCTCAATTTTAGAGACTACTTGTTATAAGTTTTACCATATGCTAGTGCCCTTAGTAGTCCTGTCTTCAACAAATTTTCCCAGTTGCATTTTAATTCTATTTACACCTGTGGCATGATGTGTCAATGAGCAAACAAATCTAATTATGAACTATCTGAACAAAAGAATTCCTGGTAAAGTGCTTATTTTAAATGGACTGCTCAACAGTTAAATTTGATATTCTCTAGTTCTTCTAGATATATAGAACACATTCTTCTAGAATATCTTTGTCTTGTGAGACACAGTGGAAATTTTTACTTAAGTGCATAAATAGGGAACAAATTCTCTCTCACCTGCCTCTTTTTACCCTGTTGAAGGGTCCCAGTCAAATTCATTTCTCTGTCAACAGTGTGGCTCATGTATCTCTCTTCATTCTTGGTCATCCTTGGTGCACTTCTTTCTATCTTCTGAGGGTCTGCTATGTTTTTATGAAGGTCAGAACAGCATTCAAGAACTGGCTGCTACACCAGTGACTTACACTAGTATGGTTTTTGTTTGTTTGTTCTCTAATATTTACGTAACAATTCTGAACATTTTGTTGCTGCTTTTATCTTTTGCCCCACACTGAGCTGGCACTTTCCACAACATGTCCTGAAACTTCACTATCCATTTTTTTATAAATCAGATTGCCTTTCTTCTTTGTGTATTACTTCATATTAATTGACAGTAACATTTTTTTCCCCCAATCTCATAATCATAAAATCTCTCCCCAATCAAATGATTAATTTTTGTAGTGTCAAATATTTTTATCATCTAAAAAGTCATTCTTTTCCAGGCCATTCTTGGGCAGTTGAACTGGGCAGATTCCCATGGGAGTCCACTGACAGCCACCTTCCATTGGGAAAACCATTTTCCTTTTAAAGTCTGTTTTCCTATTTCAAACATTTTTCCTTTCCTTTTTTTTTTTTTTTTTAAATGAAATGGCCTTATATCTTAGTCTGCAACAGAAGCAGATTACCTTAAAAACTGGTGGTGAGGACCCCATAATATATTTTTTCACACATATATATATATGTATGTATTTAATGAAGATATTTCCAGCCAGGTTACCTGGCCCACAGAAACATTTCTACTTCTACTCTAGCTGAGTGCACAGACACATCTAATTAAAAAGGTTTGTCAATCTGCATGCAGCTTTGCTTTGGAGTCAGGTCAGTACTCTTCTTGCTCACAGAAACTCTTCCTTTTGCCCCAGATCTTTGTGCAGATATGGGATGGCTTGTAAGCTGGAGGATCAGACTTTACCTTTGGTTTGAGTTGTGGGCTGTATGTCAGCCTGGCTATCGTTTCATTTGACTGCTGCTTCAGCAAGTATAACCAAATTCAAGGGAACCTGATTCCTCAAAACTGGAACTCCTTGTCTGGTTAAGGATGTTGGATAGCACTGAGCTCTGCCTGAAGGCAACTCTCTATAATTGGCATCTCCCTTATATGCAATTCAATAGCCTTGGTTAAGAATCTAAGAGTAATATCAAATTATTTATTTAACTGTGTGTTTTCATTGTTATATCTTCATTCCTGTGTTACTGGGACTCAGCCTTACAAAACTGAGTAGTAAATTCTCATTCCTGAGATAGGTTTTTTTGAAAAGTGTGTCTGTCAAAAGTCATTATTGCAGCAGGTTTTCTTTAGATAAATATTTCCTGCATTAGCTCTATGGAAACTGGTAACCTCTAGTCTAAACAAGAGAGGTAACAACACAAACATTAGTAAAAAATGAACTATAAGCTTCTAAAATTACTATCACTTATAATAAAAACTTTTCTACTTTCAATGGTAAAATGACTCAAACTAGATTTGATAGATGCAAACATATCAATAAAATAGAAATTTTGTGAAAGAAAGCCCAACCAGCCATGGTAGGTAGTTCTGGTTAAAAACTTTTGTAGAGCACTCTTCTGCTTTGTTGCTCTGTGTCAATACTGATGAATTGTAGCTTCTGCCTTCTCCACAGTCCCTTCACACAAGGAGTTTTGCTGTTAAGCACAAGATGACAACAAATCTAGAGTCAAGAAGATTTCTGTCCTGTTAAACACAGAAATGGAAAGAAATCACTATTTCATAGAATCTGTGAATAAAAAAGTTGCTAAGTGAATAAATGCCTTTGGTTCTAAAAGAAATTCACTTAAAGGCACTTTTCAATGTAACCAATAACTGTAGCATTTGAAACAAAGAATTTGATTTTGTTCTTTACATTTGGGGTTGGTTTTTTTTGCACAAGCCCCAGAAAATCTTCCATGTACAAGGTGTTTTAAAGCTTTATTGCTGTTAGGTTTTATTTACTTCTCAATTACGTTGTGGCTGCAGACTCACGAGCCATATAGGAAACTTAAAGTCATTTATATATAATATGAAGCTAATATTTTTCTACCCTATTGTATATGAAATGTTTGAACTAATAAATGTTTGATGTTTGAACTAATAAATCCCATGATCTCCTCAGTGACCCTGTCAGGTGATTAATGTACATTTCAGACTAGCAGAGTCTAATAAGAAATATTCTTTGGTTGGGACACCTGTCCCAGAACATGTACTCTATGGCATAGTATTTCTGGAGCTCATCCTATTCATTGTCATGCCCATAAAGAATGCTCTTTTCCAAATTCCACAGGTCTTACGTATGGCAATAATAATCTAGTATATAAAGCAGAGAGACTAGAAGGAAAATCTGTTTCTGTTTTTGCATGCTCTTCAAATGCCAGCCTTTCAAACACGGCAAGATACAAGGCTGTGCTTATTATGGCATTTCTCATGTACCTGCTTTAGCTTTGGTGTCTGGATGCTCCAATAAAGATGGAGTTCCTCTTCTGAGAATAAGCTTTCTTGGAAGTTTTCCCATGCTTCCTGGTTCTGATCAAAAGATTGTTCCTACAAAAGATTTTCCTTTTGGTATTTTTCATCCATGTCCTAATAATGAAAACATGTGCAAAAACATAAGGATTGTAAAACAAATTTATCTGCTTGTTTCAAATCAGAACATTCAGGCTAGTTTTATTTCTGAGCTTCAATTGCTGTTTCAGGTAATTTCTAATAGTACCTGAAATAATTTACATTTGTTAATATTTTTAGGAGTCTGATTTTCAGATAAGCTATTGGATACACTTTTTTCTCATAGTCCTAAAATAAATCACTTCCTTCCTTCCTACCCTCCTTCCTTCCTTCCCTCCTTCCCTTTCTCTCTCCTTCCCTCCTTCCCTCCCTCTTCAACTTCTCTTCTTTTACAATGGGTCCTGGTTTTTAACAAGTTACAGAACTGCATAGATTTCATAATCTGTAAATCCTCCCGGGCTCTTTTACTGTGCAGTTGCCTTTGCTTGTGAAGGAGGGGACTCAGGGAAGCAGATGATGCCCTGATTTCCTTTTGCTAGATCCCTGTGAAAAAATAGTGTTGGTGGACAGAGTAGGAGTTTCTAAAACAAGGCAGACATCACAAAGACGATAGTATATCTGTATTCTCTCTGTTCTGGAAACCTGAGGAATTTATTGCTTGTGTTCTTATAGCAGCATTAGACATTAGTAAGTAGAATTCCTGTTTCAGGTGCAAGGGCTCTAAAGCAGCTTTTACTATATGGGTGAACTTCTGTAGTGCCAACTCCACTGGCAAAACAAAGCAGGGGAGCATAATGTAGGGGAGACCAGCTTTGTTGATCTTCTCACAGAGCCCAGCCATAAACTCTTACTCTTAGTGTGTGTCTGGTTTACTATCCAAAACAGAAGTTATCTACATACTTGTGAAATAAGTAAAAAATCACTTCTGGTCCATGATTCCATACATATCGGAACACATCTTGTGTGCCTGAAATAGAGTTGAGATTGTATCTGTTAATACCATTTCTGATGTGGGACAGTTTCCAAAGACAAAGAAATAACAATTGTATGAGGATATCTATTTAACTGAGTTCCAGTAGGCATGCAGTGAACTTAATTTTGTTATTTTTTAATTTCTCAGACTTTTAGGGCTTCAGAAACAAAAAGGATCATTACCATGGCTTACAGTGGGGATTCCGGTTTAAGTGAGTGCAACAGAATTACAGAGGAGGAGTATTGCAAAACCAAGGTATGGTATATAATCTTTTTCTTCTACAGAACTGGGCATGGTTTAAGTGTGAATTTGTTGAAACAGAAAGAAACAAACCTAGATGTTTCTTTGTCTGATTCTTTGAATGCTGTTGCTTCATTCTCTCATACAAGGAACCACTGAGTCATCATCATACAGTGAGACTATATATGCACTCTTTATGCAGATGTCTCAGTCCGAACTATAAGCCTATGACCAGCTTGAGACAGAAGGTATGTATTTCTACCAACTACAGCACGGGGGGTGAATCCTGCCTGTTAGAATGATAGGGTAACTCTTAGGAAGGTGCAGGGAGAAAGGACTACAGCTGCAGTATCTCTTAACTACCTTCTGTGTTTATCTGCCTGCTCAGAAATTGCTCAGAAAGTAGGTGAAGTGTGATGCACTGTTAGTTTTTTTTTCTGTTTGCCCTTTAGAGAAGAGAAAACAACTAGAGAAATAATGAAAGAGCTATATTTACAGAGTAGCTCAAAGCTGGAAAATAAGCTGTATCTACCTTTAGCTAGGGTAGCTTTAGATTTGTTGGTTTTGGGGGAGGGTTGGGTTGTTTGTTTGTTTACATTGTTTTATTTTTAGCAGTACAGTTTGCTCAGCACAACCAGTATGAATATGCTGGTTTTGGCAAGCCCCTCTTCTTTTTGTGTCACGCTATCTCATCCTTTGCCTTTCTCTTGCATCCCTGGGTCTCTTGCTTCCTTCACTAATGTAAAAAACACCTGCACACGTCCTGACTAGCATTGTCTTACAGGAGCCTCCAGTGTTTGGTTAAGTCATGGGAGACGCAGGGATTTGTGCAGCCCTCTTGCTTATGAGCTGCGGAAGTGATGACAGAATGGTCCCTACAGTCACTAGAGAAACTGACACATCACACCCAATTATGTGCCCTCCCTGGCCCCTCACACCATTCTTCCCTGAAATATAAGCTTTCTGTCTCATGCTCTATTTTATTTTTTTAAAGAAATTTGTTACTTAAAAGAAAAGGGAAAACAGTGTCTGTGGGGGGGGAAGGAGTTAGTGTATCATTCTAAAGGAAGCTGTTATAAAATAATTCTTCAGGGACATTCAATATATCAGATTAAACATAATATAAACACTTGGAATTTAAACAACAACCAACCAACCAACCAACAAAAACCTCACACAGGAAAAAAAACCACCAAATTTAAAATGAAAGTAATAGAGGAGTCAAGCCTTGTCATTTACTGTGACACTGCCCATCAGCTGTCGTGAGCTAGTGGGAGTTATTTGTCAGTAATTATTAAGTAGAAATATATACACTGATCTATATCTGCTCAGGATCCCACACAGCATTCAATCAGCTGGAGAAAAAGCAGATTATTTTTCATGTTAGTGCCATGTATGTCATCAAATACAGCCATGTTTTTCTTTCCTCATCCACAGAAGGAACTGACCTTCAAATGTGGGATTGCATGAGTGTCTCGGGTTCCTTCCCTTTGTACTGCAGTGGCTGTTACAACAGAAGAACAAAAGTAAAGGTGGTTTTCAGCAATTTGATTTTATTTGTAAGAAGAGGAGTTATTAAAAATAAAAATACATGTTTCTGTAGTGAAGAGGTGCATTTGACCAACAATCAGATTCCAGATTATAGACATAGAGCACCAATTGCTAATTGCCTGAGCAGAAGCTCTCTCTGAACTTGCATGGGAAAGTTTTATACTATAAAAGCTACTGCAATCAGAGTTTTTCTCCAACAGCTAGTAGTTCAGGTGCACAAGGACTGTGGGTTTTTTTCTGTTCCTTGTTGATTTCTCTTTGACAGCTATCCTAAGACAGCAGGAATATAACATTCACGGTGTGATTATTTGGCAAGAGTTGTAACATAGATTATACTCATAACTTTGCCATGAATTGTATAATAAGAACTTGACAGGTTTCTGAGTAGCAAAGACTTTTCTGTTAGTCTTTCCAGACTGAGACAGAGAATATCCAAAATATACAGGATAGTGAAAGAGCTAAAAAGGCCAAGCTGAAGAACAGGGAAAAGTGAATGGTTATAATCACAATATGAGAAAACAAACTAAGGAGAAAGGAAACTGGGTGGAGTGGCTGACACACAGGAGGTNCGCAGAGCCACCAAGATGATGAAGGGGCTGGAACATCTTCCTTCTGAGGAATGGCTGAGGGAGCTGGGCCTCTTGAGCTTGGAGAAGAGGACACTAAGGGGTGACCTCATTAATATTTATAAATAAGTGAAGGGTGAGTGTCAGGAGGATGGGGTCAGGCTCTTCTCAGTGAAGCCCAGTGACAGGATAAGGGATAATGGCTGTAAGCTGAAGTGTCGGAGGATCCATGTGAATACAAGAAAAAAGTTTTCCCAGTTGAGGTGCCAGAGCCCTGGCACAGACTGCCCACAGAGGTTGGGGAGTCTCCTTCTCTGGAGAGATTCAAAACCCTGTCTGGACGCGCTTCTGTGTGACCCGGTGTAGGGACTCCTGCTCTGGCAGGGGGGGTTGGACTAGATGATCTTTCAAGGTCCCTTCCAACTCCTAACATTCTGTGATTCTGTGAATGTATTTCCCTCCTTCCTGAATGCTACTGCAATAGAAGAGATCCTAAAGGTGACAAGATTCAAGAATTACACTGGGTGCACATTTTTGTGGCTTTCTGCTTGGCAGGTATAGAAGTTAAAAGTACTGGGGCAGTGGTTAACCAGCCTTCTAGGAGAGCTGATGGGATGCTCCTTGTCCCCTCTGTCTAGACTCAATCAGGACCTGAGGCCAGTGGCTATCATCCCCTGCTGGCTCCTGCTGCACTACAAGGGAAGCTCACAGTACCCCAGCGGTCTGAGAAGGTGCCTCATAATCCCAAATTCCTTCTTTTCTTTCCTTTTCAGCTTTTGTTGATTTGCAACAGGGAGAAACAGATTCACACTACTTCAAAGAGCAATGCAAAATTAGGTGGAGTGTAGTACCAACTGTTTTTTGGCTTCATATCTTTGGCAGAAGTTCTGGGTCCAGTGCCATAAACCTTCACGTCCTACTGCCATGAGCACTTGTTTCTCCTTTCTCCATTCTTGATTACTTTTTCTCATATCACAAAATTTGCCATATTAAAACATTTGACTTGAGCAGCTTTATGGCCCCCTTAGCACTTGGGCAAGTAAGGTGACATGGTACAATACAAGAGGTGCCATATGCCTTGCAGAAAATGCTGGTTTATTGCTACCCTCTTGAGCAAGATATCTTAATTTAGCTGAAATGCCAGGGACAAAGTCAGCATTTCTGCACAGTCTAGAAACCCATTGCGAATACAGAGTGAATTTCAAAGCCCTGAGCCATGTTGGACTTGCTATTGGTCATGTTTGTTGTACATACACAGCCACCTCCTCCCTTCTTTGAAGAGGACTGTCAAGGTGTTGCTGGATGTCTTTCATACCCGAACAGACAGGGTGATGCAGTTAATGCAGGTGCTGTAAATCTGACATGTGAATCAGTCTTGACCTGCTGCTCTTTGAATTCCTGGTTATGGCAGCTCTACCAGTTCCTCTCTTTCCTTTTCCCTGTGCCCTATGTACATTGGTTCCCCCAGTCAGTCTACCCAGACCTGGCATAGGTGATGGACCATGAAGCATAACCTTCTATTGTAAAGAAAGTGACTGAAACCATTCCCAGCCTAGGTTCAAGCTAAGACTACCATGTAGCCCCATGAGAAATAATCAGGTGAGAATTTATTTTCTGTATTTCTTTATATAAGAAGAAGATATTAATAATTTTTAAGATTTATTATGCATAGCAAAAAAAAAGTCAATTTCCAAAACTTTAGTGAAATCATAGTGGTGTTAATAGTAAAATGCTAGCACTGCTGCATATTTGGAAGCTGAATGCCGAGGCACAGTTTCATCCTGCTTAATACCAATGGGTTCACTTCTGTATGAATAATGGTACTCAGTCACTTGCTAGTACAGGACTACTTACTGTATGGAGTGATCTTTATCATTCACTGTGGAGATCTGGTGGATACCATACTATGTTTCAGTGTTGTAAGTTATTATCTGGCACTTTTTAACAGAGGTCCTTCTAAAGTCCTTTCTACTTGCATAGTTGGAAAGACCAAAAGCAAATTGGACTGACTGGGATGTTTAGAAAGCCAGAAGTGTTGTCAGAAGAGCTTTTAATGTTTAGATAAGAACTGTGCAATACTCCTTGTCCAGTTAACATTCTCTGTCCAACATCATTTAGCCAGGCAAGGTGGCAAATGCTTGTTTGTGACATTGTGAGCCTTCAAGCTGGCAATTCACTCACTGTGTATCCCAGAAGAGCCTCAATGAAATGGACTGTGATGATCAGCCTCCAAAATACAAAGGTGTTGTTCTGTGTAGCCTAATGACTGAGTTAACTATTGGCAAAATTATCATGGTCTCACAGAGCAGATCTACCCTAAGAAAATTTTAAAAAGCCCAAAGTGACATATTAGAACTAGATGAGAAAAAAAATCGAAGTGTAATTTTCAGTCAGTCTCTGTAGTAGGGTGGAGTCAAATTGGGAGTGGGTGATTTCAGCAAGGAGCCATAGTGTTACAAGCACAGTTTTATATCCTTCTTTGCTAAGTGAGTGGTGAGGTAATGGTAATGTTAAATTGAATAGCCTGTGTCTAAAGTGCATTAGGTAGGGAGTGATGGGGTGCACACATAGGCCAAGGTGAAGGATGGCATTAGAAATACAATGTTTGGACATTCAGTGGGGATGTGACTGTTGTGCATGCAGGAGGTTATCTAAGGATCTGGGGTGGAGCATGGTTCAAGATATGAGGATTATCCTTCAAAAGCTAATATGTTATCCCCTGTTTCCTTTTTATGGGGATGGGTTACCTTTCCTCCATGAAATGTTCCACATATTCTGCTGAAATATAGTCTTAATTTGTGTTCTTTTCAGAAGCCTCTTGTGTTTAAAACTGGCTGCCTGAAGTCTAAAAATATATTCCTTGAAAGGAGAGAAAAACATGGAATATATTTAGAAATACTTAAATATAACTTCAAATAGTTTTCCCATTCATTAAAAGTTTGCTTGACCCAAAATGTCAGGACCCACCAGTGTGAAAAGCAGGAGATTGATATCTCTTATATCACCTTTCCACTAGTATAAGCCCCAACTCTGAGCCTGCTGGAGCAGGAGGTGTCTGGAGTTAATCCTGTAACTGCAACTGCTTCTTGCAGCTCAGCCTCAGTGTATTTTGAGATTTAAATCTGCAACTGAGGAGGAAGAAAGTAACATTCATGATGATTTTTTTTTCCATAGCAGCTGTTTGAAACTGTTAACATGCTTGTACCTTTAAAAGTAAATCCTGAGGGAAAGAGAGACTGAGAGGCAGCTTGCAGTTAAGTGCTGAGAAGCACACAATAAATGTAGTTAAATTCAGAGGTTTCTTAGATAAATATGTCATAGATAATTGAGAGAAAGGGAACACCGAGTAAGGAGATTTGCATGCACACTTTTGGCTCTCCTTGGGTTACATGGTGCACCTGTTGAACACAAAACAAATCAACTTGTGTGCAAAAGATGGTTACCTAGCCATCTAGCTAGTACAGTAGTAGACTTGTATCTGTCCGTGGTCTTGCAAAGCAAAATCAGCGTTTTACCACTGGAGAACATTTATTGACATATTTAGCAGTTATAATTTAGAAAACTGTCTGAAAGTCTAGGTCTGTGTCTGAAATAAAGTTAAAAATAATGATTTTAAAATCCCATATTTTATTTGCTGGAAATGTGGTGAAGACTGCACCTAACTTTTTCATTTTTTGAGTTGGCTAGGACTGGTGAGCTGTGTCTGGGATATACTAGCCTGTTGGTGGCAAAAGAGAATTTTCCTTTCTTAGTCTTGAGTATCATGAAAAGTAACTTTTGAAGCACGTGCCCAAAATCTGAAAGGAAGACCTATAAACAGATTGCACACTAATTTTTGACTGATTGTCCTTATTTTTATCAGAAGTTTTTATATGTAAGAATTTTATTGTTCACACAGAAAAAGGGAGGTAGAATCAATTTCCTCTTTAACATATTGATAAACAACTCCAGATACAGGGGTAGGAGAAAAATACACTTACCTTTGTGTGACCTACATAGGAATGCTGGAAAAATTAATTCCAGAATATTATGGTGACATTCCTTTAAGTTGTGGATATGATTTACATAGTAGGTCTTCTTGAGCCATCCAGCTTCTTTCATCTTGATACTGTAAATTGCTTTCATTTCCCTGCAACACCCTCCCCCCGCCCCATCTATATGCTTGAGGTATTGTTGTGATAAATTATGGAGGTACAGAACTGAAAATGGTGTGTAGATTGTCTAAGAAATTGAGTGCAGTCAGCCTTCAAAGTGGTGGATGATGTGCTAAAACAGCTACCTTCCCCTGGTCAGCTCGCACATGTCGTCAATGAGCAGCTGCTTTTAACTTTGCCTTTTGCCCAGAGCACTGAAAGCAGCTGGATTTATTGAATTAATAACTACTCCATTTAGGATGCTTTGCTTTCCCATGACCGTGAAATGTGGCTATAATGTTAGCAAAGTGTAAGACAGGTCTCCTTCCCCAAACAAGGGGGGATCTTTTTTGTTCTTATATAGTGCTTCATCTGGAAGGCAGAAAAGAATTGGAAAACTGTAGCTGGAAGGGAGGATGAGGGGGAATTAAATCCTTCTTGCTAAAGTCAGTTAAGAAAAAGTAGAGAAGTACAGAAACATGAGGCTGAGTGTGATGTTTGAGGACACAGGTACCAGTCCTCAAATGAATCTTTTCAGTTCCAGCACTTAGTAGCAGCCTCATTAAATCACCTCATGTATTCTGAACAGTGTTAGGATGTTAGTAGCAATGGCTGAATAAACAGTTTCTGTACTTTGGACCAATATTTTTTTTTTCCTCAAGGCTCTGGTTTTCATGGGGCTGGCTGAGAAATGGAGGCAGTGCTTTACACAGATGGGGACAAGTGAACTAGTGGCCTCTGGTTCTTCTGACCACACAGATGTGACAGCCATATCCTACCACCGAGCTTTGGGCCAATCCCAGTTAACAGGCTTTTGTCTGGGGTCGCTCACTCATTTTCTAGAAACAATACATGATGTAACATGGACCATGAGAAATGCTGGTGAGTGATACCCTGCTGGTAGTTACAGGACTGGCAGCAGCCCTGGAGAGGAGTAGCCATTTGAGAGAAAATATGAGAAATGCTTCCAGGTCCCCTTTTCCCTGGGTTTTCACCCACCCTTTCTTTTGTAGGGGGTCAGGGTGAGTTTAGTAAGGGGAAATCTTCAGAGTTTTCACTTTGAAAACACTCTTAAAAGTGCAGAGAAGGGCAACTAAGCTAATCAGGGGTCTGGAAAACAGGCCTTATGAGGAGAGGCTTAGGGAGCTGAGGTTGTTTAGCCTGGAGGAGGCTGAGGGAAGACCTTATTGCTCTCTTCAGCTACTTGAAAGGTCATTCTAGGGAGGCAGGGGTTGGCCTCTTCTCCCTTGTGACTAGAGACAGGACTAGAGGGAATGGGTTTAAGCTGTGCCAGGGTAGGTTTAGATTGGATATTAGGAAGAATTTCTTTATTGAAAGAGTGGTGAGATATTGGAATAGGCTGCCCAGGGAGGTGGTGGAGTCACCATCCCTGGAGGTTTTTAAGAAGAGGATAGATGTGTTTCTTCAGGGGATGATTTAGGGATAAGAGTAGTGTAGGGCTATCGTTTGGACTAGATGATCTTGAGGGTCCTTTCCAACCGTAACGATTCTGTGATTCTGTGAAGTGTGATTTTCTTTTTCCTCACACAGTTCTACAGTTTGGCTAACTGAAGGCATTTTTGAGTAAGTGGTAACAAGCCATCCCTGGTTTGAGTAGAGACATGAAAAGAAGGTCTTGTAAGAAGAAGGATGTGGCAGCTTTGAGAAGAGGCTGAACTGCTTGCCCTGCCTGTAAGAACTTTTGTCATTTATTGTAAGTCTATGGGGCAAAAGCTTCACAGTGGCAGTCCAACAAAAATAAACGTAATATATATACATATATATATATATATATTTGAAAAACTGTGAAAAATGCTTCTTTGTGCTAGATCAAAATCAGTAGCAATAATAAGAAACAGCAACAGATATACCTTGGTAGATGTGTAAATTTAGTCTGTTAAACCCTAAGAACTTTGAAAACACCCTGACAAGATTCTGCTTTACTAACATGGAACAGTCTACCCTGAAGAACAAGTTTAAAATTTAAATAATCTCTCCCTCTAAATATCTAAGAATTCCTAAACCAAGACTGCTTAGCTAGTTTTAGTTTCCCTTTGATCTCGGTCAAGGTAGGCAACCCAGAAACAGGTATCCATTAATATAACTAAAAATTATTAGCTTCAGGATTGAAGTTCTAAGGGGACCTTTCCATTGCTTTTTGGTTTTTGTGCTCAATTGGCTCTTCTCTGCCAGGCTGCAATCCCCAGTTTAAGTGGGCAGACTCTTAAATGGTAAAAACATTGTCTTTCCCATTCTGCAGACAAGCTGACACACAGAGATACTGAAACTCTGCAAGGACTCTGCACCTCTCTGTACTGTCAGTCTTCTGGACTGGGAGAAAAGAGAAATCTCACAGAAAAACTTTTCTTTTTGAGTTACTGAAACATTACAAACAAAAGAATAGAATGATGGTTTTGGTATGGCTCCTTTGATGAGATTGAGAGTCAGATCCAGCACTGGCTGGTACTACCTTGATTCATGAACACAAAACTTTTTCATTTGGGACCGAAGCAAATTGTTTGCCCATTAAGTCCATGACACCTAAATCTTGACTTTAATTCAAAATACAATTGAGCCCTAAAATTGATGTGGACTGTTAAACTCTGACGTAGCATTGATGGAGCATGAGGGAGCTCAGCTCCTTCAGTGGTGGTGTTCTGTGTCTTGCCAATATTGCCTTTAGATGAATGAATTGCTAACCTGTGTAGAAGTCAAGAAAGTGATTTAAGTCAAATTTCCTGACCCTGTCTATTCTGTAGCTATAGCTTCAAATACTTCCATTACAGTGTCTGGTATTTCCACCCCCCCCAGTTTTAGCACAATGTTTGGACTAGGTAGGATGCTTTGCATAGTAATTAGCAGCTGATTTATATGGCACCAAGTAGATTATTTTAGTTTATATTTTCACTGGAATAAAACACATCAGAACAGTATCATTCAACTATTGTTTTGTGCAAGTAAATGTGCATTCACCTGGTTTGCTTGTGTTCAGCCCAGTTTGGTGCTTTGTAGGAAAAAAAAAGAAGACACCTAAAATTGTTTTAATCCTTTACAGTTACAGTAAAATGATGTGGCTGTCCAGCTGATAAATTGATTCCATTGTATCTGTTCTAAATTTATATAGATAGCAAAGTTCTGCATGGTCATATATGATTTATCTTTTGTATTTGGAGTAGAGTCATAATCATTCACTCTTTTTCAAGTCTAGTTTGGCAACTTTATCTCACTTGCCGTTTGCATTTCTGAAAGTGGAAATATATTCTGCAGCTTTTGATGTGTTGATTGGTAAGAAGGTAAAGACAGCTGCACACGTCTCCAGAGACTCAGCTCAATGGCTAAATGAAGACCTCTAGTGCTTTCTTGTTAGCCAAGATAGATCTACATCCAGATGAACCACAATTAGTCAATAGTGAAGGCTATAGGTTCATGTGATCAGAAGCCACAAATCAGTTTTCCCTAGGACTTAGTTATTGGCAGATAGTGCCTTAGGCTATGCCTTGCTGCTGCTTGCCTGACTGTAATTTTTCCCCTAGTGAAGTTTTTAAAGTCACATACTGAGACTGGAGCAGTGATCTCCTGACAACAAGGCTGTCACTGGCCTGTCAAATATCAATTGCTTATCAAACAAATTGTCTGCCATTTTAATGTACCTAGCCCCTTGCTATTAACAAAGCTTAAAAGCTGCTGGTTTCTGTACTGCTATTTACTTTGTGTGCTTATCTGCATACCCCATTATTTTGATGTGGCATAGCCAAATCCTTCCTTCCTACAGTACTGGTGAAAACACATCAAAATGATGACTGCCAGGTGACAGTCTGTCATTGTGAACTTGTGAAACTGAATCAGTAAACCAGAAAACAGCCCTAATTCCTGTTTGAGTACAAATTCTGGTCAAAAATGTTTTTGGTTCAGAAGATTTGCTTAATGTATTTATTTGCTTGGGTAGCCTCATACTGTGCGCAACTATGACTCTGGTTTTGGCTAAAATTAGAAGGAACTTTCGCTTGAGGCTTTCAGAGAACTTGGGGGTGTCTAACCCCACAATGCTCAGCAGTGACAGATAGATATGATTCCCCAGTTTTATGGGAGTTAAAATGAATCTCAGAGAAGCTGTGTTACTTCCTCACCCAGTGAAAGTAGTGGAGTTACAGACAGAGACCAAAGGGTTTATCATCGGCCCCTATTTGTAGTTAGCAGCCAGCCTGTCTCCTCTGTAGACAATTTACATGCCAAAATGGCATCTGCCGTGGCTTCTGGGCAGCACACTAGTAAAATCAAGTCAAACCTTTCTCATTGCTGCTCTGCAAATATAGGAAAAAAATTAAGGCTAGTAGAAGTAGAAGTAATTCTTCAATGAACTGAGCATATAAAACGTGCTTTAAAATTTCCAGCACCCTGCAGTGATGGTGATTAGTTAAGGAAACACCACATCCTTGTTACTATCACATCTTTTAAAACCTTTTTACATTACACAAAGATGGTCTAAGAAATTAATTAGAATGTTGGACAATAACATAATCAGGGATATCTATATTTGCAGTCTTTTCTCTGTGCTTGCATACATCTTTTATCTGTCAAGTACAGCAAATAGCTAATTAGCCCCCTTTTAAGTGCTTCACTGCTTGTATTGGAGCTATAGTCATGCCCTAGTGGGATGGTTTCCAGGAAACCTGATATATGTTATCAGCTGAAACAGTGTATCCCTATTCATAAATTGTTAAGAAACTGGTAGAGATTAAAACGTTCTCTTTTAAAAATTCAGTTATTTGTAGTTCCCAGAACACATCTAATCTGTTGACATTTTAAAGACAGAGCAAGCCAAAATCCGGAGTCCCTGTGTGGCTCCTACACAGCAACAGTCTTGCCAATGTCAATCAGAAGGTTACTAAATATGGGCTGTGGGAGATCACCTAATCTGATCCCTAAAAGGTAAGTTTTTAATAGGATTGGTGTGACTCATCATGCTAAATTATTGCTTTTATTCACTCATTTTCTGCTTGGGCAAAACCCCAGCACAATCGCAACTGAACTAATATGCACTTATTTTGACTAACTGCCTTAAAAGTATTAGCTAGTTAATGTACTACATGACTGTGCATTAGTATTACAGTAAATCTGACAAATAATCAGATCATCTTAATTTTACATAATGATCAAGAAAAATGTACTTACAGATTAAAGTGATGTTGGGAGATTCCACCCCCTCCTCTTTCTGTATTAAAATCTTTACGAGAGAAAGGCCTCATTGAGGGTTACTCTAACATATAATGTCACATGCCATCTCTTGCTGACCACAAAAATAACTCAAGGCTCCACTGTGCTGCAATTAGCAGCTGTAAGATTATGATGTTTTGACACAGGTGAGGCAAAATCTTTCAAGCACAAACAGCCTTGCACAACTATTTCCTCACAGAAATACCATACATTATTTATACACCAAAAACGTAATAAGAAAGGACTTTTCTCAAACAACTGAAAGTAAGTTCTGCTGCCAATTAGTCTGAAATGTGACAGCAGAATTTGACCACTGTTATTTAAGGATTTCTGCTAGTCTACTTGCCTTCTGGGTAAATATGCTTGTGTCTGTTGCTCTGCCTATTCTGAAGGTACCAGTTATGAGACAAGATGATTAAATAGAATATTCTATATTTGAAAACAGCAATAATCGCATTGCTCTATGTTTTATTGGCCGATGAAGGGACACCTTACAGATATCAAGCAAGAATTTTCTGTGATCTCTTTGTGATGTGATGAGTATAGAGACTACACAGCCTTTAAAGTGTAACTTGGGAGTAGGTTAGTGTGTTAACAACGTACAAAAAGGCATTGCATAGTAGCCTCATTCTTCCTCTCTGTGCAAGAGTGTTTTGCAAGACTTGTTACTTACCCAAGTTACTTGTATAGTAAAAGCCCTTACACACATATAGAACCACTTCCACAAAAATAAACTTAATTTTGACTTGTTCTTCACAGATGCCCACAGGATGTTTGCTACCTGCCGAGTTCTGCAGGAAGAGAAACGGCCACGTTGGAGATGCGTTCCCTGGGAGAGAGGTGCCAAGGTATAGGGGCTCTGTCACCCACATGCTGTGCTTAAGTCTCTGGAGGCCTGGACCAAGTCTGAGCTTTCTTCTGTATGCAGTTTTCTTAGCCAAAAGAGAGGGAGAGATCACAATCCTACTCCCTCAGTCTTAGGGGTGGGATGTAGGAGGGAGAACGTCCACACTGCACCCCTCAATGTGAAGTAACTCAAGTGTTCACTGAGGGCAGGGGATGGAGCTGGGACATCAAAAATCACTGCCCTGACCAGTGAATCGAGGGGCCCTAACCCTAGTATTTTTTGGTTTGAAAGTTTTGTTAAACTTTCCCATTTAGCAGGAAAGGCTGCAAAAATAGATCCTGTAGACCCAGAGCTCTGCTGCTCGGAAGTGTAGCGGGAGACGTTGGCCAAACTGGATGGCTCCAGGCTGAATTGTTGGTTCCTGAAAAAGGGATAATAGCAGTTCTTTGCCTCACAGAAGTGTCACGAGTTTAGATGTGTTAATACCTTTGAGGTGCTTCTATTCTATGGTGAGGGGGAGAGAGGGTGGGTGGCAGATAGGAGAAGTGCCACACATCCATTAAACACTGTAACACAACCTCCATCCTCCCTCTGTGCTTGCTCTCTTCTATATATATAAGCACATACACAACCATACAAATGTAACTATCTAGATTAAAACTCTGTATCAGCTTTGGTCCTATTTAGTTCTCTGAAATGTTTTGGTTTTCTTTTATTTTTTTGAGCATAATGGGTTTTAACATTAAAGTGAATGAATGAAACTCTATACTTCAGCTGCATCAGTAGGAGGGAAGGGAGCAAGAAGGGTGTTAGAGAAAGGTAAAGTGCACTTAAAACTGGAAAACGTCACCTGCTGCTCCCCATCATGCAACTTAAGAAATGTACAGGAATTTACAATGTACAAATGTTCTGCTTTGTAACTACTGAATTTCATGGTTGCATACTTGCCACTTGTGAATTTGTAACTGGATATTAGCACTTTCCAAATGGCTGGGATGTTTGTGCACACGTAATGTTTGAAAAAGTGTAGTAAATATAGGAGATAACCTGTGCATTCACTGCAGAGGGCACAAAAGGAAACACAAATGCTCTGAACTCTCATGCAGTAAGCTATTCAACTGGAACAAACGTTAAATTTGCAAAGATGAACTGATTTCCATATGGATATAATAGAAACAGTTATGGTGTCCAAGTAAGAGGCTAAGTCTGAAGTGTTTCGGACAAGATGGTGTCATGTAATTAAGTCATGAGAAACTATTGCTAGGGCAAAACACCACTTTTATTTGATCCCTTCACATTACTTCATGCAGAACGGAACGAGATCCAGCCTGTCAGTGGTACTGGGTTTATACACCAACACGAGGAGTAAAATTTGCAGTACTAAAATAAACCCTAATTTCATTCATCTCTTCTTGAAACATCTCAGGTGTCACTTTTGTAGGAGACATTTTCTTCCAAAAATATAAAAGTTACCCTGGTGCCAAGTATTAGGTGACCAAATGTACCAAGTCACATAGTCACATACAGTGATGGTAGCACATTATTGTTATCATTGTTATTATTACTTGCAGTTACTATGGAAGTGTTAGAAACTGCCTTTCTATGTTGTGTCTTCTCAAACACAAAATATGTAACAGATCAAGGTTCATGCTTCTGCCTGGGTATCCTTAATCATATTAACCTCTCCTAATTTTCCTGGTTTGATATTCTTATGTCGCATTTTATTACCATGTCTTTGATCATATCTTGCATCTAAATGGGAGGATAGAAAAAGGCAAAGCTGAAAAATATTCAGAGTTTCAAACAACACTGGAAAACAACTGTTTTTTAAATTAATATTTTATGGAACAGAAGTTTTTAAAGCAAATATTTTTTAATTAGAAAGTGCTATAGAAATTTTAAAAATTATGCTAATTCAGAATGAAATTTTTTTTAAAAGTTAAAAAAATCCCATAAAAAATGAACTTTAAATATATACATATTGTACAATGTCTTGCTGACCAATGGCAATAGGCCATCATTATCTGCTTGAAGTGATGTTTGTGAATAACAATTGAACCAATGGTTAGCAGAGGGAGGTGTTTATTTCCCCTTTCCCCTCTTATTTTCAGACTCTTTCCTTCCATGCCTCTGGGTGAGGAAGTTTGCCACTTTTCATTAAAGCCTTTTGTTTGTGATCTGCTGCCAAATTCATCTGTATGCATTGTTGTCAGTAATATTGAGAGTTGCACCTTCCACCAGTCTTTGGCACTGCATGATGAAGCGTTCTATTTATATTAAAATGAAGAAGTTCCTAAGGGAGACATAGAAGAGAATGAAACAGCAAACAGAGCTTTAGAGACTGGATATGAGAAGTGACAGTGACAGCAGAATGGTAGTTCTTGTTACAGAGTGGCCCAGAGGGCTGCAGGAAGACTTATAGCAGGAGCCACACTGGCTTGGACTTGGCAGCTCTCACAGGCTTAAGTACTTGCCACGAGAAGATGGTTTACAAGACAGAAGTTAATCAAACAATTTCTCAAGATTGTGCATCTTGATGTGGGATGTCATTGACATAATATGTTGTGTGAGGCTTTGCTATATATAAATTAGAGGAATTATTTTAACATCAAACTATATTTCTTCATTTAAATCAACTCACAACTCTATTGCTGCTGTTATGATTTACTTAGTCTAGATAATAGGAGAAACAAGACATAGATGTGACATTATATGACAACTAATGCCCTACTCTTTTCAACTCGAGGAAAGGGAGAACATGAATTAAGCTGCCACTGAAACGTGCCCTGCAGGTCAATATGAATTGACCAAGGGTGCTATAAAGTGGTTTATTGTGGCAAGGGGAAAGCCATTGTTAAATTGCCTCAAGGAGTGTCTCAAACTGACCATGATGAAAGCGAAGAGGTGAGGTTTCTGTGCCCTTTCTTCTGATGGTACAAGCAATTCACCTGGCCATCCTGGGCACAGGAAGAGCAAAAGGGTGGAAATTATTAAAGGTGAATTTCAAAATAAAATAGCATTTCACAAAGTATTTTTAGGATGATGAAAGAAGATCAGATATGATTCTTTTTTTTTGAGGAAAAAAAAAATGAGATGCAGGAGGCAGGAGAGGAGATTGCTGTTTTCTTTCCACATTGAGGCCCTGCCAGGGCCAAAAGAGCATTGCAGGTGTGGGGGGGCAGTGTTACCAGGAGAAAAGAATTAAGACTGAGCATCTGTAGAGGGAAGGGGCTTTTACATGTTTCTGTTTTCATCATGTGAAATATATATAAAGGAAATTTATATAAAATTTATATAAAGGAAATATTTGTTGAAGATTCAGCCTGTCTTTTCTCCATTTGTCAATTATCCAGTTACAACTTCCTACTGAGTACCAGAAGGAGAACTTGTGCTTCATACTGGTTCCAGCACAAACAGGAGGCAGCTACACTTAACGTTCCCCAACTGTTATAGCATATGTTTAAGGAACCTATTTTCAGTTTCAACATCTGCTGCAAAAAGAGGGCACCATCTATTGGAAATAAATAAAGTGGTGGTCAGATGTCTGATGAGCAAACTTGTTCAAGAAAAAAATAATTTTTCCCTATGGAAACAGACCAGTAGATGTTGATAGCACTGCTAAGGAGGAAAGATCACCTCTTACAATACGAAGACATGATTTATCCCATCCCTAGTCCACAGAAAGGCAAGCCCAGGACATATCCTTCACATCTTTATTTTCTGAAAATAATTTCTATGAAAAAGAAATGAAACAGAAGTTTAAAACTTCTGAAAACACTTTCTATCTTTTAAATTAATGTTCCATTTATATATATCTTTTTTAATTGAAACTATATTTTTCATAACTACCATTGCAAAGGGCAGGAATTATCAAAGACAAATAGGCTCAGGTCATGTAGTCTAATACACTAACATCCCTACCACAGAAAACATGCACTAAACAAGTTCTTGTCAGCACCTACTCTGGGATCCATCACTGTGGAAATCCCTCAACATCTTCCCTCCTTGCCATCATCCTGCAACTAGCAGGGGTCTCAGAAGCTGTTCTTCACTATCATTGCGTGTGACCTGATCTAGGGAATCCTGCTGTGGCAGGGAGGTTGGACTGGATGATCTTTTGAGGTCCCTTCCAACTCCTAATGTTCTGTGATTCTGTGATTGCTAATACCATCTGAACACTGGGAAGGGAGAAACAAGGAGATTGGAGAGGAAGATTTGGATATTAATTTGCAAATGGTAGATTGTGTGGTTTGGGGTTTTGGTTTGTGTGGGGCTTTTTTGTTTGTTTTGGGGTTGTTTTGGGGTTTTTTTGGTTCGTGTTGGGGTTGTTTAGGGTTTTTTTGTTTGTTTTGGGGTCCAGGTTTTCTGTTTTGTTTTTGTTTTTGTTTTTGTTTTCATTGCAATGAAGAGCAAGAAAGTTACAAAGAGATTCAGGTCTGTGTAAACTCGGCAGAGAGGTATCTCTGCAAATCGTCCATGAAAGGCTGAGTTAGAAGGAAGTCACCTGCTCTGAAAGGGCTTCTCTCCTTGTGGCTTATGAATTGTGGCCATGGAATATGTGCACAACTTTTTAAGTGCTCTATTTTGTCATGATTTCCAATGATTTTTTTAGTAAACTGATTGTTCATTCTACCTTGATCCCACTCCTCACCCAAAATTTGATTTGGTTTAACATTAAAATTCCACCAGTTGTTAACAGATCATACATGAGAGAGACAAGGTATTTTTCATACATCATCCAGTCTAGAGTGTGGATTTGTCTCTGCTCCTTGGAACCTCTGCTAATTAACCTGAACTACGTTTCTCTTGTCAGAGTGCCTTTGAGGCATCTACCTGCAAATTATCTACAGACAGTGATGGCAAAAAGTTGGAGAATGGCAGTGTTGTGGGATTTTAGCTCTTGTCAAAGCACTGTGGAATAGATACACCTCCTGCTTCCATGTATTTACAATCTTTTTCCAGATAAGCAAATTTATCTGAGCTACTCTAGATGTCTTGGAACATGTCCTTGTGTCCTTAACCTGTTTTGGCTGCAGTACAGGTTTAATTTCTCTGGCATTCATTTCTGGATTTTCTTGATAGAGCTAATACCTCTGACAATGAAACAGAGAAATTTGTAAAGTTTGGTAATTGGCCAAGCATAAAATAGGCATTTCAGAAGAGATTAGGGAAGGTAATGAATCAATAAGGCTACTGCCTATTTAGAGTCAGACACAGATAGAAATGAAAAGGAAAGATTTTTTTTTTTTAATTTGTTTTTCTGGTTACACTAGATTTCTTAGGGATGGTTACAGAGTCTTAAAACATGCAACCTTGAAAAAATAGAATATCCTGCCCCCACTGCTGCTGTCTTGGGTTAATTCTGTGGAGTTCACGGTGTGGATAATTCAGTGAACAGGGAAAACACTGTGGGATGTGCCCTTTGTGACCTGTAACTGGGAACTGGACCCCAGAACTCAGCACCAGACTCCTATTGCTCCAGAATATCCATAGTGAGTAAGCCCTTCCCCCTTTAAAACTTAAACTGTCCTGTGTGATGATCACCATGACAAGGACCAAGGTTTGTAGACTTTTGGGAGGTTAAATCAAGTAGTCTATAAAAATCAGCTAGGAAAAAAAAGTTTTATTGTGATTAAAATGCTTGAGGCAGCAGCATTAAATATAAGTGACACTATGTAACAGCAATTAGATATTATTGGTTAGATCTTCTGCTAATGTAAATTTGAATAGTTTTGTTTGAGGCCATGTTTCTCTAAGTCAGTTGGTAAAGATTTCAAGTAAGAGAGATCAATTTTAATTAAGCACATGTTTTAGAGATGATATAAAAGTGAAGAGGAAAACAAATCATAATTTTTTACTAGCAAGCTATTGAATATGTTCTAAAAGATTAAGGTTCTTCATTTGTTAATTAGGCTTTCTTATGATGTTGCAGAATTTGGAATTAACAAAGATCAGGAAAAAGCCAATTTTTATCTAGGAAAAGTTACAAGAATAAAAAAATTAAAGGTGTATATTAAATTCTGAGACAGAGATAAAGCGACATTTGTTTGATGATAACTGCTACAGCAAATATCTTTCTGTAAAATAATTTATTGTCTAAACTTCCTAATGGAAAACAGTTTAACTAAACTATACTTTGAGTCAACAGCAGAAACATTCAGATAGCAAACCAGTAGTTTCATCCAGACTGGCTCAGCAGTTTAGTATAACCATCACTTTTATCCTGTATCATTTTTTACCTTCTGTATTTATTCCATCAAAAAATGTATTATTCCTTTTCTGATTAGAGTATAATATGACTCAAAAAAATCATAAAGAAAAAAAGAGGCTCCCATTGTGTAAAATGCATTTACAAAGAGAGAAAGAATTAAAAAACACAAGAGGAACCATAAACTGGACACCTAATGTGTGCAAGTGGCAGCAGCTTGAGCAGTGACCTCTCTTTTCTTTCAAGCACAGCCATGTGCTTGAGTGCTTCATTGCTTGTATGCCCATGGAAATGTGTCATCAGAGGTTTCGCTGTCTGTGGGTCTGTTAGTGACCCTAGTGCCTCAATGGGCTTCCAGTGGCGTGGAAGTGGATGAGGTGGAGCATGTCTTCTAGCATGTGGGTGCCAGCAGTTAAGCCTTCCCCGGCCTTGTCTTTCCTTCTCACCTGAAATATCACATGTCAGCCTACCACAACTGCCCTGCAAAGCTCTGCTCAGAAGTCTGGACCTCCCTGCGTCTTGCTTTTGCCTTCTGGATCACATCCAGGGTCAAAGGTTTTTGTTGGCAATAGAGCAGGGTCCTTGCTTGTGGACCTTTCACTATTAGTCTTCTACATTGTTTTTAAAAAATTGAAATCAGTGACTATCAATAGAAAGGCAAGAATGAAAATATCCCAAGGTGTACAAGGTTAATGCATTTCCTCTAGAAAAAAAGTGGTAGAACAATTTCTACACACTTTCATTCATCAGGATTTTAATTGCTACTGTAATCATTAAACATTATATATGTGGCCATACAGAGCAGCCTGGTCACTAAAGGTCACTGGGTTAAGGCAATGTTTTGTACCATGTTGTGAGGAAAGCTGTGACAATTTTAGTGTTAGTATATATGCTCCTTTTGCTATATTTTGATTTAAAATTGATCATATCTTTTTCTGAGAAGACCTGAAGCACAGATACAGAGATACAGTACTTGACAACAGGCCAAATTTGCCTCTTTACTATAAATAATCACTGTAAGAAAATTAAGGTGCAAAACCATGACTGCTGTAATTGTTGCATACTTATTAGAAGCTTTCCCTTTCCAGATTCTCTGGGTATTTGTTGCCCATGATAATGTGAATACTTAAGGGGAAAGTGTAATTAGCGACTGTGTAGTTCATTCAGTAAACATTTCTGAGCTGTTTGATGTGACTGAACTGAGCATCACATATAATTTTACACTTTTATCCTACCAAGCAACTGACAGGTCTCTAATCTCAGTCTCAGAGCTTTCACTCTTCTTGAACTTTGCTTCATAGAGGTCATTTTCCAACCACTTGGGAGCAGAAGCCACATCCGTTAAATCCCACAGAGTCGATAGATGCGATAATAGCTTTAGGCACATTTTCTTAGAACTCAGGGGAAAAGACAATTTCAATAAATGTAAAGCTACACTATCTACAATCTGCAGAATATGTAAGCAAATCTCATAGGAGCACATCTTTCTTTTACCTCCTGGCAAGAATCTCTTTAGTAATAACATGTATTTTTTTGTTTTCAATATCAGCGCTTGAGAAGGGCAGAAAAGTCATGTGGAATGCTTTAGAAAGAGAATAAAGAGGAGGAGAATACACAATGTGAGATGACTAGCAAAACATTCCCTCAGCTTTGGATTTTACACTATTATATAGTCTAATACATATTTCTACCCTCAGAGAAAGGCAGGTGGTAATAGGGTGTGCACGTGGTGGTCTGGCCATCACTCTGCAAATACGAAGGCGAGTGTTAGCTCAATGTACAAACTATTGGCAGGAGAAAACCAGAGAGCAACCACCTATAAATACGTGCTGCTAGCATGCTAAATAGGCTTGCAGAAATAATGTGTTGATATATTTTAGATCATATACATCACAGCTCATCAAAACAAGCTTGCAGGTCGTAGCTGTCAAGATAATTAACAGATGATTCTTCTGTAGCAGATGTCTGAGGTAAGCAGGGAGGAGAGTTCTTCCCTCACATGGCATTGAAGCAGAAACAACTAATAGTAAAATAAAATAATGTGAATTATGTAATTTTAATTTCAGCTGCCTAACAAAAATTAACCCCTCACGCATGATAAAACAAACAGTCTTTTCTTGACTGTCAAACTCTCACACTGAAATTGAAAATAAACTTTCCAATTCTTTCAACATTTTTGCTCTTGTCTTTGATTTTTTTTTCCTTGATATATTTGTGGTGCAAAGGAATAAATCTTGAAAGTAAAGTATCCCCTCCAGCAAAATATTTTACTCCATTTGCCTTGGAGAATTCCACTGCAGGGGAGAGAAAAGGGGGGGGAAAAAAAGCCTCGTGGAGTAGCTGGAACAGCTTCAAATTCAATAGCCTAAGAGATTTTCTTTTAAATGATCTTTCTAAATATAACAGTTCAATAGGTCAGTAGTCAATATGAACGTTATCTGCAAGCTGGAGCTATTAATTTCTGCAACACTGTTCCAGATGCCAAATGTTAGCCTAATGTTTTATATGCCAGCTTTCTCACACATACGCTTAAATGAACATTAGGCAAAAAACAACTGAACAAGCAGTGCTGGAGCTCCCATATTAAAAGAGAAAATAGCTGCTAGATCACAATACAGATTGGCTTTTTTATTTATTTTCTTGGCAAGGTCCTTTGAATCATCAGCCTGAACAGAAGAATGTTTCCAACAGTGAGGTAAGAATTTGTACAGCTTCTTGACAAAGGTGAGATAAACAACACAGAAAATAAAGCTTTAGAATAATTCCAACTTCATTCAAAGCTCATGGTAAGACATGGCAAGTACACTGGGTATCTCTAAGGTAGCTAAAGGATGAAAGCTTCTAGTAAAGAAATTTTGAAATGGAAAGTGTGCTAGACCCTGGGAGAAGAACATGAACTAGGAGCTGACCCTCACAGTAGTGGCCGCTCCAGCAGGGACAGCGCTGGGAGAGGCTTTGCTCCATCAGCTTGGGGCTAATGCAGGGGCCGCAATGTGGCTTGCAGCATGGACTTCTAAGACCTGCCAGCCGCAGAAAAGGGAGGTGAGCACCCTTCCTGACTCTCAGAAATGTCAGACAAGGGGGAGGACATAGAGAACAGTGCTTGTAAGGCTGGACGGTGCAGCCTTGCCCCAGCCTATGCACACTTATTTTGGAAAGTAACAGCCTGCATGTGTTGCAGCATCTGCAAGTGACACAGATAACCTGACCCAACTGTAACATCACATTTTCCCATCTTTGATGTTGAAGCTATGGGCCACTGCCCTGCTAGGTCCTGGTTTAAAAGAAGTTTTAAAATACTTAGCCTCCTTTCTTATTTCTGCTTACCACTCTGAGCACCCTTTTCCGTGCACAGTTCACACTCCCTAGGAAGAGTTACCTAAGGTCTGTCTGTCTTCATCCTAAGACCAGTATTCGTTCTTGCAAGTTCATCTGTGGCTGCCCAATAACTAGAGGTCAGTGAGAGTCATGCCACTCATTTCAGACTTGATCACAACATGGAAAGTCTAAACACAACAGTTGGTGTGTACAGCCTGCCATGTCACTGGGTTATTTTACACGTTCAGATGCAACTGTGTGGGAATCCACAGAAGCAAGTCTGCAGTATTTCTCTTGCAAACAACACAAAGTGACACTTTCATTTCCCCCTATATCTCTAAGCAAGAAAAGTCAACCACAACCTCTGGAAATCCACCGAGCTGCAGCTATCTGAGTGCAAGGTGGTAACCTGTTGAGGCATGTGCTAGCAATTAATACTTCCTTGGGGAACGGAGGCTGGTCAGCTAGTTCTGAGATATGGTTTGGCTCAACATTCTTACTTTATGCATTTCAGTGGTGCTGCAAGAACCCAGGGAAAACTTCTGGGAGAACATATTAGAGAACAGCTATGGGCAAAGGGAAAGCACTGTCAAAGAAACCAATTGAGGAGAGGAAAAGAGATCAAAAGGTTTGCTCCCTGCTGTACTGAAGCTGGTTATTCTGTTTCAAATCATGGCTGCTGAGCTGATTTTTCTACTACAATACTTGTGGTTGCAGTCAGGACAGAAGTGCATACTCACACTCAGAGGACCTTATTCTTGTCTTTTTTTATGTCTTTTGAGTGACAACTTTGTTTAAGCAAACTGCTACCTCTAGATCATTACCTTGGATCGGTTTTATTCTGCTCAAGCTAGTACCTTGGCCAGTTTCTGTGCCATTTCCTCTTTACATTTTTTGTCATCACCTCTGGTTCAAAGATTTACAATGACTTCTGTTTTCTTGCCAGTGCCTCCTGTTTCAGCAGCTATAGGCTGGTCAGGTCAGCCTGAGTCAGGTCTACTCACTCTGCCCAGCTTTGACCAGCATTTATTTAGGTCTTTTTAACCAAAGCTATGCCTAAACCTAGGAGAAAATATCCTTCCTGGTCTTATAAACTGGGGTCTTTCCTTCACTCATTCACTTACCTAGATTTAGTTCTCATTCAGGTTCTCTTCTTCTGCCAGTTCAAGTGCCTTCTTTTCTAGCTACGTGTCTTACCTCTTAGGTATGCAAACCCCAACAGCACTGTCACACAAAAGTCTTTTCCTTGCACACTAGATTTTGATGTGCTCTATGGAATAGTGCAGGCTAGTCAAAAGCTGAGTTTTTTTAGCTTTGTTATTTGCTGGAAACTTAGTGTGGGTGATTTAGATATTAATATCACTTTGCTGATACATGTTTAGAATTTATTTTCCTCACAACGTATCCCATGAATGAATAATAAATATAACAGAAATAATAACAGATTTACTGGTTTTATTATCAGTTTATAACCCCACATGATTCTAATAAGAAGAACCCAGTTTGGGAAAGAAGCCATGAAATTTTATTATTTCTGTACTCTAATCCTAATCCTCCAATGCAGACCAAAATCCATCTATGCCAGAAAACATCATATGGAAAGCAGAGACCTTTAAGTTTTTACTGCTGCTGTCCAAATGGAGGCATATATGTGAACACTGCTGAGCTCAGAATTATGGTCCATGACCAGAAGTAACACAGTGCCAGAGGACTTTATTCATTACAGAGACAGGTTCAATATATTTTATGCTTTACTTGAATGTATTGCTGACAATGGCTCCCAAGGATTGCACTGGCACTCAGGGGCTTCTGGGAAACAAATCTCTCTTTTATTTTAGCCAATTCTCCCTAGCAGAGAAACAGTGAAGAATGATGCTTTGTTGGTGCTGTGCTGCTCATCATTTCTCTCAGGCTTTTCTCATTTATGAGGCCCATTGGGGTTCTGGTAACTTGCTTTTGTGGATTGGTACCAAAAGGTGTCTGTATAACTTAAAGCCTGGGACACAGGTTTTCTTTTTAGAGCTCTAACATTCTTTAAGGAGTAAGACATGCTAATTATTTCTATAGCAAAATTTATCAGCTTTTTGGGACTTGTTGCGCTGCATTAGGTAAGCATCCTTCCTACCCCCCAAAAAAATGTTTAAACAGTAATTTATGTAAAAGAATATGTTGATGGTCTAAAGACCTTTTTTCCAAAATATGCCTAAGCAGAATCCTTATTTAATATGAAATCACAAGTAAAACTAAAGAATTGTATGTAAACAGTGAAGCCCTGAATTATCAAATTCTCCTCCAAGCTGACCAGCTCCTTGAAATGGCTAGATACTCTTTTATATCTGTGAGTCTAAAATGACCTCAGAGAAAAGCATTTTCCTCTCTTAAAGCTAGGTAGAAAAAGGAGTTGAAAAATGTAAAAATGGTTTCTATAGCACAGAAGCTGAGAAACAAATCTACAAATGGGATCAATCTGCCTCACTCCTGATGCCTTAATCCAGCACCTCAAGAATCAATGTCTCAAGTCAATCCTTCCAGATGAGGTGCTGATTGAGTTCCAGGCACTTTGAGTGGTAGAAGGAAGGTTGCTTTTGGAAATAAAGGGCCAATCTTCTCAAAGGAGTGACTTCATTATATGTAAAATGCTAAAGGAGCCATTTTCTGCCATGGCAGAGTGGAGTGGAACAGGTATCTGTTTGTGGTGCAGGAGGGAGGTCAGGATCATCACCTCCTCAGCCAAATCTTTTGCCTTTAGTCATGCAAAATTTTTGATGATTTTGTGAGAGAATTGTTAAAGGGCAAAGTGAGTTGAGCAACGTGCCTCTGTTTTCTGCCCTGTCATTTCTGGTTAATCTGACTCCCTCATGAAGGAAATATTACAAAATACAAATTTTTAGAAACCCACTGCGGAACAACTAGTAGGAAAGAAAGGGAAAACTGCCAGGAGAAGAAGAGAAATCTGTCTGGTGCACCTACTTCTAAAATACCCATATTAGGGATTTAACAAGCAGGAACACTTCTTCCTGATTTATTAAAGCTTTGTCTTTTTGTCCATAAACAGCCACCTATTGTTGGTAAATGGCGCTTTGGAAGGTATGTGATCATCCTGCAGTTCTTCTTTTCTGTGGGATGTGCAGATCCATCTTATGCTAGAGTACCGGCCTTAGGACTGACTGTGGGTATCACCTGAAAAATACTTGTCTCTACAGTGAAGCCACTAGGGGCACAGAAATGTTGTGGTTCTCTTACAGTACCTGTTAGCACTTTTGCAAGAAAAGCTAAAGCTGCATTTCAATATATTTCCTTAGAAGAAATATTGGGATGCCAGTAGCCATATTTTCTAATAGAACTAAACCCAGATTTAGCTGAAGCATTTTGATCTCCCTCTAGGTTGGGGCAGGCTTGCGATGTAGAATCAGTCTTTAAAAATGTATTTCATTTGGAGAATAATCTTCAGATATCTGTAAAGATCAGAGTGATGCCAACATGATCTTGAGATGTGAATTGGGGAGTGTCCTGGTTTGAGTTAGAATGGAACTAATTCTCTTCAGTAATTTTACTTTTTAGTTAAAACTCCTCTGAGAAACTGCACTTTCTGAAACTAACAGCATGTTTTCATAGACACTGCCAGCTTCTAGCAGTGATAAGGCCTAAAGTTTAGATTTACTGCCAGGGATTGGTATGCAGAGCAAGGTCACTGCTAAATCTTGTGTCTCATGTTTGAGGGTGCAGAGTAAAAGCTGCACCTTCAGGGAGGAGCAGACAGGACAGGTGACCCCAAACTGACCAGCTAAAGTATTCCATCCATATACGTCATATTCGATATATAAACTGGGGGTCACTTCCCCCTTGCTAGATGATTATTCAGATGATTATTCTGAAGATTGTTCTCCCTTGTGAGATGATTATTCTTTTTTGGCTCCTTTTCTCCTCTGTTTCTGTGACCCGTAAGTTCCTGCATCCCATGCCGGGATCCAGCCCCTGAGCCTGACTCATCTGCTGCTGAGGCCTTGCACAGTATCAGTGGTGACATAGTTACCGTCAAGGGTGTTTGGGATTCAATATTTGGTTCTGTACATATTTGTATATATTTCATTTATCATTATTATTAAAGTAGTTTTAGTTTTATTTTCCAATCCACAAGTCTCTCTGTCTCTCTTATCCCCTTTCCCTTCCCATGGTGGGGAAAGAGGGGGTAACAGGGAGCATCAGTCATTGGGTTGGTGGTCAGACCAGCCTCGACCCTCAACAGTGTGGTCTCTGTGGAAAGGGTGAGTAGATGGCGTTTGTGTAGAGACTACACAAAACAGTTGTGGTTTACTATTTAATAGTAGTAATTGTGCTAAATATGCTAGGAAGGTAATCCTTAAGTTGGCAAAATGCAGAGCCATTTTAGCACCTTGCCTACCCCCCTAGCAGAACAAAAGAGACTGAACAACTAAGATCAGGACGTCAGGAAAGTTGTCTTTTTGTGCTGCTCTCCCCTGCCAACAAGACAGCTAATGCCTCTCACTATTCCACTGTTGTTAACAATTATTTGTTATTAAAATATTAATAAATTTAAATGCAGTAGCCAGCTGATTACTTCTGTCTTTTCTACACATGATTTGAAGAAAAAGAGTCAAATCTGTCCCTTTCTCTTACTTGTACATTTCTTCCTGGTATGGACAAGGTAACTTGAAGCTCAGCATGGCTAAGGAAGACTTCAGATGTCCCTATGAGGCTCCACAGAGCAATTTCCTTCATTAGCATGCTTGAAAGTAAAACAAAGGAAATCCATCCAGAGCTTTCCTCAATCCTGCTCAAAGAGCACAAAGCCTTCAAAAAGCTTTATGGTTGAAAAAATGTTACAGTGGTTGCCAAGTCAGGCACTAAGAAGTTAGTAAATATTGAAATGGAGTCTTCTTTATTACAGCTCTTTCATGCATGTAACTTGGGACTTAACTTTCAACTGAATAAACACCAGTTGAGAATTTAAAATGTTATTATTATTGTTATCTCATTATAGTAGTATGTTGCTTAAGAACTTTTCATCGTGCAGTGTGCAGGATATATTGTGCTTGGGGACGCATGGAAAATGTGACGAGGAGGATTTTGGCCAGAGGTCCCTTGGTTCACCTCAGGCAGAAGTTGTCCCAGTGCTTTGACCTGTTTGATGTTACAGGAATGCTTGCTCCAGAAAAGCCAGGGAGAAATTAAGAAAACTTTCTTCAGAGTAAGATTTAAATGCTTTTTGGTGATTGCTTCACATTATATAATGTTTTGTTATAGTCCTGTGTAATGTAAAGCAAATGTCAAACAGAGCTATCTTGTGCCACTCTAGATGACTCAACTGGAGAGATCAATGTGTGACTAGTAAGGGTGGCTCAGGATGGATAGGAGACCTGAGCCCTTCTACAACAACTGGGCAAAAGGGATGTCCCAGGTAGCCCAGGTGGCACTCAATATCTGTGTTTATGCACCTCATTGTTACTGTGACGATTACTGGAAAGGAATCATGAAAGGAATATGTGAATGGAAAAAATTGTTATGAACAGTTTGATTTTTTTTTTTAAGGGAGAACTTCATAATAGTATTGAGTTTTTCTTAGGAAAGGACTGATTTTATCAGTCTAAATACACCTGGAGGTCTTAAACCAAGCCTTTAAATATGAGCTTCTCTTACTCACTGCAGACTAGGTTGACACAGTATCTTCATCTTCCTTTATTTGCCCTCACTATAATCCAAGCTGTGATTTCAAGAGGAATCAGTTTGGTAACTTGGAGATAAACACACACTCTACCCAGCAAACGGTCCCCACAGAATAATGGCGTACTGGCCAGTGCAGCAGAATAAATTCGGTTATGTTTATACCCACGTTGCCTTGCTTTTGGTTTTGGTGATCCAAGGATAGTATTAGAATTTTTTGTTCTCTTTTTAAAAGTGATAATTTATGCTAATGTGGACAGCAAAACATTGCAAAGTGGAATTTTTGTGTTTACTAGAGTGTGTTATAGTGGCTATTTGACTTTAATTTTGTAAGCATGCTGGCCATAGGTTTTAACTAACTTTCAAACCTAGAGAAAGATATTTCAGGCTTTCTTGGATGTTAGGACTTCTTAAATTCTTTGGTTGAAGTAACAGCTTCCCATCACAGTTTTACATTTCCAAACTACCCAAAATATTGGAAAATAGGATGCAAGGCCAGAAAGATGATTCCCCGTTTTTCTAGTTAGCGGCACTGAGGAAACTATTACATTTGTTTCATGCTGATACCTATGTTTTCACATTAATTCCTGCACTAAGTTTCTGTTTTCTTACAAAGAGTTTGATGTAGTGCAAATAAACCCCCAACACATTTAAATGAGCCACATAGCATTTCCAGTGGCTTCGTTTTGCTTCGGATCAGATTTCAGATCAATTTCACTAGCACCAGGTGACGACTGGAAGAGAGTATCCTTTGAGAACTCAAAAACATTGATTTATTTTATATGTTCAATTAGTTTCATAAATAAAGCAAATGTGTTCAGGTATGTAATGCAGCACTGCTCCTTTCAAAGCTGAAGAACCTGTAAAAAGCTTGAGAAGATATAAAAAAATCTTGAAGAACCTGTAAAAAGCCCTTCCTTGGAAAAAGGGGGCTTGGTTTAAAGTGGTTGAAAGCCAATGAAAGATTCCTATTGAAGTTAGGGCAAGCTTGTTGCAAAGGATCGTATATTTATCTTGCAAAAATAAATCCTCTGGGCTTGTTTTGTTGTTGTTTGATTTTTTAGCTCCATGGAAACATTTTTGCTCTTGTTGTTAGTTATTTTAAATGAAACTGTGACTTGACTGTCTCATTAAGTGACTGAAGTTCGTCAACGTCAAACAATTATGCTGTAACAAGATGCATTTTCAGAGGTGTGAAAACATCCTGCACCTTAAACATTTGGCTTTCCCTTTGGGGAAAAACGTCTGGGCTTTTATCAGTGTAAAAATATTCACCCAGTTGCAGATCAAGCCAATCAGCCTTCTCCTCATGAGGGTGAAGGTTGCCAGGCCAAGCACAAGCAATTAGCTGCTTGGTGCTCGCGTGGCCAGCAGCTCTGTCCCCGGCTGATTGCCCTGAGCTCCAGTGCTGCTCCTAATGCAAATTGTATCTGGTCCCTCGGTAATCGGGATCAGTGCTGCCTTGTCCATCCACTCGCTGCTCATGCGCCCTCCACGCTGCGATAATGGTTTTGGTGAGCAATCAGTGAAGGTGCCTTCTTGACTCATCTCTCATAATAGATTGTCCTCCTCAGGCAAAATTGAATAACCCCCGACATGGCCTGCAGGCAAGCAGTACGAATTCAATAAGTCTGCAGGGTCAACGTCCTCTCATTTTTGGCAAGCAAGTAATTATTCTGCACTAACATTCAGTAATGAGAGTAGGAAACTGCTGGAGACACCTTCCTCCATACCCAGAATAGCCACCTTAATAGGATATTCCTCTAATAAGTAATTCTGCCTCATTCCGATGCTTGTTGCCTTCAGGTTCACTTTTCATGCACTTTTCATGTATGTATTCTGCAGAGAGTTTTTTACCAACAGCCTCTGTGGGAAAGTTTAACAACTTCACTCTCTGTTGTTTAATATTTTCCACTTTTATGGGTTACAGTTGTGCTGTCTATTTGCTTTTACTGATTTGTGAAAGATTTATTATAAACCAAATACAGCTGTTCTCTCCTTTCATAAACTGAAACTATTTTGGCAAAACCTATTTTCCACTATGAAAATAAATTTTAAATTGCTCCCTCACCCAGTCTTCCAAGCATGAGCATACAGTTGTTATTTAGAGGTGCAGAATGTGTGCCAGGCTGGTTGTAGGCTCACTTAAGGGAGAGAAAATGCCTATGTTTCAAAACTAAACAGCAGAAATGTATTTTTCTCCTTCCACTCCCCTTTTCCAGGGGATTTAATATTATTATCTGGGGATCTTAGGAGTTATGAATTATAATATAAAATCTTCTGCAGATTCAAACCAATTTTGCACTCTGATTTTGCATTTATACTGAGGACTGTGCACATTTTATTTAGATACTTAACCTTTACCTTAAACTAATATTATTACCAACCTTCTAATATAATTCAGTGGTTTTCTTCATGATGCTTAAAATAGCCCTCTGCTTACACATTTCACTGGTCAGTTTCCACTGTCAAAAGTTTGGACCAGTGCAGTATTCCTTGTCATTTTGAAAGAGAATATTAGGTTCCAAATTCTTCAAAAACATTTTGCTGTGGCTATTCTTTCCCCTTTCCTTAAACTCTAAAAGTTATAATTTTGCAATTTTTAAATGAAGCAAGAAATAGAAGAATAGGGATCCCTCACTAATACTACTGCTTCAGTCTATGTCATTTGGTATTTTTCTCTTGATTTGGGTTTGTTTTATTTTGTATTTTCCTAGAATTTATTGTGTTCTACTGCATGGAAGCTACTGCTTTAATCATTGAAAGAAACCTTTATCTCTTCTCTCTAGAGAACTGTACAAATACAGTAATGAAGATCCTTGTGTAATGGCAGAATAAGCACTTTCTAGGACTGATTGATGATTGATTATTGCAGGGCTATCTCCCTGTAGCTGTTCCTCGTGATGCTTTTTGACAAACAGCATTCATTCCCAAAATGAGTAATTTGTTTTGATCTGCAGTGGCTGTTTACTTGCTGGGGCAAAACTTAAGCTAATATTGCTCATGTTGAGCTGCCAATGTTGATTTCGAGTGCAAGCATAAGAAAATCCTGCCCTAAAAATAGACCAACATGTTTTTGTGAAAGCTTGTGATTATTGGTGCTTCTTACCATCTTGCACCAATAGTGCTTGTTTTTTCCTTCCTTCCCTGTTTTTAAGATGCCATTTGCAATACAGCTTCAATATGATTTAATTTACTGTTGGAATGTTCTCCTCGTTACTGCGCTGACAGCCCCACGGAAGATCCATCTCCACTTGTTCGGTTGCCAGCTTGGCTCCCTAACCCCTGCTGCTTCAGCCTTTGGCTTGCTGAGGGATTTTTTTTCCCCACTAGCACAAATTTACCTTTTCTAGGGCTCCAGCCAAAGTGCCTAAGATTCATGGTGCTTGCACTAAAAGCTTATGAAGGCAGACATTTGAACCAGGAAAAGGTTTCTGCGTGTGTCACTCCATTACAAAAGAGGAATGGTTTTGTGTAGAGATCTGGACTATTGGGAACCACAGCAAAGGAGAGATGTAATTCATGGAAATAAAATCATGGGGTCGTTCTGGACTGGTGATGACTCTTTTAGGTGCTGCTCCATGTGTGTGTCTTGGACCAGTCTGTAGCATGTAATAGAAAAGCCATGGATTTTTTAAGCAGAGCAAATCATTGATTTCAACTTTTGCTCAAAAACTGTTGGTACAAGACTTAAAGAAAGAAATTCAGTTTCCTTAGTACAGAGGTACTCCAAGACTGTTATCATTGCCTGGGACCAGAAAAACTATGTTTAAAATCTGTCTTTCTGAAGTTTTTATGTTTTATCTAGTGATGCAGCTGAATTCTAATTCATGGCTTCTGATTTCAATGAATTTATATCAATTTCTCCACCCTGTAAGATTTTTATTTTTTTTGTTTTCTTTTTTTAATGTATAATAGACATGCTTGTACTTGTACAGATGCAGCTGTGTCAGTGTTTTCTTTTAAAGCATATTTTGAAGCAAGAGAAAGCTGAAAAAGACTTTGCAGCTGGAAAACACTGAGATGCTGAACTCAAAGCTTACAAACAGGCACTGAACTTACTGTTCTGAACTTCTTAATTTTATCTTCTGTGCTTTCTACAACCTGTTTAACTCATAAATGTATCTACTATATTTTAACTCAGGCTTTTGAAAGTATCTAGTTTTAAATCAGTTTAAATATAGCCGAAAAAAATTAAGTACCTGATGCTGTAAATCCTTATTTCCTGAACTTGTCTTTACATGCCTAAATTTTCCTGTTGATAAATGAATGCATTTGAAGTCCTTTGAAATACCTGGATGGTTATTGACCTGAAGTGACTGTGCACATACAGAAAGGCTGTAAGGCCAGTGTCTTACTGTTTTTATAAAGAAACTTAAACTTGAACACAATTCACTTGCATTTTTTTGCATATATATTACAGAGGCTGTGATGAATAAAATAACTAAACTTCCCAGCTGGCATGTTTTTAGCTTTAGTCAGTGCATAAACGTTACTGACAGTAGCAAAATGCCTTTTTTTTTTTTTTTATTTGAACAGACAATAAAGAAAATAGGCTTGTAAAAACTGTATTTTATCATTTGTTGGCACAAAGTTTTAAGCCTTCTTGTTCCCCTCTCCCAGCTGTGTCTCCTTACTTCTGCTTTTATTTAGTCCAAAATTCCTGCTGTTTTCTTAAATGTGTGTTTGTACATCAGCTACTAATGTCCTTTGAATTGTTTGAGTTTGCTTTTCTTTGTCATATTAATGCTACTGTGAAACATTCCAGTTTTGAACCTAAAGGCAATACATTATTCCAGAAATCTGCTAGTGAGCCTGACCTTTTTTATATTTATTATTTTCATCTTTTCCTGTGTTTTTTTTTGGTTTTGTTTTGTTTTGTTTTATAGTAGCCAAGTATCCAAAAGACTCAACAGAAGAACAACCCCCTAAACTTCAAAATTCATGCAGTCAAAAATGAGTACAAATTCTGTAAGTCTTTGTCATGAAAAATCTCTGGGCAGCTGATTCAAGAGACAGACAAAAGAGACACAACAAGCTGCAAGGTAAGAGCCAGAGCCAAAAGTACCAGCAAAGCCAAAGGAGCCTCATGCAAGTCAAACATTCAAAGTCTCATCTGGCTCTGAGCCTCTTGTGTGGGCGCAGAAAGCAGGGACAGGGACTGTGACACTGAACGTCCTTGCCTAAGGGGATGTTGGTCAGGAGTGTAATATTATTTTTTGGCATAGATTTTTTTTCTTACAGATGTATTCAGGTAGTTACACAGATGGTTATTTCCCATTGATGTCAGAGATGAGTAGGTGAAAGGCAATAAAAATGAGCTGGTTCTGCATTGAGACAGTATCCACCTTAAAGAAGTAGTTGCAGAAAAATGTGTTTTCCTTAAGCTTTGCAAGTGGAATTCATATAAAAATGAGTAGATATAAAATCTGCCACTGTAGCATGCATTACAGTTAACTATCCAAATAGCCTTAGAAGGAGGGGTGAGTAGTGCTGTCCATAACTGTGGGCCAAAGTCATCACGAGGGGACAACAATTTCCTGGCTTTGTGTTATTATTTCTGCTTGACATGCTGTATGCCATCTGCATTTCTCCCACTCATTTCCTATGGCTGTTTCTTTTCCTCCCTACTTTTAGCTCTTGCTTGTTACTTTGGATTGTGCGGGTTTTGGTTTTGTTGGTATTGTTTTGTTTTATTTGGGTTTGGGGAATTTTGTTTGTTTGTTTTGTTTTGTTTTATTGACCAGAATTATTTTAAAAAGAAAGTATAATACATGATCTTAAAGCATTATTTTTATTTCACTTGGCTTTGTTTCCCCCTTTACCTCTCATACTTCTTTGCCTTTGATAGTGCTTTCTTTTGTCATGTTCCAGAAAGCTGCAATTGACTGTTTCATATTAAATACCTAAGGCATTCTTAGGTTCTTTCATTATTGTTGTTCCTGCTATTATTACTGTTTCTTGTTGTTATTGTTGTTTCTTTTTACCACTGTGGTGAATCAGAGAGGAGTCATGGGCCAGGAACCTGTTTGACTACTTACTCTACCAGTAGAGAACAAAAGATGAGCTGGTGCAGTCAAGTATTTCCAACACCCAAGTACCTGAAGAGGGGAAACAGGTGGATACAGAGAGCACAGGGAGCACTGGGAAACAAGGATCAGCACACTGTGCAGTGGTAGAGCATATCCCCAAAGTAATTGCTGACATGGAAAACTTTAAAGATGGATGGGAAGGAAGTTAAGGAGATAATTTCCCAAGTATTTATGAATAACTCTGTGCAGCATGCTAGAAAGTATGAAGAAGTGTATTTCTATGCCTAACAGGAGTATGGGAGAGGCTGGAGCTGGAAGAAGACTGTAAACCCAAGACAGAAGTCAATCATTTGATAATGAATAGACATGTAGCATTGTGAAGAGCTCTGAAAACAGCAACAAATAGTGTATATCTGACACTGCAGAGGAGACTGCACAAAGAAGGCAGCCATTGACAAAGCAATGAGCCAGGAAAATGATCTTAGCAGCAGTACTCATCTAGGATGACATTTGTTGGTCAAACTTGCAGTTGCTTTGCCTAAGTATAGTGTTGATATCCAAGTTTTGTTGCACAGGCAGATGGGGAAGTCTGCATCTTAACTGTTGTAGAAAGCAGGCATAAGTCTTGGATGTAAAGAAGAGAGATCTAGGAAAAATACCCTGCTCAAAGCTAAGTGGGAGACGATGAAAAAGTAGAAAGGGGAATCTTTATTTTAGCCATATTGAGATGTCAGTTTGTCACATCAGAAATGTCATGTCAGAACAACAAAGCTACAGCTCTGAAGCAGTAAGGTGGATGTGCGTGTTAACAACCTGGAGAGATTACAGTTTTTGGGGGGAGAGAGGGGAGAGAGGGTTGGTTTGGGGTTTTGTTGTTTTGGTTTTGTTTGTTTGTTTTTACTATGGAAGAATAAGATCAGCCAGTGATAAGCTATAAAATGAAGAGAAAAGGAGATTCAGGGATAGCTTTAACTAGGCTTTCTGCAGAAAGCTGAGAAAAGGGATAAGGAAGCTCCTGCCAAGAGGACAACCAAAGATAAAAAACGAAGAGATAAAAGAAGAATCAGGATCAAGTGAGTCAAAAACTGAACAGTTGGTGATGCCTTGCTGAGTCCAAGATTGAGAGGGGAAAAGTTGGCATCTGCAGTACACAAGTTCCACACCACGTAGGACACCGCTTGCCTGACTTTGTTTATGGGTCCTGAGGGTTATTCACACGTGAACAGATGATACCAAACTCTCTGCTGTTATGGGTGCCTAAGGTCCATACCACAGGGACCTGTGCTAACCAGTTTCAGTCAAACTTGTATCATCTCTGCGATGCTCCCAACTCACTTCTGTGATTGTAATATCTTATGTTTTCTAACTTGGATTGTCAAAGAGGTCAAATCGAGGTAGGTGTTTATAATCTACCATAAGTCACAGAAACTGATCCTGATAAGGGTGGACTACTGTCTCCCCTGTTTCATCCCAGTGCTGAAACAGAAAAACATTATACCAAAGCAAAACAACCAAATGCCACAAAATATTATTTTCTCAATAGGTGGCATCCTCCCCATATCTTTCCTTTTAATTTCCAATCTACAACTTCTATCCATTTCCTCATTAGCTTCTCCATAATTGACTCATCAACAACTCATTTCTTCAAGCTGTTTTCACCCTGTCTTGCCACATACCAGTCTTGAATTGAGTCTAGGAATTTTATGAAAGATGAGGATGAAAATGAAAAGCTCAGAAGATACTCTGGAGATTATTTAGGCTCTAACTATCATTTGGCAATCAAATGAGCATTTGGGAGTTAGGATTAAAGACGAATAGTGAAGAAGAGCGTAACATTTGATGGCAGAGCTACAAAGAAACAACCTTCATTTTCTGGCTTTCTGCAATGCTATGCAGCTCTTGCCTCTGCCTCCTGCTGCATACAAGACAAGGAGATCATCGTACAGGAGCTGTGCATTCAAACAGATATTTTCCCCTTTTTAGAGAGACTTGATTTCAATTGAAATGAGTGCAATGTAGTGATTCAGACATTTGATCCACCACAACAGGTCAAGTGTGAGAAATAAAAGAATACCCTTGTGAAACTTATTCTTCAGAAGAATTAGCTAGGTTCCTTTGGAAGGAGGAGTACAAAAGCAATATCTCTAATCTCATAAATGGTTTTATTTTTAAACCCACACTCAGTGGCACACAATAACTTTCCACTGACAGATTTGCCCACTAATTTCCTAGAAAATACTTTTTTAGACATTGTGTGGATTCTTGTTTCTACTTTAAAAATAAAAATGTAACAACACTGATGGTGAAAAATAAGACAAAAGCCTGTCATTACAGCCACATGTCTAAGCTACGAGTCTCCCATGCAAACACATAGCAATTACAGACTTAACTTGTGGGAAAAAGGGATAGTTGCTGTATGCAACTCTGTGATTAAAGCATCTGTTACTAGTCTGTTAATTTTTTTTTTTTACTGTAATGGTGGTGTACATGATCTGTAGGATTTCTCCTCTCATATTCTCAGAAAGGCTAAAAGGGATATAAAGTCTTTTAGGTCTCAGCTGGAATGCAGATTCAGCAACATTGAAGTTGGAAGAGAAATAAATGGTATTTTATACAGATATTGGAAATGTGCTTATCTGGAACCTATATGGTGGAAGTGAGTACATATAGGGTTGGGCTAAACTTACTAGGCTAAGTACTTTGCCGGTGTAAACGGTGTGAACCTGACTTCACACTTCTGACTCTTAGAGACTTATTTATGTCAGAATATTTTCTTTCAAGTTCTGATGTAAGATGAGGATAAATTCTTCTCTGACAACATAAAATTCCTTGGCTTCTTAAAATTTGAAAGTGTGAAACCAGGGTAACATTAACAGAGTTTAACTCTTACAAGTAGGGGGGAGTTGTAGTACTGGCTGAATTGGTCACTAACCAGTTCAGTTCTGTTGTTCCTCTTTCAGTGTATCCCACCATTAGGATGATGAAAAAGTTAAAGGTAATATTCAGCTGGCTATGAAGGGTAAGGATTTTCCACAAAGTCTCCCTCATTGAGTGGGAAGGTACAGGTTCAGTGTCTACAAATCCCTCCTAGTATTTGCCAGTTTTGAAATCTACACTCAGCTTATATTTGGAATGACAAAACCTTACTTGCTGAACAATACACACAGGTCCAACACAGAAAATATGTCCACAGAGATGCAGATGTTCCTCTACCACATTCAAATGCGGCTAGATCACATTCTCCTGGACTAGGTCCTTCCCTTGACCCATGATGAGTCCTTCCATAGATGACTGAACAGTTCTGGTTTGAACTCCATCAAACTTACGCAGATAAGAAAGGACCGTTGCCTCTTCTTCCCATGTATTTCCAAGTCCTATAATACAGACATGTATTCCTCCTTTGCTGCTTTTAAATAGATACTACTTATTGCTTCCAGTGTGTGGGTACAGAGGGGGAGTCAGAGCCCTCAGTTCAGCTGTTCTCCCTGCCCCTCTATTGCCCGATCCCTTGTAAGAGAGTGCATTTGCTGTCCTGGTTCATATGTCTCATGCTGGTGGCATAGATCGCTCTTCTCCTACTTTACATGCTAGTGTGGTTTTTACTAGCTTGTTTGGCTTGTTTATATGACAGCTTATTCATTGGCTTGATATTTTGCTGTGTGCTTTATTTATACAGTTGCCTGTTGGGGTCTGGAAAGGATTTCCCATAATGGCAGATTGGCTGGTCAGACTGGATTTTTCAGATTCCTCATAGCGGTGGTACTAAATGTTAGTGATTAAGTATAACCTTATGTCAGATATCAATAACAGTAACCAAGGCTGGTTCAATAATATGTCTAGGGGACCCTTCCTAAAATAAATAAAACATATGGCTCAAGCCCATACCTAAAGCTCCCAGGCTTTAGGGACTTAAAATTTAAGCCCTCTAGTCACCTTTACAGGTATTTCTTCCCCAGTCTCACTCTTGGGAATATGAAACCACAGGCACACAGCGTAACATAGATATTTATATTAAAAATGAAATGAAGCATACCTCAAATAATGCAATGGAGACAATACCAGCCTCTGATTCACAATTATTATTTGACCCTCTGACTGAGACCTAGTTGGTGTTTTTCATATCCACAGGACTTTTGCTCTCTTTTACTTCATCCACCTCTCCCCTCACTGTGAATTTTAACAGGTTCTGGGACATCTGACCAGACTTTAAGGGCTCTCATGGAGCCTGTGGGGTCTGTGGACACTTGGGGAGTCCCCCTCACGTAGTGCAGTGTCCCAGGTTTGACTTCACAGCCTAGGTGCTGTGTCAGCTTCTCCTGCAGCATCTCTTGCTGAGGATGCTGCTGCACCACTACCCTGACTGGTAGCGTGGGGAGCATGCTCCCATTAGGAACAGCCTCATCTTGCCCACATCAACTCTGCACAGGGTATGAGCCAGAATAAAAGAGGGAATCAGTAAACTGAAGTAATCTATCGCTGTATCCAGGTGGGCAGCTTTCTACAGGTTACGTGTCTTCAAAACATTACTATCTTTCCTGCAGCTACTGTACCACGTAATGCTTCCTCAGTGGTTAGAAACCACAGAAAACACCTGAATACATGTATGCTCTGATTTGTTTACAAAGAATGTAACAAATGGCAGAATCAAGTTTTCCTATTGTTCCACCAGAAAAGTGGTGTCTTTAAATATTTGACCATGCACTATTTTTTTTCCCTACAGGATTCCCATTCAGTGCATGGGTTCAAATACTAGAGTGATGAATTTTTAAAAGCTATTTACAGCAAATGACAGAATCATAGAATCACAGAATATTAGGTGTTGGAAGGGACCTCGAAAGATCATCTAGTCCAACCTCCCTGCCACAGCAGGATTCCCTAGACCAGGTCACACAGAAGCATGTCCAGACAGGTTTTGAATCTCTCCAGAGAAGGAGACTCCACAACATCTCTGGGCAATCTGTTCTAATCTTTGTTCAAATGTAGCTGGTGAACTTGAAAGCATTTTAGTATTTCTGGCATTCTGGAATGCAACATTCAACTCAAAGGATTTTTTTGAATGGTGATCAGGCTTTGTATTGAAGATAAATTGGTTTGTGTGGCTGTAAATTGTACAAGGAAAGGCAAGTGATAGAACAGCCACTTAAAACATACTCTGACTAATTAATGTCATTATAGTAAGCAGGATGGTTATAGATGAACGATTAGAATAGTAAAGCAGGCACTATTCATCAACATTATTCCTTCCTTTCAACTTTCCCAGGCACAATGGCTACATGAGAGGAAGACTGTGAAGCATTGCCATACAATACATCTTTAGCCCTAACGTGATGATGCTGTGTGTGCAGTTTCTGACTAATGCACTGTTAATTGCAGTTAATATCCTATCTGAATGATTCCATTAGCCTATTTATTACTTTGCTGATAAACAAACATTTTGACAGAGGTGGTTTGTGTTATGTGTGCTTAACTTATTTTAAAGTAAACTTACGGTTATGATTTGTATAAAGCCTGAATTGTATACATATGCAAACATACAAACATAGCTCTTGAAAAATGTATTAACTCCATTGGATACCTAAACAGGTATTTTCAGTGAGATTATTTCTGTTTGCTTTATTTGAGGGATGGTACATAGTGAGTAAAAGAAAAAGAAGAAAAACCTACTTTCAGGTACCTCAGAGTAACATTTCCCATTTTTCCAATACAAACCTTGAAAGTATTCAGTACTGAATAATGGACATTTTCACAAAACGTATCTGTCTTGTTCAGCATTTTCAGAAAGAACTAAAAGTGTGCTGTAGCAAAGTCAGATGCAGCAAAGTTTTTAATGTTTTATAAACATTTGTAAATATGCCATTGCTATGGTATGTCAGCTGATAACTTTTAAAGCAGGTGAAGAAAAGATTGGGTTTTTTTTTTGTTCTGTGGTAAGATTTTGTGATTTTAAATACCTCTGCCCACTTATTGTTTTAATTCTCCAAGTTAACTAATTTGCAGTGAGCCTCCAGACCTTTGCTGAAGAGTGGATGTGCAAACTTATTTATACGTGTTGGCAGCATCTCTATCATAAATTCCTTGAGTCATTGAAAAACAATAAACTGAACATGCTTCAAGAGGAACTAGTGCCTCTCATTGGTATTACTTCTTTCAAGATGACAGGAGACCTCAAGAGGCCTGAGAGTTCTTCGTTGTATGAGTTTGTGACTAATAGGTAGTTTGATGGGACGAGCGCTCACCACCTAGGGAAATGGAAGCATCTTTGAGCTCAATACCTTTTGTGCCTCATTTTTTTGTAGGTTATTGTTGTGAGGCCTGCAGGGACCTCTTTTGCAGTTTACATCCACAGACAATACATGATCAGCAAAATCTTTCTTAGTTTTACTGTTGCTATTGATCTGCTGCTATTTCACGCTGTGGCTAATTTGCTTGTTAGAAGTCATTTTAAAAGGTAATTACAGTTTTATAGTCTGCCCAACTCTCAAATTTATTTCTTGCCTAATTAAAAGATACAGTCCTAGCAGTGAAAGGCTTCTTTTTGAGCAAATAAGGGACAGTTTGTTTCCTGATTTTTTGTTTCACTCTTAATCTGAAGGTTAGTCTGATAATAGACAGAGACAACTGCAGTTTACTAAGACTCTTGCATCTACAAATCCAAGTTGTATAAGGTTGGAAATAACATAGTGACTTACCAAAAGTACACAAGAAACTCTTGTGTGTACTAAACAGAGTAATAGTTTCTGAGAGATTTCATACTAGCTAAGACCATAGACTGAGGAACACACCATTAGTCTCTATCTTTGTGCCCTGTAATTTTTTCTTGACATCATATAAGCATGAGATAAAAAGAGGAAGAAATATGATATCTAAATTACGTGTATATTAAGTTGAATTAAGTTTATCTGAATATCTGATGTGAATCTACCTAAAATCCCAGTCCTAAAATTGAGCTGGGCTTTTCACTGCACTTATCTTTCTAATGGAGCTAAAGAGCTGCTTGATTTTATTATGACTAGAAATATAGAATGATAGAATGGTTTCGGCTGTAAGGGACCTTAAAGATCATCTGGTTCTGATCCTACTACCATGGGCGGGGGCATCATCCACTAGACCAGGTTGCTCAAGGCCTCATCCAACCTGGTTTTGAACACTGTCAGTAATGGAGCAGAAGTGAAACATGTTTTGGAAAGGATTGGGGAGGGGATGCTGAGGGGTTTCACAGATTTAACACTTCTCTAGGGCTCAGCCAAACCCAGTGTGAATAAGCAGCTGCACATTTGGTCTGGAGGCACAAAAGTAGCTTCCACTGTTCACAAACAAGAGAGGAGATGCAAGATTTTTTTTTTCTCATTCATACCAGTCCATCTGAGTTTGGGAAGGGAGGTTTTGTCCTGTAATTTCTGTAACTGTCTTTCAGGAAATTCCAATTCCAATGTCTACCTCCAACAACAGTGGGAACCAGAGTTCTACAATTTTGAAAGTTAACTATGTTTATTATCTAAACTAAAAACCCCAATCTGAATTGCACCTGGGATTTGGGAGCACTTCTATATCACTGTGTTTTCCCAATCCCTTAGCTAATATCCTACCCTTGAACAGCTTTACAGTTCATGCCTCTGCTTGGAAAGATATCACTTCAGCTGCATGAGATTATGGGCCCAGTATCTAGCAAGCCTGTTCAGAGCAGGGGTAGATTCCAATGGTTTGAAAAAAACACCAACAAATTTTCCTGTTTTGCTTTGTTTGTTCCAAGATCTACAAACATTCTGCCTTGCTCCCCCAACAGATCCCAGGAAACTCCTGTGACCACATGCACTGGGCACTCTAGAAAGCTGTGGGCTTTGGAAGGGAAGCTCTGGTGCTGCCAAATTCTTGCAGGTGAACCACATACTATTTGCCTTAGCCTGTCTTGTCAAAAACTTATCAAAGTGCTGTGTTTATCCTAGGTGCAATTCTCCACAGATTTCCCATGAACTGGTAAATTTTACTTGCTGAGGAGACTGTCACAAAACATTTTACTAGATAGGGTAGCTAAAACACAAAATGGAAAAAAGTGATCTGAGTGACTTGCCTGAACACAGTTTTACAGGGCGCTTGCAGTAACCACTAGTAGACAGCACAGTCTGTGGTAATGCTAGTGACATTTGGGTTACTCACAGAAATGCCAGATGATGATATCATGTATTTACATCTCTCCTAACATGACTGTCAGATTGAGGATTCCTGTAAGAGGGGCTAAAAGCCTCCAAAAGTGACATTTCTGCCTCTTTTGTTGCATGAGACAATCCCAAGAGCCTGTTGGATATTCTCTGGCAGGAAGCCGGCAATCTGGCAGAGCAAAAGGAACTTGCATCCCACCGCTGTGACTCCCCTGGAACCACCAAGGAGCTGCAAGGTACAGGTGAGGTAAATGCTATTTCATGGCATTAAGGCAGCACATCAGGAACAACCATGAGTCCCTCTCAGCACAGCAGGAGATAAATTAGCCTGAGTTAATCCTTGAGGGCTAGATGACAACTTTACAACCTTCTGAGGGTAAGTGTCAGGACATTTGGCTTTAAATTAGAAAAGAGTAGATTTAGATTAGATATTAGGAAAAAATTCCTTACCATGAGGGTGGTGGAACACTGGGACAAGTTGCTTAGGGAGGTGGTTGAGGCCCCATCCCTGGAGGCATTCAAGGTGAGGCTAGACAAGGTTCTGAGCAACCTGATTTAGTTGGGGCTGTCCCTGCTCACTGTAAGGGGGTTGGACTAGATGACCTCTGGAGGTCCCTTACAACCCAGATGATTCTATGATTCTATGATTTTTACTTTGACCCTGAAGCAACAGAGGAGGGAGATAGGAGTTTAAGGAGGCTGGTTCCCTCCTCCAGAGGGATGTTCTGCTCACAGCTCATGTTGCTGCACTCCTTGGGCTGTATCTCACTCCCAGATCCATGCCTCTGGCTTATGTTTGCTTCCTGAGAAGTTGCTTTTTAGAGCAGAATTTCATTAACAGCCAATGCAGCTAACTCAATATTGAAGTAGGTGTGGATTAAAAGAAGCCTTGAAAATTGTACAGGCACATGGAGAACTTTTTGACTAGTTGGAGCCTGTCAGTCACCCTGGAAGATTTCTTTACTCTAGAATATGTGCTTTTACAACCAAAGTAGTGAAAACCTTTGAAAACAGGCATCCACAAGAAACAAGTGGCCAAACAAGCTCAGTTAGCCATTTTTAATTACTTGTTGTAGCTGTGTTATTAATTTTCAGTCCTTCTCAGTCAGCTGGGGCTTGTTAAGCCTATAACCAGAAGTAACTGGCAGGCAAGAGAGACTTCTAGGCATCTTCACCCCGACCCCACTCCATCTTTTTTTCTAATAATTAAAATAAAAAGGGAAGAATAGTGCAGGTCTATCTTTTCAACACTGTTTTCCTTATTATTTTTACATTAAATTATCATTTGTGGTATTGTCTTCCTTCCACATTCCTCTGATGGTATTCTCAGTTTCCTGATACCTGCTTCTTAACTGGGTCTTAAATCTGCTGGAGCCTAAAGCCACAGGAAACACAAAATGTTTCAAAGAAATGGCATTTAGGAAGCATGCTGTGGTCTTCAGTGAGACTTCAGCTATTTTGTTAAAGTAAGATCTTGAGGATCCTCTGAATTGGATTCTGGGAAATCTGTGAAAATTCTGGATTTCTTAGATGTTTTATTCCTGTAGCAGTTTTCATCTTGGCAGCCATTGGTCAAATGTGCAGGCAGTTGAATATCTTTGATTGTTTCCGTGAACTGCTTTTGCTTCAGCCATACAAGGAATTGTCCATCACTCCTCTGAGAGATTACCTATTTTAGTCCTGTGTTTCAGCATTGTCTTGATGAGTAAGTGCTAATACAGCTATTAAAATACATGCAATACTATGCTTTCATGGATTTGAGGCATGTGTTTCCCATGATCCCAAATTTCTGAGCAGTACATAAAGATTCAGCTGCTCAGCTCTCATTAAAGCCAGTGAGTCAAAGGACACATAATGTTTTGGCAATCTTATCCCAGATAGCTCCAGGATAAATTTTATGCATGGAAGCTGCTCAGGTGTTTTTGAGACCAGGATAATCTTTGTCTTTAAAAAAAAAAAATCAAACAAACCAACCTCCCTAAATTCTTTGCTTCATATATGATTTAATGAGACACAATATAGGGTGATTTAATTGCATATCTGACAGCTAATTGACTCTTCACCATAACAAGGCACAATTTCAAGTCATAGATGTTAGAACAACCTTTGATTGCCTTTTGGCCTGACTCACATCCCCAAGGACCCCTGGGCTCTAATGGGCAGGGTGAAGACTCCTAGGTGAAACCCTTTTAGAGGACATGGGTCTGCTGAGGAAAGATCTGTGGAGGGCAGAACCCAAAGGAGGATGGGAGAGCTCCCTAAGAAGATTCCAGGAGTATAATCCAGCATCTGTAAATGTTCAAAGCCCAATACTACCCTAGTGAAATCAATAGGATTTTCCTGGGATGAATAATAACCAGTCCAATTATATTATTATGCTGATGAAGAGAATAGTCCTAGGAAACAAAGTCAAAATGATTGCTTGTATCAGTGCAATAATACTGACATTTTCAAACACAACAGCTATGGAAAATTCCAGTAAAACTAATAGTGTCTGGAGCTTGTTAATTTGGATTATGATACACAAAAAATCTTACAGAAGGATTTTGGTAAACAGAAAGTACATGATAACTAAAATGAGCTTTCTCACACCTGCTTGCGATGCCTGCATGAACTCTGCCCTGTATAAGCCACAGACTCTCTTGCTTGTGTAACCATAAACATTTGTTTTATTTTTAGTTACATTTGGGATTGTGTTTTCTAATTTTGAAATCCTTCACTGAGCATCAGTAAACCACTTGTTAAACCATTCTCACTTAACTGGCAGCATGAAGCTCAGAGGTAAATCAGAGCTACGCCAGTTTCTGGGGAAGTTGGGTTTGATATTCTGGTTTTGTGAAACCTGGTGGAGATGAAGCAAAGCCACAAATGTCAGTCCACATCTAACTCCCCCAAAGTTCAGAGAGATTCAGATCTGCTGCCTAGAATGTGTCTACTCAAAATCCAGGCTGCTCTTTTATTCATATCACACCTCATAAATGTAAGTCACAGTGGCAATTTCAATGTACTTAAGTTATGTATAATTGGTTCCTAAAGCTGCCTGACACAGAAAACAAGCATATTAAATTCAGATTTACACAATTCCTTATGTCCAATCCCCATTTAGGTGAGATTATTTTTGTTTCTCGTTTCAAAGCAGTGCTGATGTTGGTTTCTTTTCCAGCATAGCTAATAAAGAAAAAAAAAAAATTTAAAAGTCCAGGTCATTAAGCTGTCAGGAAATCTATAAGAGGCATCACTTCTTCTAGACCAGATTTAAGAAGAATTAAAACTGAAACCTTCATAATGACTCTTTAAGTCTCTGAGTAGTTAAAATAAAAGGAAGAAAGAAAAAACAAATATAGGGAGCATGGAAGCATTTTAATGCAGGCATCAATATGAAAACTAACATTTTTTGCACCACTGTGTGGAACATTGTAGCTATAAAAAAATAAAATAAAATCAAGTAGTGGGGGACATTACAACTACCAGAAAGCCTTATCAGGACAAAGGTTCTATATGTCTTGTAAAAGCTGGATTAATCTCATCTCACAGGAGCTGTCACTATTACAACTAACCCTGGAGCTGTAAAATGAGCTGTAAAATGGATTTGATTCCAGAATATTACAAGTTCTGTCATTATGGCTAAGATTAATAACGTAGCCTGATGTAGGTCTACTGCTCGTGGTGATGCAAGGATGTCTACGAGAAGAAACTACTTTGGAATTATAGCTGTCTTAGTGGAAATAAAAGGGCAAAAGAAAGCACATTGGAATAATTAAGAGTAACAGAGAGATGAATGCTCTGAGCAAGGTAGTAGGGAAATAATTTCATGGGGACAGATAATAGAAAAGGTTATGTCCAAAGTAAGTTAGCAGCTTTAATGCTGGAATAAAATTATAATGTGTTTCTGTATGGCTGAATGATATGCTAGAGCATTGCGTAATTGGTGAGATTTCAGGGCTTCTAACAGTGTTGTTGCACAGGCTCCTCTACATGTTCTGCTGTCATCCATGCCTTTGGGATGTAAGCACCAAACTGTCTGCACATGAAGACAATGGGAGGTGCATCACTGCTGTGACTTCAGAAGAAAAGTTATTTTCTGCCCGGTTTCTTTGCAGGCTGAAGCCTAGTTGTGTGGATATTGCATATATGATACTTCCTGACATTAGAGCTGCTTTTGCATACATCAAATTCTTCAGTATTAGTCATCTGTTTTTATAGGTCTACTATGGGTTGCTTTCAGACAAGCAACTAGGTAAGCACATAGCTCTTCCTTCATTTAGAATGGTGTAAATTGAGAATGCAGGTCTGGAACACCACTTTAGGCAGTTGGCAAATGGGAGTCTAGTTAAGCAGGCACTGGATTCCCAGCCTTGAACTGGCATCACCAAAACAGGTGGGAATAGCAAGGATATAGCTGTGCTGGTTCTTGGTGGCCATTGTCATGGATCACAGGGACATCACCTGAGAAATACCTCTGTTAGAGAGTAACCTCTATAACATACACTGGGTTCCCCAAGCCACAGTTCTCATGCCAGTTATGCACCTGTGCAGCATGCTGACTGCCAGAGGTCTGTTCATCGCTGTCATGAGAAAGCACCGTGCAACTGGGATGTAACATGTCAGGATGTAGCATGTTGAGATGCTTTCAAGTGCCAACCTTCATTTAGCCACTCATGGGAAGGACCAGGACAGAGAGGGAGACCAGGGTGAAATGGTTTGGGGAGGAAAAAGGTGGTGAGAGGTTGGATTGGCTGTGGTGCGCAGGAAGCAGAGGGAACAGGAACTGCACAAGGTAAAAATGGGATGAAAAACTGGAGGCAGAGGATTTCAGAACTGGGGTTCGTATGTGTTGACAGTCGAGAAAGAGCTAATATGTATTTTTTTCCCCTCTACTAAGTGGTTGAATGTACAAGCCAAAATTCACAGTTGTCGTTTCATTTCTTTAGCTCTTGTTAGGGAGACATATTACAAATCTCGTAGGAAGAGAGACAATGGTGCAACTTGAACTCTACAATTAGTTAAACAGTGCCACAACTTAATGAAGCTTTGCTACAGTTTCAACTTCTTATTCACACTATAGCAGCAAGACAGGGAGGAGTAAGATTAAATAGGGAACATTATATTATCTCCACTTAACTATACAAATGACATTCATATGTTAGACCTTTTCCTCTAATTACTTTTTTGCTCCTTCCTTCAGAAACAAAAATGTCTTCATAAAATGAAACTGATCCTTTAGGAACAGCATTTTCCTAAGAAATACAGTGTTCTTTTCCTCTTGCTGGCTTTTTTGTCTTGCTGCCATGTGTTCATCTGGGGTTAGGTCAGTGTGGTTGGTGTGATAATGTGCTTCATTTGTCTCCCTGTGCTTGAGTACTTACACATAAGTTATGACTGCTGAAGCCACAAGTGTGTGGTGGGGTAAAAAAATCATATTAGCCTGAAGTCTGTCAGGATCAGGTCCAGTGATGCAGTTTATTTTTCTTTTGAAGGTGAAGAGATGATAGTGCATGTGAGAACATAGACACATTCCCACTTTGAGATGCCCAAATCATAACAGGAAATTCTGGAGAGAGGTTCCTCTAAGATTCATCCCCCAGATAACAGCTCTGTGAAAGAGCAAGTCTCATCTAAGCAGCTGGTATAGCCTCAAAACACAGCAAGGTTTCTTGAAAGCACGACCAATCTAGGTCCCATTGGCTTCAGTGGCCTTTGTCCCTGGCTTCCATGAGTCTGGGTTAGCCTTTAAACAGCAAGTTCATTTACACAGAAAGCATGTTACTTTACAATGACTCTTTAGGTAACCACATTTGATTTGCAGTTTTCTTTAGACCAGCCAATACTACAAAAGGTTGGGGAAACGTGGGACTGTCAGAAATGAAACGAAATGTTGGCAAGAAAAGCCAACAGTAGACACAAAGTTCTGCAGCCAGAGAGGAAGAATGTTTTCTCTTATGCATGTTGTTTTAACATAAAGGACCAGAGAGGCAGAGAATATTGGGGTATATCTCAAGACACTGACTACTGGGAACAGTTAATAACTTTTTTGCTGTCACTTGTTTCTGCAGTCCATTCAGTTTGGTGTCTAGTAACAGGGCCATAATCTCTAAGAGCTTGCAATCACTACATCTGAGTTCAGATTCCCAATCTGTATTGGTGTTAACAGGGATCATGCAGCTTAAGAGCCGAGGCAGCATTTTAGAAATGAAGGAGTGTCGGATTGCTGAGTGTATCCCTTGCCAGTTCTCAGCAGTAAGTTGTTATGTTTTTAATTGTCAGCTGTGACACCACTGCTGCTGGAGGTTTGTCATGGCACTGGAATTAGGATGGACCACAAACTCAGTCGTGTTTGTTGATTTGCCAGACCCAAGAACAGAAAGAAAATGTGACATCTTAACAGAAAGAAAACATGGGAATTAAGGAGAAACCTAGGAATTCTTCATGCATAATACAAAATACAATGTAGGATTAATTTCTGTAGTGAAATAACTCCTTCTGTGGTCTCAAGTTCATGATTCTTTGTGTTAATCTGAATATTTTTTATTAATAGATTGGGATTGTATCTGTTTGTTTGGGTTTTTTTTGGGGAAGGAATATTTCTATTTGGGCATAAGAAATGCCTAATGTGTCCTGACATGAAAAGTGGATGAAAGACAGGAGAATAATATTCAGTTACATTCTAATACTATAAGTCTTAGTCAGACTACTAACTTCTGCTAGGTTCTTTCACCACATGAGGAACTCCAACAGGTATCACTATGCACCAAGCTTTTTTCAGATATAGTGAAGACACTGATGCTGCCCTGCTGTGTATATGGCATAATGGACTTGATGTATACACCTAATTCCCTCCCTGTGATGGACTGAGATCTGATCTACATTCAAAATCCTTTTGTAATACAGTGTGTGGTTTGCTGCAGGTTAATTGATAGCAATTGACTAATAAGGTGTTTCACTGTTGGAAACAAGTGGCATTAATTTGGAACAAAGACAGTACCGAAGAATCTGATAACAGCGAAGCGAAGGTATGGTTGATAGTTGAAGTCACATGATTTAAAGTGTATCCTCAGAGAGAACTTGTTATTGTAAGAAGGGTCTAGGGCTTCTTCAGAAATCTAGATGGCTTTTTCTTTTTTTCTGAAGAAATTTTCAAGGCAAATGTGTGAAGAGCAATATTGACTGAGAAATAAATGTCACTAGTGGCCATAGAAATGCAGAAGACTAATGGAAACTAACTTAAACTGATACTAAAGAAATGAAATAAATTGGATAAAAGGAGAAATCTATATGTGAGGAGAAATTTCTTTATGGAAGGGTCGTGAAGTCTTGGAACAGGCTGCACAGGGAGGTGGTGGAGTCACCATCCCTGGAGGTGTTTAAAAAAACATTTAGATGTGGTGCGTAAGGACATGGTTTCGTGGTATGTTAGTGACAGGTATGGTTGGACTTGATGATCTTAGAGGTCTCTTCCAACCTCTGTGATTCTGTGATTCTGTGATTCTATGATTCTGTGAAATGGGCCTATGGTATGTATAAAAGACATCAGTTAATTTGTCTGTTACCCTGTCAGTATGTTCTGCGTGCAACTGATAGCATTATCAGAAAGACAAAATGTGTATTCCCTGAGTATGCTCGGTCTGACTCCTGATTGCTGTAGACCATACTAGCATTGATGTTTAAAACAACCCTGTCTAAAACCCAATGAATGCATAATTGTATCTTAGCACCCTCAGCATCAGTGTCTTAACCCTCTGCTTAATTTTTTCAGCTGTGAGGTTTAGCTTAGAATCAGATGTGCAATTAGTCTGAGTGTGTGATTATTGTAGCAAAGTGATTTGTGTCTGCTAGCCAAATTACTTCAAACACTTAGTGCTTTTATTCATCAGATTAACATTTGGTGTGGAACAATTATGTGGATATACCTCTCTTGTTGATTCCCTGCCCTCAAACTCTTCAGATTTTTGTTTTCATGACAGTTTGTATCTTTGACCATACTTAATGTATACTGTTTTGATGACTTTAATTTAGTCAGTAATTCCTTAATTATTAAAAACGTTGATACAAAATTCAGTAGTAAGTATATATTTGAGTGATTAATTCATATCTTATGACCATAAGCAGCTTTTGATCTTTTAAAACCCAAATAATAGTAATTTGGGTAATTTAAAATCTTAAGCCTAACTACTACAAAGTCAGAAGACCATTGGATATTAGGAAAAAGTTCTTCACCCAGAGGGTTCTGTGTGACCTGGTCTAGGGAACCCTGCTGTGGCAGGGGGATTGGACTAGATGATCTTTCGAGGTCCCTCCCAACTCCTAATATTCTCTGATTCTGTGGTTGTGGAGAACTGAACCTCACTCCCTGGGGAAGTAGTCATGGCACCAAACCTGAATTCAAGAAGCATTTGGACAACCCCCTCAGGCACATGATGTAATTTTTGGGGTTGTCCTGTGCATACACAGGAGTTGGACTTGATCCTCATGAGTCCCTTCCAACACAGGACATTCTATGGTTCTATGTCTCTATACTAGAGCAAAGATACAAATTAGAGAAGGAAGATCAGTAAAATACTATTTGTACATTTTTGAGCTTTTTGTATCTCATTCAAAGGACCTCACTGGATTATTTCTTGAACATATTCTCTGTAAAACTTTTTAAAGCCCCAGTGTCAATGCTTACCATTTTCCATGTAGCACATAAGGTCTAATTTGCGTAGGAAAATAATCAGCTACTCTTCAGTTGTTGTCCAAAGATGGACACTTGCATTGGAGAAATGTTTGGGTTTACCTGCTGGAAAAGAAATAGCTCAGATTACTGGAGATCAGTATCTATGCATAGGCATGCAACACAAACTTGCTAAGACTCTCAAAAGAGTGCTTTGGGGAGATGGGAGTTTAATGTGGAAGATCATGGTACTACTGCTTCTCATCTCACCCCATCACTGGCAAAGGATTTCCAAAGGTTGTTGTGCCTTTTCTAGGACCAGCCTGGTCTTCCCCTGCCCAGAATATAGATATAGGAAACAATTCTTAAATTAAATCCCCAACACAAAGGCAATCACATCACAAATAGAGATCCCTCGAATATATTATGCACGGGCTAATTAAAACTGTGACCTGGAATTAACATGTGGAGGACTAGAGTACATCACACACCATACACTACCCATGAGTGGTGTACAAGGGCAAATATTACCAGAGTAGCACCATGTTAATCTTATTATTTCATAATTGTTTAATTAAGGAAAGGGCCTCTGCTCCAGAAGTGGGTGCAGTTCCATCAAAATGCACACGTATAGCTGGTATCTTGCAGTATCTTACAGCCACTGGGATATTAAAATTTTGACCCTTCATACTTAGGTTTCTTTTAACATCATTGGCATCTGAGCAATTGACATGTAAGGTTTTATTAATGGGACACCTGAAACATCCCTTGTCTTGGAGAACCAACTTATATAGAAGATTTACAGACCACAGGAAAACGTGCATCACGTTTGTTCAACAAGCAATGTTACTGTAATGTTGTTGCGCAACGGGGTTTTTGGCTAGGATTCGTCCTGAGGTGGTTGTCAGGACCCAGTGCACTAGCACAGACCCCATTTTACTCCTGCAGCCCCTGCAAGCACAGAGCTTTGGTCTCTCTGCACAAACAGAGCCCCATCTGGAAGGGCACATGATTTTTCTCCCAGCAGATCAGGACGTCAGGATGGAGGGAGTCTGTCCAGAGAAAAAGAGGGTTGACCTTATGTTGGTCTACCTGTCACTGACCTGCTATGTGCAGGCACCCTAGAAACACTCTGAGTGGAGGTGCACCAGTGCTGCAGCTGTAGCTGAAACCAATTCCTCTCTGGTAAGTGGGTAGCAGCACTGACATTTAGGTTATTTGGGTTTGGATAACTTGGCCTTATCTCATTCATTCTAGGCTGCCTGACATTTTTTATTGCAAGCACTGCTCCCATCATTTTTTTCCCCTGGATTTTAGGTTGCAAGAAATATCTATAATACTCAAAGAATTTTCCAAGCAGAAATTTGCAAACTAACTCTGAATGATTCCTAACACCATGGGCCTTCCTGAGTAACTGAACCCCTACTCACTCCAAATAGAACTAATTGCTACTAAACAATACTATACTGAAACATCACACTCATAAATTGATATGTAAACTTTAGTAGTGCCAACAACAGCTGCTTTTATTAGAGTTATTGTGACCATCTATCAAGGCTCAGTGTCTAAGCCCCCTTGGTGGATCGTTTTTCCCTGGTCAACCCAGTCAAAAATCTCTGTCCAAGCATGCAGCAAGTGCTTTGTATTTTAAAAAACTCAGGAATGTTGCAATTTCTTTTCCACATGTCCAGACTTCTTTAGGGAAACGCTTTCAGGATAGACTGTTTGAAGAGTTCTCTGGCCTTCCTGGTTCAGATGGGGTTGACAAACATGAACATCATAATTAGTGATTAGTTTTAATTCTAGAAAAAACAAACATATTCCAGTGATTTAAAAAACACCCAAACCAAAACAAAGAAAAGTTAGAAGGTTTTAAGTGAAAAGACCAATATCTTCATTTGCAGCCACTACTTTGCTGTGAAACCTGGCTTCTGATAGGAAGACCTTGCCCAGTGCCCTAAGACAGTGGTGTGGTTTCAGCCCCATTTTGTCTTCTATCTGTTTCAGTCATGCCTTCCTCTGGTGATTCTGTTGCTCAGACAAACCCCTCTGCGTAAATTGTCAAGTTTCTGACATCCTTTGCTTCACTCCTCAGGTCTCTAAGGACACCTGGCCATCTGAAGATTTTTCTATTTCTGGTCTTTTATAGTACAAAGACTGAATATGATATCTTGCCCTTTTGCCCATTTACTGGACTGTATCACACTTTTTTTTCCTCTTGTAACAGAGTCAGTGTGATAAAGAAGTTCCCTGCTTCTGACACTGTTTAGAAACCCCCTGAGAGAGGCATTGGTGACTGTTTCAGCTCAGTTTATTCAAATTCTCCATTATGATTTCAGTTTTAGAACATACCTATGTGATTTCTGACTTGTAGTTGCAGTGGGGTCTGCTGTTGATAAGCACAATCCTGAGGAAGACTTTGGGCAAATTCAGCAAGGAAATTAATTACAGACCTATTTAGGTTGAGTTCTGTGACCTGGAAATGGCATCTATCCACACTTTATTAATAAACCCTGCAAGAGTCCAAATTTGCTTTGGCTTTGTTCTCTGCTGTTCTGGTGTAAATCAAACAAATAAGCATTGAAAGGTGGGAGTTAATATTCCCAGGTCTCCACTAACTTGGCCACATGAAGTCAAATATGTGAGGTGTGGATCGGGACCACTGTGCCTACCACACTGACTGCATGGTGATGTTGAACAAGGTCTCACCTCTTTCATCTGCTGCTTCAGTTTGTTTGACAACCTCACAAACTAATGGGTTTGTTGGTTGTTGCTATTTAGCACTGTGCTTCTTCTAGTGAGGTAAATAACAGGGAGGCCTACAATAAAGTTCACCTATCTCCAGCGTGATTGCACAGGCCTATGGTCAATTCTTCACCTTGGGTATTTATTGGCTCTTATTCTTGGGTAAACCAGATGTCTCTCCTGTCATCATAACCTTCACTCTAAAAAACCAACTTCACTTTACATCTGTACTGTTTCTGCTATACCAGAAGACCCAGCTCCTCAGATCTCAGTTCAAAATCTTGCAGTATTTTGGTGAAGTTTTTAACCTACTTGTGTTTAAAGTTGCTGTGTTCCATACTAGTGCCCTATTTCTGTGCTGGGCACTTCAAGTCTGTTCAGATCTTTTGTAAAGAGAGAAAGTACAGGAAAGGAAATTGGCTTAGGCAATTAAAACTCATAGTTTCATAAGATCAGTGGATTCTGAGGTATCCTTTTTCCAAGGTATTTTCATGGGGCTTACAGGGTAATGTCAAGATAATGGTGGTGGAAATAATGTAAATGTCAGGAATTGCAGATATGCCTGACCCCTCTCACGTTATTAGGAGATTCTTTCTTTTTATCTCTTCTCTTTTCTTACCCATCTTCCCCCTTGAAATATTCTTATCCAATGAATGACCAAACATGTAATTTTAGATTGGGGGCTTTTGGTATGTGAGTATGCACTGGTGGTAGGGTTTCTGCATAATAACTTGATAAACCTGTCAGGATTTTACTAGCAATGCATAATAAATGTGGTTATTATAGAAGATATCCCTTTTCCAACAGTGACTATTGGATCTTTAGCAGGTTAGGAATCTTAATTCTTCCATAATTCTCTTTCTGTCTTTCCTCCTCACCTTTTCTCTTCCTCTTGATTGATTAAGGACTTCAGTAGACTGTAGTATCATATCTTCAGTTCTTTAGTTAGGAAGAAACAGATAGTAGATGTGCCATTTCTTCTAAATATTGGTTTTATTTCTATTTTTGATAAAATTATTTAAACTACACCCATTGTGAACTGCTTAGAATGCAGTTCATTATTTTCAAATGCCTGTTAATCAAGGCTGTTAATTAATCGATCACCTCCTCCAAAGCATCAGTCCAAACCTATACCTCCCCCTTCAGACACTGTTGTTTCCCTGAGGAAACACAATGATGTAGAAGACTTTTGGAAACTGCTTGTGCATTCTTCCAAATGTCTCTAATGATGTGGTGAGGAGGATGGGGTAGAAAGCCACAAGCCATTTACACCACCGACCTTCGATAAGGCAGAGCATGCATTTCCTGAAATCTTCTGGTGCAGTAATCTTCTAAAGAGGATTATGCATTTTGAACAGCCAATTAGGTGTGATTAGGAAGAAAACCTCGAACCATCCCAACCACGGGAGAGAAGGAATGCAGACAAACTGACAGCTGTTCAGTGGATGAACAAAGCACCATAAATGGTCAAGAAGTTACAAGCAAAGAGAAAAGAATGGGCCTGTGAAAAGAGAGGAAGAGAAGACCACTTTAAACCAGTAGCAGAACACTGCTAAACCATGTCTCAAACCAGAAAACTCTCCAGCCTTCTCTGAAATCACAGGAAAAATGTCTGCTTTGCAGGGAGAAAGGAATTATTTGCCTCTGAGAACTATAGGAATATCTTAAGTAACACTTGAGCAATCACAAAATATATACTTTCAAAACAATGTTTCTGCCTTTTCAACCATGACTTTTGTAGTTTCTTTTATTTCCCTTATGCAATTATATGAAAGTTGTGAATTACTGTGCCAAGAAAACCAGCTTTCACAGCTCCCACTTCTTCCTTTTAGCACTACACAGCACTCCCCACACAAATGGAGATTCTTCCTTTTTTAGCTGTCACTTACCATTTGAACTTTCATCCATTTATCAAATATTACCTGAAGTTCTCATACTAAATGGAAAGTTTCCTTCTTTTTCATGATTAATTTCTGCATAGTTAACACAGTCAAAATTAGATCTGTGCATAACTTCCTTTTAATAATTTAACTAAGTATCTAAAGAATGGCACTATCTTTGCAGTGAAATATTTTCAACCTTTTTAATATTGTTTGAGAAACAGCATGTGGTCTTTACATTTAACTTTGTTTGGTTCTGGGGGTTTTTTTGGTTGTTTTGGGTTTTTTTATGGAGGCTAATTTGAGGTTGGGGTAGAAACATAATTCTTCCTGTTTGCCTGCTCTGCAAGCAATGGAGATCATAGCTTCAGGTTTGTCTCAGAACTTGGATGTTTCCACTGCGTGCAATATCTCTGTCCTCTGGCATTACAAACAAGCAAATCACAGAATCACAGAATATTAGGAGTTGGAAGGGACCTTGAAAGATCATCTAGTCCAACCCCCCTGTCACAGCAGGATTCCCTAGACTAGGTCAACCAACAAACAAACATCCACTGGAAAAACCAACACCACCATGACCAAAAACAACAACAAAACCCCCAAATGAACAAAACCCAAAACAACAACAACAACAAAACCACACACACACAAACCCCCAACAATACACAAACAAACAACAAACAAAAATCCCCAAACTTTTCATTTCAGGAATCTGCACACAGGTGCTTGATCTGGTCCTGATGTGTAATCTTTCAGAATCAAGTTTCTGCTGCAAGCTAGAGTCCAGAGCTGCTTCCTTTGCAATTTGCTTTGAATTTGGGGATATTTATAGACAATTCATCTATCCAGGATTTTTGGTGGATTTATGGTTCCTAATTCTTAGCTGGATTTTGCCATTCCTTAAAGGAAAGTGTTGGAAAACTCTAGTAAGTGTCAACAAACAGACCAAGCAAATGGAGCTATACAAATGTGTTTTTTTCAGAAGCTTTTTCAGTGAATCATACTGAAATATACAAAGACACAAAATAAGTTTCAGTAATTGTCCAGGAGCAAGCTCATCTCTTATAAACATCTTTAATCATTAAAATTTAGTTTTCAGAACATACCATAGTGTTCTCCTTTCTATTGAGAAACCTGCATATTAAATCTCGGTCTCTGAAGAAGTCCTGGTTGACAGAAGTGATTCTCTGAATCCATTCAAGGTATGTTTCTTCTTCTTCTTGAATGTAAGCATGATTGCTAATGCAGACTTCAATGGCAAACATCTTTTTCCAAATTAATCCCACAATAGCTTTCCATACTTATCCTCTCTGGCTATGCTTCAGCTTGCGCAATTTTATTACTGAAGTGGCATATGTATTGTAAACTGCTAAGATGAAAATCTATTAGGTGAGGTTCTTCAGCATCCCAGAATGTGGGCTACCACAGAATCATTGAATCACAGAATCATAGAATGGTTTGGGTTGGAAAGACCTTAAAGGTCATCTAGTTCCAACTCTCATGGTATGGGCAGGAATGCCACCCACTATACCAGGTTGCCCAGGGCCCCATCCAACCTGTCCTTGAACACTGCCAGGGAAGGGGCATCCATAACCTCTCTGAGCAACCTGTTCCAGTGTCTCACCACAACCTGAGTAAAGTATTTCTTCCTAACATTTAATTTAACCTAAATCTCCTTGAGTTTAAAACTATTCCCCCTTGTCCTATTACTATCTGCCTGTGTAAAAAGTCTTTCTCCTTCTTTTTTATAAGCTCCCTTTAAGTATTAGAAGGCCACAATAAAGTGTCCCTGGAGTCCTCTCTTCTCCAGGAGAGATGTGCCACGTACTTGAATGTAGCAAATACTCTGTATTTCTTGTTCGTTTCTGAGTGTTCTTTAGATACAAATAGGATGGTGGTTTTGCTTCCTTTGCCTTTTGCATCTCTGAACATTGGGATTTGAGTCTGGAGGGGCTCTGGTTGAGCCACAACCATGCAAACTTCTCAGTGTTGTGTTAGAACAGCGATGTAGTCACTTTGGTCTACTGATTCACCTGCACTTGCTTGTTTTGCCACCGTGCTGTAGCTTTGGCCAAAGGGAAATCTAGAGGGGCTTTTGCCACCTTCTGATCTCTATTACCTCGATGTAAACCAAGAAAAAGTCCACTGAACTAACATAGTCAATCTTCTTTAGCCACAGGTGGGATCCAAATCTTACCCATTCTTCCACTATGGTTCAGCCAAGACCTAAGAGTGTAAGCAAAACTCATGTAGCTGAATAACCTTAGCATGCTTGTGAAATAGTTACGAACTGATCATCATTTTGTAACAATTATTGTATCATTTGTTAATCAATAATATTAAGGTGATTAAATCTTGCCAACCACAAAAAGCATTCTGTCCTTCAAAAACCTGGAGTATCAGACACTTGAGTTTTGGCATTCATCATTGCTATAAATATTGCACATTACCTTACAGCATTAGTTCTCACAGCACACCAAGGAAAGCATTTATGATCTATTACCAAACAAACATGAGGAAAACGAGTTGAAAAGGTGCATGTCAAAAACATACAAAATACTTTTGACAAACTTCTGCACTTTGCAGCAGATATTATTTGAGTATACATAAGTAACAATTTTAATCTTTAATGAAACATAACTGATTTCTGTCTCATTCCTGGCCAACAGATGAGCTCAAGACGTACACAAGTGTGGTGAACCCAAGGGATTTACAGAGCATCATAAAAGCATTTTATTGTGCACTCCAATGCTGTCATCCACAACTAGCTAACAAATAAGATAGATTTTTAATATAATCCACCGTGTCCCTGCCAGTGCTCCTTGCCTATTACGTCATCTTGCTTTGGGCCAAGCATTTGTTCTCCCCAGATGGCTATCACAAAGCTGCTGACAGCCCTCCTGACTGAGAAGCTGTAGCACAGCAATCTTCCAATTCATTTAGCACTACTGAGAAAGGAAAAGCTGTTGATGTCCCAATGCAAAAGCACTCTGTCAGGCATTACATAGTGTCTGTGTTCTCAGCATGTTTGGGGCATGATAAGTCATAGCACATGCTTTTTGACATCTTCCTGCCTTTCGCTGCAGTGTAGGATTTCTTGGGTTTGGAATTCAGGTGGCAGAAAATATGTAAAAAGCTAAGTGTGACATCATCAGCAACTGGTAGCGGGCACGGAATCATAAATAATATTTTGTAGACTTGAGTGAAAAATAAATCCTCTGCAGGACGTGCATTGCGGTTCCGCTCGCCTAAACTTTTGCCCTCTTGAGCAGCCTGAGCTGTGTGGACTTTTGAAACCGATACCTAGCAGACCTATTAACATCTAGGGAAGCTGGTTTTCTCTGAGGGCATAGAAAAACGCTTGCATTAGTCAGTGATTGTTTTCCATCCTATCTCATTGTACCCGTGGAGTACGGGTGGATTAGGAAACAGCTAAGTGCCCTTGTTTCTGTCTCAGCCTCACTCTCAAGCTAGCGGGACGGAAGGAGGAAAATGCCAGCTTATCGCCCGTGTGAGAGAGGCTCACACATCTCACATGTCTCTGACTGTGAGACATGGTGTGAGGTTGCTCCGTCTTGTGTGTGGGATGGCTGGGGCAGCAGCGGTCGTGCCTGCGAGGATACACCCTGGGCCTCACCTTCCTACTGGGGGCAGCTGAAGAAATCTGCTCCCTTTTATGAAAATTAAATGCAGCTGTCGGGCTCCTGGCAGCTTGCTAATGCAGCCTTTGCTTAGAGAGAGTCTGGATGCCTCTGCTTTAGCATTTTGCTGCCAATATTTATTTTATGACATAATTGGGTTTCTTTAAAACAATATATGTGTTAAATAATTTTCTTTAGAGTAGCACAATCAACTGTTTAAAAATAACTGTTTAAAACTGTTGAAATAAGTGCAGGGAGTTTTGTCTCTAATTTATTCAGATACATGAACATAATGAAGGTGATTGCAATTAATTTAAAATCATTCAGTTTATCCTCTTTTACTCTGGCACAAGCAGGGAGTGGTCCTTGCCCTGATAATCTGCCCACCACAGTCATTAGGTAGTTTAAATTGTGGCCATCGATGCCTGTAGCTGCTCCAAGTAAGCACAATTATTTCAACTGTGTTATTTCAAGTGGGATGAATCTCAGTGCCTGAGTTCAAATTGGGTTTAAAACATAAAACAAAAATCTAAAAATCAAGTAACCCTTCCACTTCCTGATTCTCCAGGTTCCAAAATAATTTCAGTTTCTCCAGCTCTCCAGCTAACACTTTTATGGCTGAAACCAAAAGACTCTTGAAAATTACTTCATTTCACCCCAGAAACTGTTGTGGTAGAGCTGATATACCTTCTAGGTGTCAGGTAAAAGGGCTGTAGCATAGGCAGCAGCCCAGGTCTTTCTTCCTAATGCTTCTTTTCCCTCTGCTCTTCCAAGAGTAGGGGGTTTGCATCACAGTTTGTCCTTTTGTTTGAGAATAGTCTTCTTGTATCTGTTAAATATCCCTTCTTTTCTTCTGTTTTGTTTTACTTCTGTTTTATGCTTGTAATTTGGGTGTTGGGTCTGTCTTGTATATTTATCACTCAAGTTCATCTTAAAAGTCAGGGCAGGCTGTTCTTGGAAGCATTTGTTTGTCAAGATATTCTCACTTTTCTCTCCAACTGTCCCTTACGGGTCAGCCAATAGGGGAACTGTTTGCCATTCTGATTGCATGGAATGGGAGCTTCAACATAGCTGAACATTGAGTTCAGCTAAAAATAAAATATGGTGGCTTTTTAATTTGTGCTTCCAAACCTGATTTATGGAAATGTATGGCAAATCCCTTGCACAAACAGACCAGTTCATGTTGAACACATTGTAATTTTAGGCTGTGTTTCTGAAGAAGTATGTTTGTTCCTGAAATGCATAACCCATCCAGCAATGAATTCTCAGAGCATTAAGTGATGGAGAGCTCTTTCTTTCAGTTGAGGGGCTGCTGCAAATGATCTAAGCAGAAGTTTTTCAGGAAACTAGGGGAAGACATATGTGTCTTTTTCCTTACTCTAAAGAAGTTCCCAATTTAGAATAGCAATCCGTACTTGGTTATTAATTCCTCTCACATGATATACAATGCAATGTGGCATCTTGGTCAAAAACATGTGGGCTTGAGATGTTACCTTGCACAGTTCTTACTACTGTAAGATAGAAAACGTTTCTATTCATAGCATACCTTATTAAAAGTGGAATTGATTCGTAAATGTAACCTTCTGGGAGCTAAAGGTTAGGTTGTTTGTAGTGTAAGCACTTTTCTTTTACCTGATGGCTTATGTAAATCCATTGCAGGGACTAGCTGAAGTGCTATGTGTAGATTGGCAGGTATCACCTGGAACGCACAACGTCACAGGAACATCATCTTTTGCTCGTAAGTTTTGAATTTTGTGAAGTCTGTTGTTCCTGGGTGGTCACTGTTGAGATAGCTTCAAGCATACAAAATATAAAAAGTATGCATGAAATATGCCAGTATATTAAATTAACATCCTGCAAAAGCTCCCTTTTTAAAATCCAGATGCTTATATTGCTTTTGACAGAGTCTAGGCGGTAAAGTTTTAACTTTAAAGAAGGGGCTTTCTGTTTCTGTTTTCAAGTTAAAAATAATGAAAGGAAAACACACTGAAATTCCCACATTATTAAATAAAACATTTAAGTGGCATGGGGCCAATCATTGTCACGCCATGAACAAATGCCTTACGGTAATATGTTCCATAACTGTTTGCTAAAAACTACCAATTTTAACACATTTGCACATGATTAGACACAATAAAAAGTTACTTATTGAAGCCAGTGACACAGTAGTGTTACTTAGGCCCAGGGGGAGGGAAACCTGAAGGAGAGAGTTGGTGTGAAATGGATTCCATGCTGTGAAAACAGACCTTCAGGAGAGTCTCCCAGTGATGGACTTGGCTCCCATGACCAGAAGTTCAAGGGGTTGGAGATCAGGGCTGGGCTGCGTGGACGTGTAAGGGGGTACTCTTGGCAATGAGGCTGACAGGCTAAAGCAGGAGCTACACAAGGACTGGGGTTAAAATGTCATTTTGAAATGCTTCTCATCACCCAGGGACTGGGCCACAAAAAAGGTGCATTTCAAAATGGTTGGGCCATAATGTGGCTCCTGCAAGATTTCTGGGTGCATTCCTCTTTTCCTTACTGATCGAACACAGCGTCACAAGTTGGTGTTTTTATCTGCCAATATATTAATGTGAACCTGATCAGTTGAAATGTGACTGTCAAGAAAGAGATCTCTCTGTCATAAAGGAAAAAAATGGACTTTGCCACTTACATTTTGCTGGCTGAAGTAGTGGAGTAATGTTTTCATGATTTCAAATTAGTTTATTCAAAGTGTAGTTCTGCATAAATATTCATTTAGATTTCAAATAGTTTTAGTGAAGGAAAGAACAACATTTAGACCAGGCAATTCCTTTTTATCAGCCTCATAGGCCAATTTTGGTTTTATTTTTCTCTTTCAGGACCTTTGGATTAAGAACCTGCTGATATGCTTCATTTTTTCAGAAAGTGTGGCACTTCGCATCCTCCACATTCATGTGAGAAGAGTTATCAAAACCAGCCTGAATTAATTAAAAGTAGGTGCAATCTCTGTGGTGTAGTGTGGGAGCCAGTTGAAAAAGATAAAAATAGAGGAAAAAAGGGGAAAATTCTCAGTATAAATTAATGGTAACATTAGCAGAGATAATTTATGTAATTTTTGCTTTGAGGCATCTGCACATTTGGATTCGTGAGGGAGTTTCTGGCTACTTGGGATTTTACACATTTATCAACTCTTGTAAATTTGAGAAACTCATGGAAACATTATATGACTCTGAGATGCCCCTTTGAGGACCTTTGGACCTGTAAAGTAGTTTATGCATTACACGCGAGGATAAACATTGACTTTCAGAGGAGAACTCCTCAAATCTGAACCAAATCTAGAAGATACCCAGAGTTATGAAATATTTCATTGTGACCTTCTTACCTTCAGAATGTGACAGGGCTCTCCATCCCAGCTGCCTGCCACTCCCACTGTCTCTAGATTTCTCCCTGTCCCTCACACATACATGTTATTTAAAGCAGCCAAAACACTCTGCTGGATGAGCTCCTGGGGAGCAGAGACAGGCATGACACACATGGCCTGTGGCAAGAACAAACACAAAGTAAGTTGTAGTGTACGTTGTTTGTGCCACCCAGTAAAATGAGTCACCTGCACAGTGCTCTTTCCACGTTCCTCCTTCTCACCAAACATGCTGTCAGGATCCAGGACTGGCAGTTTCTCCAGTGCTCCCCTGGTACACAGGATAAGGTGCCCTTGTAAACAAAATCCTCTTGCCTAGCCCCAGAGATTGATAGCAAGCATGCTGCTACCATTCTGTCTAACTCTGCAGGGCAAATTATGTGCTCAGCAGTGATGATTTTCTGGCCTGAACACATACAACAAAAAACACACCACACTCAAAAAGTAAACAGATCATTAAGATGAAGAAAGATTAAACAAAAACAGTGCTTCCTGGTTTTCTGTGCTGTGAAAGTACTTACAGTAAGGCAGGAGGTAAGCAGGCAATTTGTGCCAATCTCCTAGAAGATGTCATAAGGGTAAGTCAGGTCTTTAGTCCTTCCATGACTTTTTTCACCCCCTGTTTTATACCACTGTTTTTTTCCATGTAGGAAAGAGAGGGGTTTGGGTTCATTTGTTTCTTGGGTAGCAGAGAGCTGGAGGAATTGGTGTTTGGTGTCAGGCATCTAAATAGCAGGTGTTTGCTCTCATGTCCCAGAAGCCAACCTTCATGCAAAGCACTTTACTCCCAGTGCCTTCTGGCACACCAGAGCTGCACCCTGGCTTTCCCCAATGCTGCTTCTTTATATATAGCTGTGAGGGTTTACCCAGGGGGCTTAATGCTGAAGAGGAAAGGAGTGGATGCTTTCCAATACTGAGTGTGTGCAAATTATTTCTCAACATTAACCTTCCTCCTTCTCTTGTTTTTGTTTCGGTTAGCAGCAGCGAGGAGTGGAAGGAGGGATAACAAACCCAGCTCCTTCCCCTGCTTGCTCTGGCTCTGCACTTATTTCATAGCAGGTCACTTAAAATGAAAAGGTACCTCTTCCTCTATTGCCCCTGTGACTTTTTTCCTCAAAAAGTCTTGCAGAGCAGGATAGCAACATGATCCTCATCTTGCAGAAAGGGGGTGAGAAGCAGAGGAAGGAAAACAGTTGCCCTAAAAGCCTGTTAGGTTTCCTGTTAGAAGGAGCTTCTCTAGCTCCTTAGTCTGAGCATGGCAGTACGTAGAAAGACATTAATTTAGTGCTACATTTTCTGAAAGCTGTTATGAGACCCATACCTGGTGAATACCTTCTTTACAGTTATTTCTCGAGGGTATGTACGGGACATTGAAAACTAGAAAGCTCTCCTACCACCAAATGTAGCTGTGCACAATGCTAACAGCTGAGGGGCACTTTGAAGAGGTGGATGTCACCAAATGGAGTTAACCAACAAAAGTGATCCTGTATCTTTTCTGGTGGTGCCCAGAAAGTGGAGAGAACTGGGTGTATTTTATTCACAGCCCCACTCATCACTTTAGACAAGTGACTGGATGATGTGTTGAAGGTGAAAGATGACATTATTGGATTGGAGCTGATACAAGGAATAGCTGTGTTTGTGTCAAAGTGTCTTTCAGCTACCCCTTCCTTTTGGGGAAAACACATTCCTGCTGAAAGGACTATTCCCCAGACTCAGAAGCTGGCAGTGCTCTGAGCCTGAAACAGTCCTTTCACAGCTCTTTGGGAAACACTCTCCAACACCTGGACCCTCTAAAGGCATCCTGCTGGAAAGGGCTGTCAGGAGTGTCTGCACTCTGTGCCTGCAGTTCCTCCACTCCCCCAGAGGTATGGGGTCAGCTTGGCTTAGCAGTAAAAGAAAACAAAGTTTTTTAGTCAGTCAGACTAAAGGTCAAATTCAAAACAAAACTCCAGAAGCAAAACCAGATATGAGTTATAGTCCTAGAAAGCATAATTAAAAAGATAGCTATTGTCCTCATGTTTAAGGTGTCGTTTCCGCCCCCCCCCTTTTTTTTAATTGAACTCTAGATACATGCTGGTTTTCAGAAGTGGAACCCTGTAATAACCACTGGTGAATGCAGCTGCAATCACGTATCTAAGGGATGGACGTGAGTCTCATCCTGATGTTGGCAGCTGCCTCAGAGCTCCCTCCCCACTTCCAGTTTCATGTCTCATGCACCAGTGTTGGTTGCTCTTTTTGTGCTCTTTTGTTGATCACAGAATTACAGAATGTTAGGAGTTGGAAGGGACCTCGAAAGATCATCTAGTCCAACCCCCCTGCCACAGCAGGATTCCCTAGACCAGGTCACACAGAAGCGCGTCCAGACGGGTTTTGAATATCTCCATAGAAGGAGACTCCATAGCCTCTCTGGGCAGTCTGTGCCAGTGCTCTGTCACCCTCACTGTGAAAAGTAAGCTATGGCTCCCACCTGTGAGAACCAAGTGAGGAGGTGTCACATGAGATGAGATGTTGGGATTATAGCATTAAGGTTGCTTTGTGATAGGAATGTTGACAGCATTGAAATATTTGGTATATTAAGAACAGAAGAAAAATTATCAAAGAGATTACTAGAGTGAAGTGTGATCCACTCACAGGAAACATCATCACCCAGATTCCTAGTGATACTTTAGTAATGGTGTTTTGCAAATTTGAGACTTGAAGCTGAGCTCAGAGGGACACAAGGTAAAAGTGATGTTAACAACAAGCAGAAATACTGGTTATAGCTCTGTTAGAAAATTTGACATGGTCATTGATTCAAGAACTTCCATTGCCAGTTTCAGTCAATATGAGCTTTTGGGTTAGCATCAAAGCTGTAGCAAAAACTTGCTTGTCAGAGGTGGCTCTTAGTCATTTGTGTTGTTCCTAAATATAAGAAGGGGAGTAAAGTACAAATAAGGCTTACGATGCAGTGAATCTATTGCAAGCTAAAAGCTTCATTGCTCTTAAAACAAATGAAGCAAAAAATAATATTTTTTTAACCAATTTTCTTATCTTGTCAATTATTCCTCATTTTGGTGTTTATTGCCATAGGAGATAAGAAATCCTCCCAGCACAGATCAGGAACCACAGAATCACAGAGGTTGGAATAGACCTCTAAGATCATCAAGTCCAACCATACCTATCACTAACATATCACAAAACCATGTCCCTACACACCACATCTAAATGTTTCTTAAACACCTCCAAGGATGGAGACTCCACCACCTCCCTGGGCAGCCTGTTCCAAGACTTCACGACCCTTCCATAAAGAAATTTCTCCTTTTATCCAATTTATTTCATTTCTTTAGTATCAATTTAAGTTAGTTTCCATTACTCTTCTGCATTTCTATGGCCACTAGTGACATTTATTTCTCAGTTGCTATTGTTCTTTACACATTTGCCTTGAAAATTTCTGCAGAAAAAAAAGAAAAAGCCATCTAGATTTCTGAAGAAGCCCTAGACCCTTCTTACAATTACAAGTTCTCTCTGAGGGTACACTTTAAATCATGTAACTGATATCACGTAACCATACCTATCAGTAACATACCACTAAACCATGTCCCTAAGTACCACATCTAAATATTTCTTAAACACCTCCAGGGATGGTGACTCCACCACCTCCCTGGGCAGCCTGTTCCAAGACTTCACAACCCTTTCAGTAAAGAAATTTCTCCTTATATCTAATCTAAACCTCCCCTGCTTCAACCTGAAGACATTTCTTCTCATCCTCTCACTGTTAACCCTGAAGAAGAGACCTAACCCCCTCTCACTAGAACCTTCTTTCAGGTAGTTGTAGAGAGCAAGAAGGTCTCCCCTGAATCTCCTCCAGACTGAACAACCCCAGTTCCCTCAGCCTCTCCTCTTAAGACTTGTGCTCCAGACACCTCACCAGCCTTGTTCCCATTTTCTGGACAAGCTCCAATGCCTTTAGGTCCTTCTTGTAATGAGGCCCAAAACTGAACACAGTATTGTAGCTGTGGCCTCACCAGTGCTGAGTACAGCAGGATAATCACTTCTCTGGTCCTACAGGTCACACTGTTTTTGATACAGGCCAAGATGTTATTAGCTCTCTTGGCCACCTGGGCACACTGCTGTGGCATATCCAGTCGACTGTCAACCAGCACCCCCAGGTCCTTCTCTGACAGCAATCCAACCACTCTTCCCCAAGACTACAACGTTGTGTGAGGTTATTATGACCAAAGTGTAGGACCCAGAACTTGGCCTTGTTGAAGCTCATCCCATTGGCCTCAGCCCATTGATCCTGAAATTATCAAGTCCAACTCTGAACAAAAAAGGTACTGAAAGGTGCCAAGTCTTTATAGGAGGCATTTTGTCAAAATGTTAGACAATTCTAAGAGAAGAGAAGAGAAGAGAAGAGAAGAGAAGAGAAGAGAAGAGAAGAGAAGAGAAGAGAAGAGAAGAGAAGAGAAGAGAAGAGAAGAGAAGAGAAGAGAGGCTTTCCTTTTCATTGCATGTGCTTGCAGACTTTCTCTATGCATAGTGGAAAGCTGTCACAGGGTAAGGTGCCCCACTGTTCAGGGGGCACTTAACGTTTAATAAGGAGTTGTAGCACACCCACAAGTAATTGCAGCATCTGCTGTACTCTTGATACTCTCATTTAAGCTACCCTCAAATCTTCAACTACTCTCAAATGTTTGACATTGTATTTCACAAGCAGGATTTTCCTACAAGTTGTTTCAATTTTACTCTATTGGGTTTTTTATATTTAAGGAAAGCTTGAGTAGCTCCACAGTAACCATTACTGAGTTTGAAGAAAGTCTGAACTGGCAAGAAAGGGTGAATGCAAGTCTTTCCCTTGTGACCTTCTTCAAAAACCTTTACAGTTAAAACAGATGAAGACTAAAATTATTCATGTGGGCTAGAACCACCTTTGATGCAGTAGGACATCAGCTTGAAACCAAGAAAAGTTGAAATGTGAACTAAGGCAAAAATCTTACAGCAGTGTTTGTTAACTACTATGTGTGATGTGAAAGGCAGCTTTTATCCAGGATTTGCATGTGAGAGTCGTTTAGTCACTGCACAAAAAGTACAGAGAAACAAGCAATCTCAAATTAGAAGGAACAGATATGTAGGTATGTGTGTAAGGGTGTGTGATAGGTAGGCCTGGTGACAGGCTTTTGAGGCATCATCTGCTGCCTTGGATACTTTTCCCAGCTTGGAAAGACCATTTGTGTCACAATAGAAGAGTGGCTGCCCTGAGACTGTATCTTCTGCAGCCTGGGAAGCACAACTGCCTTTAAACACTCAGGCTTGTGCCTTTGGCTCAGAAGCATCATTGATTCAGTAGGCTTGGTATCACTTTCTGCATTTAAACTCTCCTGAGCTCAAATTCAAAAAGTCAATAGTACTTTGTAACCTCGTTGTAGCTTTATTGAAGCTCATCTCTTCTGTTGTCTCCCTGCAAAAACTTGAAATGGTAAATTGCACCATTATAGAGTACATTTTAATCTCTCAGAGAATTACTATTTCTATAATGTTCTACAATTATTACACCTTAGTACTTTTGCTTGATCTTAAGGTAGTGCTCAGTGCTCAATGTAGCCAAATTTATGTGAAACACTTGAAGAAGCTCACCTTGACACTCTCCATCTTTCTGCAACAGCTCATTATAATGAGACCATAGATTATTATAGCTGTACTTGGGGCTTACATATTTCTTCTTCAGTTTTCCCCAAATGCCTGAAGAAACACCAGCTGATATTTGGTAACTTAGTTTGATTCCCATTTTCTTATTCATGCTGAGGAGCAGCTTAGTGTGGAAATAAGTCTTGTTTTTATTAGGATGGTTTGTGAAGTTCTAAGTCTACAAAGCAGCATGTGGCGGGAAAACCCCTGCACTTTATCTGATCAAAGTCCTCTGACATTTCCTCTTTGACACAGTCTGGCTGAACCCTGGGACCTCTGAGGGCCACCCTGTTCCAGATGTGCCCCCTGACCAGCCTCCATCTCCCTGTTTGGACAAGGCTCAGATGCTTTTTTTTCCCCATTTCCAAGGAAAGGAAACACAGGTGAATAGGCTGAGAGGAAGAGAGACACATCATGCTCCAGCTGATCCCTCAGTCCAGGTACCTGGAGCAACACCATCACGAGAAGGTTGTCCACAGCCCAGTGACAGCCCAAAGGTTGAAGTACTTCTGTAATGGAGTCTGTGGATATTTCCCAGGCTATGCTGTGAGGATAGCTCATGAGTTAAAAAACATGTCAAACCCTAGCATTTGTCTTTAAAGGCCTCAGTTCCTGATGGCCACCTCCCAGGTTTCAGCAGTACTGAGCTCTGAGAGGTTGTTATGTGCTGGGAGTGCACAAAACTTGTGATCCAGTTATTTCACATTGAATGCTCCTAAGAAGAGGTTCGTTAAACAGTGGTGGTTTGGGAAACCTGGCTCTATTTTGGGCAGAACCATCACACTGTAACCAAACACTATGCATCATTCTCCACTTTTGGGAGGGCTAGTACCCTTAATCTTAGTGGTTGCTTCAGAAGAAGTTCATTTAAGAAGGAGCTTATTTTTCCACTGTGTTTTCTGCAATAATATCTGCCTCCTCTCTGCTCTGTGTACACAAAGCCTGTGATTACTTGGATTTCCAAATGAACAGCAAAAAGCACCAATCAGCTCTGAGGACAAGACTACCTCTGCCGCCAGCTCACTCGCCTGTGAGGACCGTGCCTGCTTCTTCCTAGCTGACAATGAGTAGATAGATTTTGATCTTGATAGATCACAAGCCCAGCCCAAGAGGTCCTTTGCTCTGGCTTTCACATCCTGGTTTATTTTCTTTAAAACAGGATGAAGTGCCTAAAAAGTGAAAAATGATATCTCCCACCCAGTTTGTCTTAACAAGCATTTTTGAAATATCATTTATCTGGAGATGCTCCTGATACAAACTAACCAGTGCGAATCTTTATGAATTTCTTCAGCCTTGGTTCTCCATTTTTCAAGTTCTAAGAATGTTAAGACTGCAACCACAGCCTTTTTGAGAAAAAAAATGCCATATGAAATTTCTTTTTCTTCCTGCAACAAGAACATTCAAATTTCTCAGTCACCTGTTCTGATCTGATATTGATTTCCTTTAGTATTTCTTCTTCCTCCTTAGGGAAATAAATCTGCTTCTGGTATCTATCATCCATTCTTCCCTTTGATAAAAAGAATTCATATAATTCTTAAGTAATGCTAAAACTTCTGTCAACAAATTAGTCTTGTCATCAGCCATAAGGGGCCTCATGATCTTCTTGGTGACCTCTTGCTTCTAAAATACTTAGAAAAAATCCATGCTTAATAACTCCTGGCTATTCCTGTACTGTTTGCACTTTTATTTACAATTTTTAAAGGTGTTATGAAGTAAATTGAGCATTATTTTTTATTCAGATTAAAACTAGAAACTTTAAAAACTATCCTGTTTGTGAGTATAATGGCAGGGACTTAAGACAGCAAACTAATATATGTGTAAGGTTAATTCAGTATGTGCAGGTTAATTCAGTAAAAATCAATAATTTAGTGGCTAGAGCACTCATTGGAGATCTGTGGGTTGTATGGGATATGAGAACAGGCTTCTAACTTTGATCCATACTGGGTAAGTGCCCAAATCACTAGAATATTTGACCAGTCTATGTTTTTTTCTAGTCAAATAATTATTTCTTCAAAATTCATTTCCAGTGGAGAGAAATCTAGTTAACAGCCTCCCACAAGTCCTACATATGACTCAACTGTTGGGTTATTGGCTGTTCTCTTCACATTCTTTGACCAAAACATTAACCAAGAACTGTCTTTACATGATTAAAACGGATTATGACACGTTCTAGGACAAAATGGCTCTCCTGAAAAGCACAGCCTTCTTCCAGTTCCCTGCATCCCATGACATCTGTGGATATTTTGCTGCTTACATTTAGTAGATTTGGGACTTCAGTTTTATTGTTTAAGATCTCTTTGTGCGAGTTTCTTTGCATGGCTGGAGGCAAAAACATGAAGAACAAGCTCCATGGCTAGAGCCATAGTCCATCACAGTGCTGTGTTGTATTTAGAGGATATGGTCTCTGGAGTATGGCTAGTAGGTCAAGAGAGGTTCTTCTCCACCTTTACTCTACCCTGGGGAGGCCACATCTGGAATATTGTGTCCAGTTCTGGGCCCCTCAGTTGAAGAAGGATAGGGAACTGCTGGAAAGAGTCCAGCACAGAGCCACCAAGATGATGAAGGGGCTGGAACATCTTCCTTCTGAGGAAAGGCTGAGGGAGCTGGGTCTCTTTAGCTTGGAGGAGACTAAGGGGTGACCTCATCTGTGCTTTTAAGTAAGCGAAGGGTGTGTGTCAGGAGGATGGGGTCAGGCTCTTCTCAGTGAAGCCCAGTGACAGGAAAAGGGGCAAAGGCTGTAAGCTGTAGCATAGGAGGATTCATGTGAATACAAGAAAAAATGTTTTCCCAGTTGAGGTGCCAGAGCACTGGCACAGACTGCCCAGAGAGGTTGTGGAGTCTCCTTCTATGGAGATATTCAAACCCTGTCTGGACGCGCTTCTGTGTGACCTGGTCTAGGGAATCCTGCTGTGGCAGGGGGGTTGGGCTGGATGATCTTTCGAGGTCCCTTCCAACTCCTAACATTCTGTGATTCTGTGATTAAATACATTTTTCTTTTTGACTCTGATCTCATATATACTTAACTGCTACACCGTACACCATTAAAACTCTGTCATGTCTGAAACATGATCTTTTTGTTTGCAGTATTTTCCTCTTTTTTAAGTTATGCTAATGTATTTTTATTTCTTTATATTTAATAATTTAAATTTTAGTTACTTTTTAAAATTATGTGTATTATTTATCATTTTTCACTAGTGTATTTCCCATTAAAAAGTACTGTTTGCTTCTAGTTAATGTTTAACTGGAACTGTCATACCTAATGCTTTAGTAATCTCTGGACACACTGTATTGGCCTGAAACTGCTTAAACTCAGGCCTTATGGTGTTGTAAGAGCACTTCTGTCAGGCTTGCCAGATTTTCAGTGGTGTGGGTTTGCAGATTTACCTCTTCATCTCCAATATGTGTCCAGCTGATTCTTAAAAACTCCTTCAAAAATTGCTATCATTTCACAAATTATAAAGGAAAATACAGCTCTGCACCATGTGCTCAAAGCTATTGCTTGATTTATTTCTTCCACTTAATATGCCCCAGATTATGTCCAGTACTTGAATTCTCCCATTTCTACTTAGTCTTCTGTCTTCTTTCAAGACAATATTAGTTTATTGTTGCCCCCTGCTCAGTTCCATCTACCATCTTACTTCCTTTAACTCAGGTTTTGAACCTCAGTAATTGTAACCAGCTGGTAATGTCTCCTGGGGTTTCTGCCTTGGTAAATTTTCCTTCCATTTAGCACCTGGACACATCCTCTGCCTTGCTCACCCTCTGAAGAGCAGAGATTTGAAAGGGGCAGCACAGGAGAATAACTACTGCACTTTGCTGCCTCTTCAGCTGGAAGTTTTCATCATCAAAATTAAATGCAAAGCAATTGTGTTGTGTGATCTGCTTATGATATCAGAGGGAGATTTTCTGGTCAGGCATTTCCTCCTTTCTGAAGCCACTGGGTTGTCAGGTTCAGTTTTCCTGAGTTTTGCTCCAAACAAACAATTGCCTTCTGTTGATGTTAGGTGAACAGGTTATCTCTTTTATTGTGTATTCTGTAATGGAATTTCCACTGGTGAAAATAAAAAAGATTTCTGTGCAAGAGTACTTCTGAAAATGGAAGCAACTTACTTTGCTTTACAAATATATGTGGTTCCTGCATCATTCTTGAAGTCCAGAATCTCAGAATTTACAAAATATTGTTTCAGATATGTTTGAAAGTATATATTAGTTACAGGATAATAACTGTAAAATATGAAACCTATCTAGTTAACTTTAAATTTAACTATTTTTCCATACAGGAACATTTCATATTAAACATTTGTCTTTTCCTGCTGTGATATCTGGCTGTGATGTCATAAGCATTGAATTATGATCTGCACATGCCAGGGAATTTAGACTGGGAATTTAGACTAGGAATTTAAATTGTCTCAAGAAAATTTTGTTCTAATCATCTTTTTCATTCCCCCAGTAGAATATGCCCTGTGATGTCTATCAACTTAGGCAGGAGTGGGAAGTGTAATCGGATACAGCAGATGTGCTGGAGACTGACCCCTCCATAGCAGAAAAGAGCAAAAAACAGTGCTTGTCAATGAATGAAGAAAGCTGTTGATGCCTAAAATAGATCCTGGAGAGCCAATAGCACTCAGGTAGGCTCTCCCCTGCCCCTTCTGTCCAAGGTTCCTGAGCACATGAGCACCAACAGCAGGTGTAGCAAAGAGAACTGTGTCTTCTCCAGTACTGACCAGTCTGATGAAGCCTGTCAGGATGAAAAACACTGAGGGCTGAGTGAGGCTGGAAATGCTTCAAGACTGCCTGCTGTGGCAGAGACTCTTTCTCTTGATAGCTCTCTCCATCCATCCTGTTCTCATGTTGGAAAGGTACATCAGACATTGGCAGAGAGACAACATGCAAGGAGGATGCTGGTACTCTTAGCACTGTGCAGAGACTCTGCTCACAAATATGGCGTTGCAGGCATGTTAGTTGGAGAAGAGGCATTTCCAAACTCATGGTGGGTTTCAGATGGTGGAAGCTTTCCCCAGTGCAGTGGCTTTTACCAAACAGCTCAGGATTGCTCACAGAGCAGGCAGTGTTAGAGGCACAAAAGGGCTGTGGTCTTGTTTGTGAAGGACTCTGGTGGCCAGTACAGATAATGCAGCATCTGCTCAGTTGTAATTCGTGTAGAGATACACTAGGACAGTATGCTGGGACAGCAGGCTCTGGAGGATACACATGATTCAGGTATTCTACCAGGAAGCTCATCTAGGCATAGATGTAATGAAATTTGAGCCAGCAAAATACAATTTGCCTAATAAAACCCTCTGGAAGAGGTGAGCCCTCACTAGACACAGAACAGTGTTTACATGTCACTGTTCTAGTCTAGTCTAGAGGGTAATTACATTTTGTGGAGCTAATGTGTATCAAGGATCACACCCGAGGTCCAATAACAGTGTTTGTATCTGTCAAGTATATTGACTGAAAAGGTTGATTGCCATCTCCAGCACTACCAAACCACTCAGGGTCTCCAGTCAAATCATTACAGACAAGGAGCACAACAATCAAAAGTGCTTGGCAGCTTCCTCTTGGAGAAGGGGCATTCTTCCCTTCTTTTCAAACTGATTACGCTGACCTGTGGCTTAGATAGGGACCTGAGGACAACAGGTTAACAGCTTCTGTCTGATCCACAACAGAGTTGAGCTCTGTGAACATTCTTTCAGAGAAATAGTGTTTTGAAGCTATAAGAGCATTTACACAGAGCAAAAGGAAGTGGTGCACGGACTGTAAAGGGAGTTTGTGACTCCTGTGCTGTTGCGTTTTGGGAGAGCATGCTTGGATTTTGCAGTATTTGTCCTGCTCCAGTTATGCTTTAATGTTTCAGCATGAGGAAAATAACTTAAGATAGAGATGCAGCACTCATGGGTTCTTTCCTCAACATAAACATGCACATATATATATGTGTCTATAAAATAAATGAAACTTTTCTTTTTATTAAGGGAAAAATTTTTTTTGACAACTTAAATTGGGAAGTAACTGGGGGAAAATAGTTCTCTTTAAGAAAGGTAAGTAAAGTAGGTGCAGGCAGTGACTTTAAATTGAACATTAAACTAATCCAGGGCTATACTTTAATAAAGGCTAGTGCTGGGAATTCTTATGGATTTTCTAGCTCATTGCTGGGATGACAGAGAAATACAATAAATGTTCTATTACTTACACAAGCTGCTGGTTTTCAGAAAATTAGTCACCAGTGACCTTTTACCCTTTGTCTTGCTCTCTTTCTCAGTAAAAGTACCTGATCAGAATCAAATGCAGCCCTGGTGTATGATGGCATCCCTCCAGGCTGCACAGGGCTACCCTCCATTACTGTGAGTGTGATTCTCAGAGTAGCATTAAGACCGGCTTATTTTTCTTGTTGTGTAACTCTAATATTGGTGGGGGCAAGGAAAGGAGAGGGGAGGGACAAAGGAAGAAAATTATTTTTTCACCATTGGTTGTTATTTGCAGCTGTAAAAGATAAAAAAGGTACAATTCTACATTTCTTCTTAAGGAATGAAGCCCAGGCAGTAAAACTGCTCAGAATTAAAATTTGAGATCCGTGGCTTGGTGGTATCCCCAGCCTCACAAAGCACACACCTTTGTGTTTGGTTGATATTTCTTTCCCCCTAGTATCAAAATGTGATGTTTATATTCTCTAGAATGAGGCACAGACTTTTGCTGAGGGGGAGGGGACTATATTACTTGGCGTATACCAGCCCTTTGCTAGAATTATATTGATTAGTTTTCCAGTTAGCAGTGAGACCTCCTTCTGACCCTATTTTCAGGGTCAGTAGATCATAATGCAGAAGCACTAAGAGACCAGCATCCCTCCCCATATTGCTTTTTGAAGAGTGTATGGACCAGAAAATCATCATTTTATAGATATAAAAACATACATATATATGTAATGTGTGTGTTTATATGTATCATCTATATATGTATATGGGGCTGAACTCTGTTCTGCAAATCCAGGTATAAGTTATATATCAATTACAATAACAGTTGGCTGTGAAAAGCAGATATACCCAGCCTCTACTGTATAGCTTTAAACCTGAATTTTGTCCTAAGCTGTTGTTCTTTTTAAATAGAACAGAAATGCCTCATGATTTGGCACAGTGAGGACAGATGTATCTTTATGAAAGAAGAGCATACATCTATATTTGATACTGGACTATTTTCCTGACATCTTTAGTCTGAGAGTTCTCAGACATGAACACATTAAATAAAGAGCTACAAGCTTGGCCCTGTCACAGGCACTCTGAGGATGTCCCATGAGCAATCTGTTGGCTTCCATCTTGTATTGTCTGTCAACCATACACACTCCTAATGAAACAAGAAATCATTTGTCAAAACTTGCTGCACTTTTCATATCCAACATTTTCCGTGGCAGGTGTATAACAGACAAAGAACAAGGACACATGAAATACCGAAAGAATGCTTTTAGTTGCTATTTTTAATTGCTATTTGAAGCTTACATTTGAAATCCTTGGTCCTGTAAAAGGATAAGGACTAGAGTCAAGGACTCAAATATCCTCAGTCTAACACCAGGACCTTGCAGAATGCTTTTGAACTCTGGTGCTCCCCGAGAGTGCTGTAACTGTAGGAGACAGCACTACTGCTCGGTAGGAGCCAGGCTGCTCTTTTCATATTAAGGAAAAGGAGCTTGACTTCTAGCAGCTGCTGCCTCTGGTTTTCTGTATTTCCTTAGCTGAACGTACAGATCATAAGGACCTAATTAATATGTTCCATGTTAATTGTGAAATCACCACCTGAGGAAACAAATGACTGGAAATAACTCCCATGAAAAAAAAAGTGAGGCAATACGTTACAGGCCACAGAGTCTTGTCCATACCCAGCTAGCCCTAGACTGCAGAAAGTACCTTGGCTCCTCGGGAGACATGTGGACAACACTATGCCTGCAGCTCTTTTGCTGAAGTTTCCTTCTTAGGGTTATCAGTGCCCTGGTCTTGAGACATCTGGTAAAATCAGCTTCCCAGCTATTGTCCCTTACCTTTCCCCCAGCAAAGGCTCAATAGGTCGTGCAGAGAACGTGCCAACATAGCAGTATGCCTACTGCTTCATATATTCCTGGTTTTCTTTAGTCTGGACAGTAGTATGTAGACACTGATTAGTGAATAGATGCTGCTTTTACCTTGGCTTTTTAGTTGTGTTCAGATTTTAGTGTGGCCTAGCAGAGATGGCAAAGAGAGTTTCCATGCATATCTCTTTACTTATCTCGTATTTTGACAGTTGAGTTTGGGCCCCCTATGTGATATGGAGCTCATCCCTGGAAGCTTTTAAGACAAGGCTTGATGGGACCCTGGGTAACCTGATCTAGTAGATGGTGTCCCTGCCAGGCAGGGGGTTTGGAGCTGGATGATCTTTGAGGTCCCTTCCAACTCAATGATCTCATAGCAATATGGCACAGGATTTCAGCATCCTGGTTTATGAACAAAAGTTGTTCATAAGCCCACCCTTAAGTGAAAAAGACTATCTTCTAGGCTTGTTTCTTTGCTGAAAGACAGGCAATTTCTTCTTTCTACTACTATCTTAACATACCTGGTTTCTTCTGGAAGATTTTCTAGGCTTCCTAAAATTTCCTAGTAATGGCTAAACAATTGCCATCGTGGCCTCCTTGCACCTGTGTCCTGATCAGATCAAATGACTTCCAGAGAGAGTCAGATTCGTAACAGAAGTGAGCTGACTCCGAAGCGAGCAGCTGGTCCTCCTCCAAATATTCTGGAGCACAGGTATCACAGAGCAGGCTGTCATTATATCCAGCACGTGTGCTGTCAGTGTTGAAAACAGGCAAACAGCTGCTAGGTGGAGAAGAGTGACCATATTCCATACACACAGGCTGCTTCATTGCTTCACCAGCTGGTACTTGATGGAGCCTTCTCTTGTGATGGTCAGTAGCCCTTCATGTGTCACAGGGTGCACTTAAATGCAGTAGTCACTTGCAAAAAATATATCATTTTCTGATGTGTTTCCTCTGCTGCATTTTTTTCTGCAAGGATCATGCAAATATTAATGAACATGGTGATGAATTTACCCTTTTTGCCTTCATGTCTGTTAGCAGTAAGGAATTATTCAGAACTTGTCCTTAGCATGGTAGCTGAATTTCTTCACAAAATTTGGCTTTGTCATCTCACTCTCCAAGCTTTTTCTTTCTTTCTTTTCCTCTTATGGGCTTGTAAACCAGTTGACTAACTGGTTATTCAATTGCTATCAAGCAGTGACCATTCTGGAGCAAGGCAAGGGGCCCTAGCACCCTATGCCTTGGGAAGAGTGACACTTTCTGTCCCAGAGTACTGCTGGCTGAGCTCTCCTTACAGCTGGCACAGGTGCTTCTGGTTGCTGCATTGGAGCATGTTAAATCAGAAACTCATGTGAAGCTCACCAAAACAAACAAAAAACCAAAAAGCAAGGCAGCCCATCAGCTTAATAGGCAACTAAATTGGCAGAGTGACTGGTGTTTCTTACCCTACTTCAGGCTAATTATTTCACTTGACTTAATTTCATCATCCTCTTGCTGTGAGCCTTCCCAGAGCTTTGGTTAATTCTGCTAATGATTTATCTTAAAACCTACCATGGTTTCATTTTTTGCAGTTTCAGAAAAAATATTGCTGCTTAAGCAAGTTCTGTATGTTAATAAAGCTGTAAAGAAGGAATGTTTCTGACACGCTGAATTATGAAAAGGGCAAAATATTTTTTTTCCTTTAAGGGAAAACACATTTTGTTTTCCTTTGCCACTCATCACTCTGAAAAAAGTGACTGAGAGGGTAGTACAAAATCTCCCTTTCTTCCTTTGCCATGCCTCTTTTCTCCACTCCTAGATGGCAGTTGTAATAAATTTGATAAATGAGAATAACATTAGGAAGAACGAGTCCATCGGTAACAGCAGGAAGGTGTAAGCAACTTTAAGTGGCCACCCTAGCACTGACTATTTTTTGAGTGCACATCAGCTGTATAATGCAGTATCCCACATCACCTCTTACCTGTACAACTGCAGATCAGGACCCTACTAACATCCTGCCACTGAAGTAACACAAAAATTTAGCCCTGATAACATATTCTTCCTAGTATCTCTCTGCTGTTCACAAAGGATAATCTGGAGTGGAAGTGTAATATTGGATGTTTTAGATGCCTGTTTGCAGGGGTCTCTCCTGCTCCAGTATTTGTACCAGAGACCAAGCTCTCTGGGCAAAAATTTACCTTTTTGATGACTCCTCATGCTGTGGAAATTCAGCATAAGACAATTCTACATTTCTACTATTTACATTTTATTGCTTTAATTCAGTTATTGAAATTTAATTATTACTATCTGAAAGAGTAAGTGTAGTTACTCCTGTGTGAGGTCAGGCTTTTTATCACAAATTCCCAGTAACAACTTCTTCCTTCACCTTTCTCTGTTCTCTAACTCTGAAGATAATAGAGTGGCAATTATGGTTATTTAGAACTTAAGCCTGAAAACCCTTAATCATCTGGATATTCATTGCTCCCACGGTCTACCTATTTCATTGATCATGCTACTTTGGTTTTGGTAGGATCAAGTGAGCGATTATAAAACAAGTAAAAACCAGGGAAAGGTGACAGAGTCAATTTAGAGTACAGAGAAGCACTTGCATCCCACACCTCCTGGCTTTTACCCCAGGTAAGAGATGCTCAATCATAATCATTAAGTCCCTCCGAACGAGGTATTTTGACTCCAGAGGTACCTCCTGCTGTGCCTCATGCTGGCTTATTTGCTGACCTGGGGCTGGATCCTGACAGCAGTAGTGCAGTTGAGGACTGCTGCAGCCACCCAGGAGAGTGGGGTCAGGCTCCTACTGCTTAATTCCTGCTACTGACTTTTGTTTTCATTTTTATCTGGAAGTTACCCTCTCTAGCCCAGGCACATAGGTGCTCCTCCCTACCGGCGAGGTAGCTTGATCCACTTTTTGTTTTGGTTTCACTTGACTCTTTTGGGGAAGATCAAAAGCCCAGACCCCTTTGTCAGATGGAGCCAGTAGAGGCTGGGATGTGGGGAAGTGACTCCCTGACAAATCCAGTCTGAGCCTGAGGCGGAGGGAGGGCTTTGCTCCCCATCAGAGCTTCTCATGGCAGAAGGAGAGAGTACAAGGCACCGCACACAAGAGGGGACCCTCTTAGCCCTTCCTGCTACCCTGGGGGGAACAAAACCTTTTCAAAGGTGGGTGGGAAAGGCTGGGACCTCTTCTGGGCGTGCAAGCAGCTCCAGCTAGGGGTGCCATGGCCTCCTGGTGGCCCTGAGGGGGGCTTCGCAGGGCTGCCAGCTCCACATCCAGCTTTGCACGAGATGGATTAAACAAGGCAGTGCATGGGCATGCAAACCAAGCCGAATTAAGAATGAGTCCTGGCCAGAAAAATATGGATTTGAACCTAAATCACAACCCAAACTTTCCCAAAGGGAATGTTTAGATTCAGCACCATCTCTTAAAATAAATAATGAATAAATAACGTCCCATATAGATTTCGAGCTATGTCACTTCTTTAACACTATAGATTTTTCAAACACAGAGGGGCTGTAAGAATTACATATACATTTCATTAGTAGGGAATTTATGACTGCAAGATTGCACTTAAGGTTTGTGCTAATGCTTTATGCACCCTTTTGACCCAGTCCCTTTACTATATTCTGCCCCAATATTATTTTTCGTAAGTCAGGAAACGTTTTCCATATGTTTTGCAGCATGATCCAAAGGGAGTTTGCAGCTGTACTGTTCCTACTTTATCATGTTCCTACTGACTGAAGTGGAGACCCCTCCTAGTGACAGTACCCATCTGAAAGATCATAACAACACATTTTTGGCACATTATTGTTCTACTTTTGTGTCAAGCCTCCCCCACTGAACAAAATTGTTTCACAGGTTTTATTAAAATTTACTATAAATGAACAGCTGAAAAAATAAACAGAAAAGTCTGTGTGTATCTTATTTACTGTCATCACGAAAAGAATATCTGTGCTGGAACTTTATAACATAACCTAACAGCCAAAACTAACTTACAGAAATAAGCAGAGACATTAGAAAGGTTGAAGGCCACAGGAGTTCATTATTTTCAGTAAGCTTAAAAGGCAACAAAAGGGGTGGGGGAGGAGAAAAAAGAAAGGGCAAAAGGAAAGTTATGAAGGTACGTGGGAGCAGGGGAGCTGCAGGAGGGAAGAACTGAACCAGGAACCTGTGTGGCACCAGGCAAAAAAAGGAATGGATGCACTGATCTCTTAGCTACCGTGCCTTCCTGCAGCAAAGAAAAAGCTCTGGTTAGCTTTCCCCTGGTAAAACAAATACATTGACCTGAAAAGCTCTGAATAAAACCCCATCATTCTTTCAGTGGACTGTGGTGCTCTGCTGCTGGATCACAATATCTGAGCTCTGATAGCACAAGTTGTTCCACAGGGGACATGAGTTTGCTCCTGCAGGTTGGCTTTCAGGAACAGTGTTTGAACTTAAAATGTGGTTATCTGGGGGAGATTCTTACTGGTGTGCTGTGGTCCAAGTTGATGTGGTCTAAGAAGCTGCAGCTCCACTGATGGCTTCTGTGACTCCCTGTGCTTGTGCATGCTTCCACCAGATCTGAATTCCATCTCCTAGATGTACTTCAGTGGAAGGAGGTTTCTAATGGTAAGTGGAAGCAGATATAGCCAAGGAATCAGGTTTAGTAAATCCCACTGAACTCTGTCATGGCACAGAGACAGTGTAAACGCTCCCCGTGAGGCTGCTAATGAAATGCCTGGCAAAGCCAAAAAGGGCAAAGAAAAAATAGAAATCACAGCTGCAATATCAGCTTGAATAATAGAGCTAGGAACTGGAGAGCAATAAAAGATGAGCAAGAGGTCAGGAATAACACAATACAAAGGCAGAGGAAGGAGAGGAATGCTTTCCAAAAAGTGAGGCAGAGAAGAAAAAAAAAGTGCTCTAGGTGCTATGAAAGCTGACATGAAATGATTGGCAAGAGGGAAACTAAAAAAAAATAATCTGAAGACAAAAGCTAATCACATGAATTTCATGAACTGTAATTTTTAACCCTTCTTACCTTTGTACTGGGAATATTCCCCATAGAATCTGTGCTAAAAGCCAGATCCTTGATGCCAAGTCCCTAAAACAGGTCTGAAGAGACACAACTTATATCTGATAAGACATAGTACTTTGAAGACTCAACAACCTTTTTCCTTTTTTTTTTTTTTATCTCCTGTTTGGGAAATCTTTTTGCTGGGAGATAATTGGCTAAATTAATTTTAGGGATTTTAGTCATCACTGAAGAAAAAGGTGAAGGAGCAGGCACCCATTGCTGCTCCCAGAGTGATGAGGATGGGAAGGAGCCAAGGGGTACCTAGCAGAGAGACCATGGAAGTACAGACAGTGGGAAATACACTGCATGGCTGGGGCAGGCTGGGGGTTGTTTGTCTATGAGCTTTATCTGCATAAGGGCTAGTGAATTAGGCTTTCCATGAGACAACTGCATCCTCTGTAAAAGGCATATTTTTCTAATTTTAAAGAAGAAAACAGTATGTTCCTATACAGGTCTTCCAGGGGTGGCTTGAATCACCTGATTCTTGATCTTTCCTGTCCTCTGTACTCCTAAGCACTAAACCAGGAGTTTGCTGCTGAGATTTAGTATTTGCATAAAGATTTGCATATTCTTGTAACATCATGCCCCATACAAAGTAAAATGAAAACATTTCTAGTTAACAATTTGCAGCTACAGCTCTGAAGACAGTTTAGGGTCTACTTACTCCTTCAGAATAAACTTCAAAGATGAAATTAAGATGCCTGACAAAGTGAAGAGAATAGGCACTGTAAAAACTCTTTTCGAGTTAGCTGGTGTTTTTGATTTCATTCTCCATGATCAGCTAATAATTTCTTCATATTTAATCAGCAGTTATAACTCTTTGGGAAGGACAAATCTTAAAGTTTTAAGGAGTCCCTGCCAGGCAGGGGGGTTGGAACTAGATGATCTTTGAGGTCCCTTCCAACTCTGACAATCCTATGATCCTATCCTATTAATTGCACTTTAAAATGAGAAATTATAAGGAAGCTATTAGTGAAGCATTCACTTTTTTTTAATAAGAATACACCAATGAAGAACATTACAGAGAAGAATGAGAGAAAACATTTTTAAAGGTATGTGGTTTAAAATGAAAAGAAATACAAAATACTTTATAAATATATGTTTTCTAATACTCTCTGAATGTAATTTGTTATTCAAATACATGGCTTTGGCATAGCAAAATCATCAGTTTCAACCCAAATCTAAAATTCCATTTGCAGATACCTCCTCTCTGGCATAAGCAGGATGTGTAGACACAGCTCAGCTGGACAATCCTCTACATGCCACAGTTCTTGAAACTTGAAAATGGCCAAAATTCAGCCAGGGTGCTACATACACATGTAAGTGCCTATACATACAGGCACAGTCACTGGTCCATCTGCCTGAACACCCAAGACTGGTTCCACTCTTCTGCCTCATGTACAGCCTAGGAGTTGGGCTTACCGCTTTCTGCTGCTGTTCTGTGGGCCCTCAAGATTTGGGGTGTTTCTGCTGATGCATTGGTTTACCTTTTCCCTGTTTAAACACAAGCATTTTCCCACTTTCCTTTCCAGCAGGATTGGATATAGAGTCCCAGTGGCAGCCTGCCCGTTATCTGCCTGTACCTCTGTGTAGATTAAAAACCAGTCATGACATATTGGCTGATGATATTGTCTCCTTAGCCTTGGGGAGACAGCTAGAGAGAGAAAATGGGTTAAACCAGAAATGTCTTATTGAGATTGCTATTTCTGGAAGCAGTGGGGCAGGAGTGCTCCTGCTGTAGGTAAATGCCATATCATTCCAACAGAGATAAAGAAAAAACCCTGTGAAGTGACTGTTTCAGATAATAGCCCTTAGTTTTACACTGTATTACCCATCCTTTTCCACAGGGAATGTACTGTTCTTTTGTCCCTGGTTAACCATATATTTTCTTTTAATCCTAGACAGCTACAAACATACATTTAGGGGAAAGCCACTAATTATATTGAGGAAGACAGCAGATTTGTCCTTTAGGGTTTTTTATGTACTCTTGTTATGAGACCTCTTTGCATTTAGTTAATGCAAATTGTCATGGTTTTGTACTGGAAGGCTAAGGTAAGTGTTTGATGACTAGACTATAAAGAGTGTGAACCTTATTTTTCTCATGCAGCATGCTTTACACCTGAACACTTGTGCATTGGTCCTTTCTTTTTATGTTTTTATTATTATTTTCGATAGGAAGAACTGATCTAGAAAAGCTTGATTTCCTTTTATGTGAATAAGCTGCAAACCCTATAGGTGTGATGCCAGGCTAGCACACATGCTAGTGCCTGTTCTGTCTTACATTAATTCAGTTATCTTGTGTTTTTCTCTGCCTCTCAGTATAAATGCTTGCACATATAAAAACATTAACATACCTATAAAATACTGATGTGTTGTATGCATCTCTGAATACTATCAAACTTTAAATATCAATAAAGTGCTTTCAAATTAAATCATCATGCCTTTCAAGAAGCTTGCCTAAACAGGTCCTGGTATTTTTATTTCCCTCTAATAATAGCCACATGGCTTTCTGTGGTCCTCCCTGCCTCCTAGGAGTGCCTGCTGCTAGGCACCAGCAGGCATGGTCCCACCATGGCACAGCAGCAAGATGCTTGAAGAACATGAATTGCCCATGAGATGTCTCTTTTATACCTGAATAAACCTTTTGAGCAATGATTTGCAGGCAGCTGTGCTACTGTTAAAAAGGCTCCTCAGCTTTAAAGGGGGTGTAGGGAAAAGTGGGTATCCTTACATATTAATACAATATGTGAGTGACTGGGAGATGCAGACACAGTTTATCTTGTAAGGGTTGTGATAACCTGCAAGTAGGTTATCAGGAAGCTGATGTGCCAGAGTAGGTGCCAGGTCTATATCTGTTTTTAAAGAGCCAAGTAGACAGCCTTGGAAAAAAATGAGCTGCAGAAACCCTACCACTGAATGTTAAGCATGCAATAAAATGCAATAAAAATGGAAAGGCAAAATTGCCCAGAAAGTCTTGAGCCAAAAAAGGGAGGGGAGAGGGGTAGAGGAAAAAGGTTACTTAGTGGTTATGAGTCAATGCCTGTTGTATGAACAAAAATGTAAGAGTCTTTTATTAGATGAGAGAAATCTGACATGGTTTTGAGTCTTAGACTCCAAGTAATAATCTGAAACCAAACACAATATCTGATCCAAGAAAAGAATTTTTCATAGCTTTGAGGTGACTAATTTTAAAATTATGAAATGGAAACCTATTCTCTTCTTAAATTGGATGAAGAAATAGATGATCAATGTCAATTATCAGGTAATCATTTGGTTATTTTATTGCATTTGCATGACTAATGTGTGTCATGGAATGCCATGAAAACTGTGGTTTTTCTTTTAGTAAGTGTGGGCTGGTTTTAGAAAGTATTAAAGAACAGTTTCTCCTTTAGTATAAACATATTTAAAAACATTGAAAGCAATAAGTAAAGATATGATTAACAAAATGTGCCTATAAGTGAATCACACCTGAAAACTTCAGGCAGTGTCTTGAAAGCTTATTTCGAACTCCTAGGTTGTATGTCATGTACATTATGAAAACAAGTAGAGAAGATAAAAAGCTATTTATTTGTTTTTCCCCAATTTCATGTGTAGTTAAAGAAGGGCAAAAGTTGGAATCATATTTCTAATTAAAAAGCCTAATACCATAGAATTCATGACCTCACTACACAGCCTTGGAGCTCTATGAGGCAGTGTCAGAGCCAATACACCAAAATGATCATTAGATAGACAAGAACCAGACTGAAGAAAAGAAGCTTTTTATATGTATAAGAATCAGTCAACCTCCTCTGATGCTCTCTTTCAGGTAATGGTGTATCTGCCAGTGAAGAGTGAAACTACTGCAGGAAGAGAGGGAGAAGAGGATGGTGATAGCCAGACAGCTTTTTTACTAGATGTCCAATCTCAACAGTGGGATCATCAGAAAAAGTTTTTCAGGGTGCTGGTTTAACCAGACCTTGACAACACCCTCTTTCTTCATCTGAAACACATATGGTGCAACTTCTTATGCCTCAGGGACTTTTTTCCTGCCTTGCAACAAAATAAAAATGTTTTTTCATTCTTTTCATATTTTTCCCCCCCTATCAATAATAAGAGAAGGTTTATAGGGGATCAGGGCTGCACTAATTATTCGCAGGGAAACAAACAAAGGATTCATTTTTTTTTGTTTTATATGGGGTTTTTTTAGGTTTTCTTTCACAGGCAAAAGAGATGTCTGCTCTAGTCTGAAAAGGCTCCCTGCTGGGATGCTGCCAGTGTCCTGGATGTAGCACCATACCTGCATCCAAGCAGTGTGCAAACATACTTCTTTTGTTATGTCAGTTAAGTCCTGAATCTCCATCGAGTTATAGATTTTTCTGCTTAGCTAAGTTCAGTGTTTGCCACAGATAAAATGGAAAGTTATCTTTAGTTTCAGGGAATCTGCTTTGCTGTTTATTGGGTCCATAAAATGGAGCAAGTGCCTGTGGTTTTGGCTTCATGAAAGAGGGCATGTGCTGTTGTAAGAAAATTATGCTGCTGGAGAGAACAGCAAGTGCCTTATTTACTTACTCTTTATCACTGGAGGATGACTTGGAGAACTTCAGAGATTTATGCCCATAGGTCAGGTTTTATGTACGTGGGGCTTTACAGTTTGCAGAAACCTTCTGCTCAGTCAACAGATGAATTATTCCCACCATAAGATGGAATAAGCCAGCAATAAGCTACTACTGCCTTTGTCTTGCCTTTGTTTTCTCAGTCACTAAACAGGGCAATGAAAGACAAATGGTCTCCACTGGCTTGAGCTGGCTGAAAGAGGGCTGGGAGAGATAGTTGGGAACAGGCAGGTCTGGGAAGGAAAATATTCTCTATTTTTAGTTCCTTTAGCCCAGAAAGCCTGTCTCCCAGCACTGAGTACATGGTCAGACATTGTTCTTTCCCCAAATCCCAACTCCATAGGATAAACCTGGGTATATTATTGTACCCACCAGTATTACAAAAGAGGTTTTTCACTGTACACTCTAAGATAAGTTAAGCTGCATATGTGTCTTCTAAGCCCATTAGAAAATGCTAATATTTCACTTCACCTCTTGAGCAATTTTCAAAGGTAGCCTAAGATCAGGAAAGAAGCCAGGAATTAACTTACAACATAAACCTGTAAGTTGTCAAGCTAAGGTAGGAGAATGATGTTGTTGTCTTTTTGTGATGGGTGCAAACATTCCTGTGTATCATGTGCTGGGTTTGCACACAGTATAATATGTTGTATAATTATTGGGATAACTCTTGCTCTATAGCAGTTAAAGCAACTGTTCTCTATTTTTATCATTAAAGTAGAAGAATGTTTAGAAATGGTATTTTCATCTTGTGCAAAAAAAAACATTCCACAAAAGAGACTGTAGCTCAGAAAATTTCCCTTCTTCCTGTAGAAGAGATGATTGTTTGCTATCCACCTATACCAGGAGATACCTAGAAGAATAAAATTGTTTCCACACAGTGTTGTGGGTTAAGATGGTTTTACTGGGTATTACACACTGTAAAATAGCTGGTGCTTTTCACAAGCTGGTGATCCTTTAAGGATGTAAAAACCTACACCGAAAATGTTAAGCAAAATATACAGCAGGAAGACCATTGGGATTATCTTCTGACTGCTTAAAATTAATGACTGGGGTTACAAATTGTTTATGACTCTAATGTCTGAAGCTCTAGTGAAAGGGTTGACTGCACTAGTTGATTTTTTTTAATGAGATTACATTTTGTTACTGAGTGATATTTGTTATCAATGGTGCAATTCTTTGGTAGTTCCTTTGGCACTACTACTGTGTGTCTTTTATTACTGAAAAAAACCAAAAAACACATCTTCTTGCAGGGAATTTTTACTTTTAGCTATTGTAACAGTTTTCTTTCAACTAAAGGATAATGCTAGAGAATTTTTGCTTGCAAGCAAGCAAAAAAAAAAAAGTGAAAACCACAGAAGTAAACACTTCAGTAGTTCTCAGAAAAAACATTCTTCATTTGCACACAGCTTTTTTCAAGGGTGCTTTTGAAAAAATATGTCCATATTGAAAAAATACATAGAAGAATTGCCAACTAGTTACAGGACAGTGTATTGGCTTAATCCCATGCTGTTTATACAGTGACTTCATTGGGAGGTATCTTTTGAGTAAAGACATTATATTAGACCCAAGGTTATCTCCAAGTTTTGACCCAAATCCACAGAAATAATCACTAGTTTAGAAAAATCAGTATCTATGCTAATATGATGACCTCATGTGCCTTGCTGCCATTATTGTGTTGGGGATTTTTTAGAATAAGAACATAGTTAAGTACAAAAGTCTTAATTTCTAGGTATATATATATATTTTATTAGAGATAAATAAACCAGGCTTTTAACTAAGTGTGAAGAAGAAGCTGAAGTCCTGTTTCTGTTTCTTGTACTCCTACCCTCTCCACTCCACATATACAGCCAGCAATACTTAATGACTTATGAAATAAATAGGAATAGGATTTTGACTTAGCCCACAAAATCAGTGAAGTTAAGAAAGCCTAAATTATAGGCAGATTCCTTAGATTGTATTATTCTACTTTGCTTAGTCAAAACAGCTTCTTATCTCAAAATCAGATGCTACAGAAGACCACTACCTAACAGCATAACCTGTTTACCTGTCTTTTGCAAGACACTTTTCTACTTCAGCATACTCAAAGTGGTTTAAAGACTTCAGAGCAAGAAGAGGTCTGGTGGAGAGGATTTCTGGAAGGTTTAGTACAATTTCATCCTGTAAACAGTATCAGAAAGTACATGAGGTCTGAATTTTCAAGACAGTCACATGTTACTCTGTATTTCTGTAGTACCCATAGATCACACCTACAGCAACAGCTTTAGCATCAAAGGGAATACTTTGCATCTCACCAAAATGTTGCAGCATCAGCAGTGACAATGACAAAACTCCAGAAAGCAAGCACTGGATGCTGGATGAGTAGATGTGTCACACAGGGACGTGGTTTAGTGGTGACTTGGTAGGTTAACTGTTGGACTTGATGATCTCAGAGCTCCTTTCCGACCATAATGATTCTCTGGTTCGACTCTGTGGAAACAAACCTTGGGCAGCTTGGAGAGAGAGACCAATGCTGCTGTTTATCCAGCAGGTCAGAGGCTGCAGCTGAGCTTTCATACATATCTCAAACTTCAGGAGCTTGTCTTCAGCCAGTCCAAGCTTCCTACAGCAGTTACAGCCTATAGCTTGAGTCAGAGTTTTTGGACAACCCATGCTGGCCTATCATTTGTTGGATCTACTTAAAGCAGGATGAGGCTCTCCCTCCTCCTCCTCAGCGTTGTCTGTGCTTTTGCCCTCTTCCCACCTCCCACTGGAAAAGCCAAGCTGAGTATTAGGACAACAAAATACAGCTCTTTTTGCTTCTCCCAATGTCCTGTAATCAAAAATTTGGGCCTGAATCTACTTTCAAGGGGGTAAGAGGTCAAAGATGCAGGTGAAGGACTGAACAGGTACAAGTAGAAGTTGTGTCCATCCCAGCCAGCCTGTCAGTAGTATGCTGACACCAGGGTGTGGGGAAGCCCTCTGAAAGAGAAAACACAACCGGTTACAGCATCTGCCAGCATCTGGGTGCTCTTGTTGAGAAGTATTTTTCCAAAGTTTGGCTTTTTCTAGGGCACTTTGGAGAGCAGTGTTCTGAAGTGGTGTCTAAGTCACATCACTTCTTATCACACATTGCTGCATTGTATTGTGATTTTGTTATTGATCATATCTCTCCATACCTAACAGACTACTGAAAGACTTGGCCTAATTAGACACAAAGCCAGATTTTCAGAGCTACTGAGCAGCTCCCATCATGCGGCATTTATTTAAGGGTAAAAATGTCTCATTACACAGAGTATCAAATTTTTTTAAACCCTCTCTGTCCTATTTAGCTGTGACTATTATGCCATCCTAAAAACTCTAACATAACTAAAAAAACTCTAATTGTGCAGCAGCCTTGCAACCCTGTTTGCACACACCTACTTTCCCTCCCAGTCCTTTATCAATCTCAATAAGGTGAAAACCACTAACATTTTATTCTCTTATCAGCTAAAATGGGTCTCTGGGGAGGGCAAAACTGACTAGTTGAACATTGCAAGGCATATGTAGCATCCTGGTGTTGCTTCTGATATTACTCTGTATGTTCTTGGTTTGAGTTTCCTAACTCTTTAGTGCCATAATTATACAACTTGACCAGCCTAGCAGCTGCACTTGGAAGAATGAAGTCAAAAAAGAATCTATCCCAGCCTTTAAGATGACTCTCTGTTGGTTTTTTCAGTATGAATCCATAGAGAAACTGCTGAAAAGCTTCATCATAGATATACATATCTACTTTCTGCTTCCTAGAAGACAAGGAGACAGAAAAATAGTCTCCTTCTGGACAGTTTGTGGAGAATCATTTCAGAAATTTATATCATAGTACAATTATTCCTTTTGCCTTCCTCCCTTCTCCTCGTCCTCCTTCTTCTCTCACTTTCTTCCTCTTCCTCTTCCTCTCTCTGCTGTGTCTGGGTGAATAAAAAGATCTTGCATAACAAGCAACATCGATAACAAAGATTATTGTTTCTGCAATAAACTAGCAAGGTCCTAACCTTACAGTCCTTAGGGAAACAAAATTACACCGAAGTGGGAAAGGAAATGCTGAGCACTAGCCATGTATTAGTGTGACTTAGTGTTTGGCAGAAGTTCTACCCTTACTTGGGTGTATTAGTACACATAGACTCAACTTGATTAATAAGAAATCTATAACCTCCATATGCAAGCCAGACAACAGCAACACATATATCTGAGAGCATGGGCTGCCTGAGTGTTTGGTTTGTGAATGAGTACTAAATCTTCCAACGGCAGCTTAGGGTGATTTTAGACAAAGCAAGCATGATGCATTGTGTTTAACTGTATTAAATGCCTTTTTTCCTGTTTACATAATGATATGCTGTGTTTATCTTACAAGCACTGTAAAAATATTAGTTAGCAGTCATACACATAGTCCTGATAAACTGATACTGCTTTCCAGAACTGCTAATCTGTCTTAATGCCACTTCGGTACGGGGCCTGTAACAGCTGTTAGAATTTTGTCCCCTGTAGGTCAGAGAAAGAAGATGGGAAAATCCTTAATAAAATGTTGTTAGAAGCTACAGGTGGGAAATAAAGAAGCTCTTGTGACCTATAATCTTATTCCCTCATAAAGTCATGGAGTGCACAGCAGCTTCTGTGGCTGAAATTAGACAACACGCTAGCGGCTTTTCAATCTCAACTTTTGCAGCTCAGTTATATCATTCTCAGTGAAGAACAAATGAAGGATACAGCAAGCACTGCCCCTGACCTTCCTGGCTGTTTTTAATAAGCACATTCAACAGCATGAGCTTCTCTGTCTTAAATGAATTACTATATATCCATGTATTGGAAAGAAAATACTGTAGTGTTTATCTTCTGTATACATTGTACTGTCAGATTTTAATTAACTCTCAGCCTCAGGTAAAGAAAATATGCTAATTTGAATGATCTTATAATTACTGTGGGCCAGATTCCACCATCCAAATGCAGATGGGTACCCAGTCTTGCACAGAGTCTCAACAACTCCAATGGAACTGGTCAGAGAGGAAGGGGCTGCTGCCATCCCAATTTCCTTTTATCAGGTAGGATTGCAAGAAGGGAACAACAGAAAAGTCCAATAGGTAAAAGTCAGGAATGAAGCAGTGAACGGGTCATCTGCTACCAAAAGCAGATTATGTTATGGAACAAGTATATTTTGATGTTTCAGGTACTTTACAATCAGCCTTCTACGGATTTCATTTTTCTTTTTAAGTGATGGGTGTGTTCCATGTGGGCTTCTATAGACAGGATATGTACTTTTGGGATATTATGACTCACCTTTCCATCCTCTCATTTTTCCTATTGGTATTTCTGTTGCCTTTCATCAGACTACAGTTCTGTGGAGTACAAAATTTAATATTTTTCCATTGCCTTTATTAAATAAAAAGGGAAAAAAAGTGCAAATAATATAGAGAGTATTACACAGTTCTCCACTTCTATAGTAAATCTTCTTCATTCAGTTGAGAGAGAAGTATCTTCTAATTTAAACATTTAAGCTATCTAAATGAAACTGAGCCAAGTATAGATTGAGCTTTCTTTAACTATTTTTTTAATCAAGATTACAAAAACAACTTGTTTAAACATATTTACTTAGTACACTGCATAATACAATCAAAATTTGCAGCTTTAAAGTCAGAGTAATTTTTTTGAAGTATGATTATTTGTGATTATCAGTAAAATAGTGGAAGACTGCAGAAATATGATATAAAATGGTATAATTAATTGGCTCCCAAAGCAATGAGTTGTCACTTCTGAAAATTTAATGTCATCAAAGCTCTTTTTCCAATAGCACAAGGAGCACTATTGCTAATAGACTTCAGAGCTTGAAATAAATAAATCTTTGGAATCCTGTTGCATCTCTTGGGGTGTGACATTTGACAGTCTTTTATAGTGCAGAACGAAACAAGTTTGTGAGCTGGAATTCAATTGTGGTGTATTGATTCCTTGCATCAGTCATTATTCCCTGCTGATTGACAGCTGAAAATTGGTTACGTTAAGTATTTCATATGTTATATTGGCTGACATTTGCTTGCCTGCTCCTGTGTCAATATTGTTGTAAAGATCTCCAGCTCTATGAGATAGCAATATACACTGACTGTGGCTTTTGTGTGATGTTCCAGTGTTTTTCCTGACATAATTTAAGACATATTAAAAACCAGCAGCATCTTCCCTCTTGAGGAGCTTAATGCCAATATTATTGTCTTCCAAGGGAAGATCATGTATGCTCATAATCGGGTGCTAATTTCCACCCATACGCTCATGTTTAGGCATTAGGCACTATAACTGTAAAATTGAGCCTGCTTGATTGATTCATGTCAAGCCTCATCTCGGCTCCTGCAGTGGAAGTCATCCAGCTGACCCTTTTTACACTAAAAGAAGAGATTTGTGTTCCTTTCTTTCACCTGGAACCATCAAATTGACTGAATAATCTGTAATACATTAGTGCTGACATTTGTTAGGCAAGAATTAAACAAGACACAGTAATCATTCCCCTGAATAAAAATTGTGTTTGATTTCCAGCAGAGTTCTATTAAAAGGACAGCACAGCCCATCTCCTCCAAAGTGGGAAATGGTGAATATTTTCTATGTTAATGAATTGAATTAACACTTTAATGACAGATGGAGAATCCCTAGCCGCTCTTGACAAAAACTGCCGACTTTTGGAGGGGGATGCGGTTCCTGTGCCTGCCACAAGGGCTACAGGGAGCTCCGTGGAGATCTTTCCTGCCAGATTTTTAAGGGTGACCATGGTAAAGTTTGACTACTTACCTAAAAAGAGACAAAAGGGAGGACAATGTTTTTCCTCCAAAAAAACCCCAATTCCTGAAGTCCACATGCAGAATTCCCTGTTTGCTCTCAGCCTTAAATATGATGTTGTGTAAAGGAGGCATCCCTTCCTGTCACCTCTGGGACAGTGCAATACAAAGGGTGGAGTAATTCCACCTGAAGTCAGTGCAGATGCATCAGCATACACCTGGTATGACCAGAGTCTGACCTGATGCCTGTGAGGTTGCAGTGTTACTCCTGAATTTGACAATGTAAAACGAGGTCACTGAAGTGATGCTTCCTGCTTGTCTGGCTGCACTGCACTTGGTCAGCTGTGGCCAGGCTGTAGTGGTGTCATACCATAAATCTATGCTTTGAAGGATAACCCTGAAGGTAAGATATGAAAAGTACCATTTGGAGAAGCATTTGTTGGCTCTGTTGATGACCTGACCAATTTGCACCTCAGAGGTTAGTTTAGAAAAACACTTTTCCCTTGTCCTGCAGTTGAGGCTAGGGTTCTCGTGGCAACCTGAAGGTGAGGATGGGCTACAGAGGGAAGATGTTTTGGAAAGGGGGTCCCTGATAGTCTGCATGGGAGAGGATGTGAGTGTCACCATTCTGTTGATGTGCCTCTGGGATGACTGCATCAGGAACCACAGCACTGGTTTGGCACAAAGTTGTATGAACTATAGGGGAAAAAAAAGAAAAAGGAAAAAACCCAACAAAACAACAAAAAAGAGCTGGAGCAAATGGATTTTTTTCTGGCCATTGGGGATCCTCCCCACTGCTACTATAGCTCTGCTGTGCTTTCCTTTTGCTTTGGCCCAAGTAGCACCAGCCTAACCCCAAAACAACCAAAGCTGGTAGGGATTGCAATTGATTGCTTGTTAGCACCTGAAGCCTCTTAAGGTAAAAAATAAGTCTTGAATGTGCTCACAGGAAACCTTCCACAAAGGGGGAAGCAATGTAAAGAGGAGTTAATTGAGCTCTGGGTGGATACTCTGAGCCTTGGATGGTATGAGGTCTGTGGAGGTGTGGATGACCCAACTAAGAGGATTGCAGCTGCCAGTGAGTGTTTTGGAGCCTTGCTGCTAGGCAGTCATGGAGGCTGAGGTGAGAACTTTGTTCTGGTCTCCTTGCACTTGGCCTGGGCTGTCCTTCAGGAGGGGAGGGTGGTTTCTGTCTCAGTCAAGTCCTTGGCTTTTGCTTTAGCAAGTTCTACCCTTTCCCATGTCCTGCCCCAAACACTGCCTCTGTTTTGGGGTGGGTTTCTTCTGGCAAAGTGTTTGGACTCGACTCTTTTTCTGGTTCTGCCCCAGAAGAGCTGCAGAATTGGTATCACCTCTTTCAATGTGTATTTCTTGCTACTGTAGATCCTTGATGGGTTGAGCTGTTCCACTTTTGCCTCTGCTTCTAGCTGTGCATGGTGGCTTCTGTAGCAGCCCATTTTGAATGTTCTCATGGGTGATTATGGTGCAGGAAAACAATTTTTTAGCCTTCTTATTAAACGTTAGAAAACCTTGGATGTATGTAGCACAACAAAGTGTTATGTACATCAAAACCCCCATGGCTTCTTAATGTAGACACTAATTTATAAGTATGTAGCTTGTTTCAGTCTGGGGTACAGAAGTATGTGTTGAAATCATTCCCAAAACATAAAATTTTGAGCATTACTTGCTCTCAGACTTGTAATTTCCCCATTTAAATTTCAATTATGGAACAAACAATCACACTCTTATTCCTTGTGCCATGCAACTCATTAAATGTTTTGAATATTTCATAGCCCCAAACTGCCCATGTTAATCTGTGAATATATTGTTATAAATAACTAATAGGTGTATAATGAATGATGGCAATGATTTATGGAGGATTCATAGATATGGAAAAAAATATGCTGAAAAATACAAGGGAAAATATTGCAGCATTAGCTCTTTCATCCAAGGCAAACAAACACTGCTTGTGCTTTGCACACCACTCCTCTAGGCTTTTCACTACATTCAGAACAGCCACTAAGGGGTTTTGTAGGGGACTGTACTTTTAAAAAGCTTTGAAACAAGTTAGCCTGTCTCATGCCAGCCCCTGGACAAATCTGTGATGCCTGAACAAACCATGTCCCTGCAGCCTCTTCTGAGGCCAATTACAAAAGGATACAAGCGGAGGGAAAATACTTCAAAAATAGTGTAAGAAAACAACAGCTAAATACCCTCCCTGGACCCAAACCAGTCATCTGCTGGTGTTCCCACCATTGCTGAGTGTCCCCTGTCTGTGTGCTTGCATCTGGTAAGGGAGAGGGAGTTAAAAAGCATCCAAAGTAGCACGAGTCCTTGTTATGAAGCATTTAATTTTACAGTGAAGTAGAAGAGGTAGAAAGATGAAACGGTTAGAGAAGTGTGAAGAAATCTGTATTTGATACTAAAAAAGAATCTAAGCTAGTAGAAGACAGTATTTAGGTTTCAGCTGGTATAAAAAAAATTCATCCCCTAAGGTATCACAATTTTGGTGGCCTAAAAGTGCCATAGGCTGCTAATCACAGCAGCAGTCTGTTCTTTTTGTTGAAAGATCCAGGATTAATTTCCACCAAAAAATAGATTTTACCAGGCTACATAGATCATATAATTACAGCTGAATCATCAGGAAAATAATTGTTGCTCTCATTGCAAGCCTGCTGGCAAGCCCAGGCTGTTGCAAAATTGGCAGGTCACCTTTAAATCAGATGTGCAACAGTCATTGCAGAGCTGTGTGCAGAGCAAACTCAACACAACCCTCATCTTCAGCATAGTGCAAGAGGAGGAAAGGCAATGTGGAGCAATGTATTCACAGCTCATTGGTAATGGGTCTCCTTAGGTGGTGTTACAAAGAAGGCAAAGATAATACCAGTTGCTCAGACAATTCCTTTATAGGTATGTGTATGTTGGGTGGGGTAGCAATATGTAGTTAAGGAAAGCTTTTAAAGGTTTTTATAGAGTAAATCTGCCCAGCTACATCAAAGCCAGTGGGGTGCTAGAAATAGTAATGTTAGCTCTAAAAGGAAAAGTTGGCAAAGAAATCTAAAACTTGGGTTTTACAGCAGTGAGAATATTCTTCTGGGCTGGGACCTACCCCTGGGTGGAGTAAGGGAACTTATAATATGGTTGACTAAAAGAGAACAGGAAAAAATGTGCATGGACAGGCTTGAGTGCTGAAATCTTGAGAAATGCCAAGTGCATAATTGGAAGCAGGACTTAGTTCCATCAAATGATTCATGCTGAACAGAACTTTCTTCCCAATTAAGTGATAAACCAAAGTGTTTAACATCATCTACTAGGTGTGTTACATCTCTGTGGTTTCCAAATGAATCTCTTAATTTTGAAGAGATGTGACTGGTCATGGATTACAACAACTTGAAGAGTTATAATTTTACAAATGGGTCAAAGAAATTAGTTTCTTCTTGCACTATGCAGTTTCTGTTATTGAATAAATAAAACCCTGACTGACCCAGAGGTCCTGGTAGAGGTGTGGTTTTAACTAGAGCAGCCAACTTCTGTCTTGGGATTTTGTTCCATGTTAGCAAAATGAGAAATTCAAAGGTGTTAAAAAATATCAGAAGCATGACAGTATGTTAAATCCTGAATAATGGCTGCGGATGCAGCTAAGCTGCCTGAAGGAGTTTGCCCTTGCAGTGGAAAAAAGCTTGTTACCTGAAAGTTCTAGGGTTGTGTTCTGTGAGTGATGGTAAACTTCCTGAGGAACCAGAGGTATGGAAAGATTCTGAGATGAAACAAAACAAATTTCTGCAAATTTGATGAAAATGGTCATGTACTGCAGTTCTGCATTTTAACTTCCAAAGCCAGGAGAAAAAACAGACCCTGCTAAAATAGTTTCCTAAGGAGGTAACTGCTCTTAAGGTATAGCTTCAAGAGAGATGAACCTCAAAACACAGCTCCAGGAGGCAATGAGGTTATTTGCAACAGGGTAGTAGTGCTGCCTCAGATGGAAGGGCTTTACCATCCTCCCCATGCTGCTAGTGTGACTGCTAGGTAAACTAGATCAAGGTAAGTAAACCCCCAGCTGTCTTGTGAAGGAGTTTACTGTTGGCACCTTGGCATGTGCCCAGGCTGAACTGACTGAATAGATCCCTGACATCCAGGGAAACCATCAAGGACACTTAGGAATTAATGAGGAGGGGGGAAAGAAAGAAAAAGATGGAGAATAGTAAGCATTATAAACAACTTTTTCCAGTTTGATCTCGTAGTGTTCTGGTTTATATGTGATTAAAATATAGCAGCTTTCTTGATATTATACAGCGATGGTTTTAAAATAAGAAGAAAAACCATGTGTTCTGATATTCCCCTCTTCTGATAATGTCTGCCAGGTGCCTGTCACATAAGGAGCACTGTATATGTTGGCCTTGAAAAGCTTGCAGTGCCTCCTAGGTTTCTTGTGACAAATGGGAGTTGATACAAGAACAAGATAAATAGCACAGAAAAATAGCAAGTGATGAACTTGCCTGGGTAACATTTTCTGTAAGCATTTTGTGTGAGTGTTTTTGTTTGCAAGAAGGTCCATGTGGAGTGGCATATCCTTGGATGTATGCAAGGGTTCATGCCATGAACCTTTGCAAGACAATCTCAAGTTCCCTACTCCTGTTTATAAAAGGTTCAGTCAATCGATCCGGGAGCAAAAGCAATAGTGTGTGTCTTAGGTGAAGAGCTAGCTGCCAAACAGCACATAACAAACAGGGCAGCAGGTCTGCCTTCACGAGGCAGTGTCAGTCTTTGGCTACAATGTGTTGTGTTATCAGGGCATGGACTTGGACAATGCAGAAGAGCAGATCAGAGGGTTGGGCAAGTGGAAGATTTCTGGCAGCTTTGGGTTAGTAACATGCTAGTACAGACAGCTACAGGTTATTTGTTTTGCTTGATTTTTACTTCCTTCTGCTCAAGTGGTAAGGAGTTTGGGAGGGTTTTTTTTGGAAAAGGTCAGTTCTCCACATTCTGATAAAACTATGCCCTCTGATACAGTGCTCAGCTGACTTGGAGAGATGTCCTGAGCTGTGTAATCACCAAAGCAAGATGCTTTGGCAACTGCTTACTTTATTGACCCATCTGAAGCCAGAGACAGGATTTGCCTGGATGTGTTCCTTTGTGACCTACTCTGAATCCTGCTCTAGCAGGGGGGTTGGACTAGATATCATTTGAGATCCCTTCCAACTCCTAACATTCTATGATTCTGTGATTTTACTCTGTGAGTGGGTTTCTCTGACCCAAAGCAGTGCCACATGCCAATTAGGGGAGGAAAAAGAGGAGACTTAAAATAAGGGTGGGAGGTAAGTCCTGCAAATGTGTTCTGCTGACCTAGTAGAACTGTCTGAGCCTTTGATACAGAAATGTACTTTGTTCCCTGCAAGGAGCAAACACCACAGTCCAACGCATACATTTCATGCTCAATATTAAAAACAATTCTTTCAGGTAGTCCATGGCATAAGCTAGAGCTCAGTAGCTTCTAGGGCAGCTTGCAGGCTTGCCAAAATTTACGGGCTCTGCTTGAGGACCGAGAACCTGAGAGTTAACCATTTAATTCAAGGTCACACATGGGACTGGAGTACTTCAATTCTTTAGTAGGATTAGCCTCAACCACACAAAACCTGATATTCCAAGTATTATGAATGACAAATTAATTCACATTTGTACTTTATTTTTCAAGAGTATTTCTTAACCCAAGACTGAGTAGTGCAATATTTTAGTGCCAGTTGATACAGTTTCTGTTGGCTAACAGTATAACGTAGTATAAATCTAATGCAAGAGGTGACAGTCAGCCAGAGGAGGAGTCTGACAGCTGCAAGTCCTACATCCAGATGTGTATCCTCATGGACAGGTAACTATGATGACTTTATTTACACTCCTGAAATCTGAAGAGTGTTCAAGCATAACCCCCTGCCTGAAAGAATGCATAACTGACTCCTAGGAAACCCATCTTACAGATGACGTAAAGGTCAGCTCTGGCTGCCTGGTTCATAGCACTCACCAAGCAACAGTTTTGCCCAGGAAGGCTACCAGCACAAATTTGATTAGATTAAAGCTTCAGGACTGCCATGGAACAAAGTCAGCTCTGTAACTTCATTTGCACACATGCCATTGCCTTGCTGTGTTCCCTTCACCAGCTGCAGCTTCAGATGTGCCAAGTACTTTAGGTGCAGGAGTCTGCGTACGGGCAGCAGCAGGGTGTTTGGGAAAAGCTGTAGCCCAAGGGTAGGGGCAAAATGAGACAAATGGTAGTGGTGGGAGGCAGAGTGGCAGACTTGACTGCACTCTTACTGCCTATCACTATAGGGTGGTGATGTTTTTACAAGCATCCTTCCAGCAACATGTAGCATTTTGGCATGCTAAAAACTTGTGAATTTTATGTTCAAATTTGCTACCCTGAGAGACATTTGCTCAATGTGTTTACATCTGACACAACAGCCCAGACAAATCTCTGTGCACTGTAATGTGTGTATGTCTAAATGCAATTCTACAAGCAATGTGTGAAACAATACACGTCACAGAATCACAGAATATTAGGAGTTGGAAGGGACCTTGAAAGATCACTTAGTCCAATCCAAGTTTGATCTGCTTTTTTGTTTGGGTTTGGTTTTTTTTAGTGACATCATTATTATTTATTAACCAGACAAAACTGAATCCTGATACTCATTTTCTCCTGGAAACATTAGAATGTTTTAGAACTTAACTCACACTTAGCCTTTGGAGATTACAGTATAGCATCACTTGTCATGTTTCTGTAAACAAGACAGAACCCACCCACCTCTAGTTACAAAGCAAAATGATTTATTGTCACAGGCTACAAGTACTACTTGTGCCAAAGCTTTATCTTGTTGTCAGCCTGAAAGACTATTCCAAGCTATGCCCATTTGCACTTGCCATGTGAGCTGCTGAGGGTGATGGGCCTCAATTTCTGGAGCTGCTATCTGATAGCCCATGGCCATCACTGAAAATTTAACAGGTCATTCAATGCTAGTCAACAAAAGACCCATGAAGCCTCATTTCACACCAATTACTATTTAGCATATGTACACAAATTGATTTTAAAAAATTCTCAGGGCCTCCTCTACACACTAATCTGGCCACGTGTCCCTGTAGCCTGGTCCAAGAGCTTCCTTACCTAGCAGGTCCTGTCTGTTGCAGAAATCGGTTCCTCTGCTTGCAATCACAGCTCTGTCATCAGACTAGGTGTGCCCCAATGCTGTTTAAACTCCCTCTATCCTAAGGAGAATTTTGGTGGGGTTTTTTTGGCTGAAAAGCCTCAAGTTTGCAAAGCCTGTGGTGTGTAAGGTCCTGGTCAAGCTCCAGGTTTTGGTGCTGTTGGGTGGCATGAGTGGGGGCTGCCCAGCTCCTCCTGCTGCCACTACCACCCTTTCAAAAGCTGTATAATTCCCTGTGCCCCTTATTTTTCCACTTCTTTTGAATACTGATGCTTTGTTAGATTTTATAGTACTGTTTTCATGATTGAACTGTTACAGATGTTTGTTTAGCACCTCAGATATTTTCTTTGTGGTAGGAGAATAGGGGTTTATTGTTTGTTACTATTGATTTCAAATATAATTACTTAACTGCTAGGTGCCAGTCTTGAGGTCTTAAATTTCCATCTAAATTGTTGTTTTATTCTCTAGTTTGTACACAGAGCTTGTAGAGAGTGTGGTTTTTAAGAAGGGACTTTCTTGATCAGTAAAAACAAACAAACACAAACTTTAACACAAAACAGCATGAAAACACATGTTTTTGGCCTAGTAGCATAACTTTTAAACAGATCTCTGGAAAACTGGGACAACTGCAGGGTGCAAATCATGCTTTGTTCTTACAAGGGGAGAATCTGTGCTTTTTCTCTTGGGTTTTTTTTTTTCCCCCCATTTCTAAATTGCTAGGAGAGTAAAGTTGCCTGCAGCGACTGATGGGCTTAGTATTCTCCGTTCATCTCCTGAGTGTCACCTGCTAAGGTGAGGAGTCTGAAAAAGCCTGGACACATTATGTATGGGTGGCCTTTTGTTTATGACAGACAAAGGCAAAATCCTCTGGATTACTGGAAGATATCATATAACACACAAGATGGAGTTACTATTATTCTTTTCTAAGACATATTGTGTTTCCCTTGGGCAGAGAAAAGAAAGTGCAGCCAATCCTGGGAGGGTAGCTCCTATTAAAGATTTATGCAAGCCTGAATTATTTGCCTTTAAACTTTTTTCTCCTTTTAATAAGAGGGATGCTTTCTTTAGGCACAGCATACTGAAGGAGATGGTATCACTGGTAATCCTTGGCTTAGGCACAGAGCTCCTAAATGGTTTGAATTAGGTAGAAGATGAGACTTTGATTTATTTTTTTTCACCCCTTTTTTGTTTCTGCATTTAAGGTTTCTCTGCAAAGTTTACCACTGAAATAGCAATTTAGTGGGTTTCTGCCCTCTGTGTAAGCCTTTTTCTAGGCATATTCATTCAGTGAAACAGCTTTGAAGCTGTTGAACTGTGTAAATGTTATATTAACATTTTCTTTTGCAATTATAGACATTTACTTGCTCTTGTTGAAACAGCTCTTTCAAGGGGAAGGGAAGAAAGCAGGAAGTGAAAGTACACAAAGAAATGAAAAAGTAGCTATCTACTCGATTTAATTTTTGAAAGAAATAATTTCCCCTTCTAATTTCCACTCTCTAAGAGAGTGCTTAAGGACAGACAAACAAAGCATGCTGGAGGAAATCATTTCATTTTGTTCCTCTGTTACATCAGATCATTTAATTTTCACGTGTTTGGTTTCCATATGGAGATGTGGCCAATGAGTCCTGCTCTTTGAATCTGTTCAAAGCCACAAGGAAAGCTCCAGGAGACTCGTGCCTAGCAGCCTGCAATTCACAAATTACAAAATGGCAAGCAATTGCCCGAAATAAGGATGACAAATAATGTGAATTAGTTATTAGTCCAGAGGGTTTCAAGCTCCTGTGGCTTGATTAAATTAAGTCTAGTGTGCTTAACTGAAAGTGGTAACTGATCCTTTAGAAAAAAGCCCTCTATAATCCAATACAAATTATAATCTTTTTATGGGTTATTTAAAACTTCCAATGTACTTAATAGATGAAATTTTCTGTGGTGTTCTGCTGGGTCATGTTATGATTTTGATGTAATGCAGTTGTTTTTGTGGATAACGTCACAGAACTTGAATTCATCTCATTGACTCTCACAACATTTTATTTCATGTTTGCTGTACCAGTGATATTTGTTCTTGAATGTATTTTACCATCTGACTATTGTACCTAAAGGAGGACTTCTGATGGAACTGATTATTTCAGTGTTAAGTTTGTGAGATGCAGCTTTCTTTCTTCTATTGGTGGTTATCATCATGACAGAAATTTTTTGCTGCTGCTGCCAAGCCTATGCCAGGAGCATATTTGTGTTGTTACTGTTGCTCAGCAACTATGATCTCTTCACTAGGTCTGACAGTTGCTTTCTCTCCAGGAGAGCAGAGCTGCAAGAAGGACAGATGCATTGATCCTCGACGCATTATCAGATCTTGTCACACACCCGCTTTGAAAAGCTGATAGCATCTAATAATCTTACTCAGGGCTCATTTTACACATCGTTGAGCTTTTACAGTTAAACTTAGAAAAATGCATTGTGTTGGTCTTTCAAGACAGGGAGGTCAATAATTAAACTGTTTTTCATCAAAGAAGAAAAAGCTTTTAAAGGGGCTTGGTCCATATAGAGGGGTATTTTGTCACACTTAGAAGCTGCAGACACATTTATATCTGCATCTGTTCTCATCGGTGATCTGTGCTTTGATTTTTCTAGACCTTTGGGTGGTGAAGTTTCTGCTCAACAGTATAAGCCATGGTATCAATCAGAAAATGAGTAATATTGCCATTTGTTAATCCAGGATAACTAGGAATAGTAATTGCACTATCCTCATAGGAGTCTACTACAGGTGAAAAGATACTCCTTAAACTGTGAAAAGGATGTCCAGAAGAGGAGCATTAATTGTACAAAATTAAAATGCTAGCCTGTGGGCAAGTAGGTCAAGACTGAAGAACTTATAAGTGACCAGATATTACTACTAATAAATTACATGAAACTCAATAACACCAAACCCTACAGAACAATCTGTAGGCTTGGTGAATAAATGAATAGTAAAAAGAGCATTTAAGACTGGAAAGGCCATAGTAAAGAAAGATGAGTTTATGAATTACAGGCAGGAGTTGCTGTGGGGGTGATTTGTGATGCTCTAACATCAAAGGTCTGTGTCATGAAGAACACACCAGCAGTACCATCTCAAGTCAAAGTGCCAGAAAAAATGGGTTTTGGACTGAATCTCTAAAATGGGTACTGCAAATCAGCATGACAAGACAGCACTTACCCAGAGTTGAAAGGGACTCTGCACAAACTTATTGAGCTGTGAACTGTGGCTACTAATTTTGGCTTCAGGCTGACATCTTAAGCAGGGGAGGGGAGCACAGCTTGAGCCTTCAAGAAAGAGTTCAGACACCACGTGGATGGTGGTAAGTGTTATGGTGGTAAGTGTTATGGTAAGTATGAGTCCAGCAGTAAAAAGAAAATCAGGTACAACTATAAGGAAAGCAGTCATCACTTTTGAATATGTGATGCAGTAACAGTCAGCATTGCTCCTGCAGAGGATGAAAACAATGAAGTACTACTTCCCTGGAATTTGTTTGGAAACTGTCAGTGACAGTAGCTGCTCCAGGCTGTAATTATCAGGTGCGTGTCCTGGTGACCTGGGCTGGAGACCACTCTTGCACCTCTCCAGCCCCAACATTTGGGTTTCCTTTCATGGAAACCAAAGGCAAATAAACACCAATCTTACCAAGGCAGGGAGGCATGACTTGAGATAACCTCCAGGCCTGAGATGGGCAAGTTTACAGGTCCTAGGAATTAAACACTGTTCTAGTTATTGAAGGGTGGGAGAGATTAGTTTTGTACAGTCTGGAGGGGGTGGACAAAAAAAACCAGACCAACAAACCAACCAAACAAAAACCACAAAAAACCCAAATCCACAAACAACACACCAAAAAAAAAATGAATCCACAAAGCCCTAAAGTTAAATGGTCATGAGACCAAAGAGAACACATTTTCATAGGATGGGAGGGGAAGAAAGCAAATGAAGAATGAGACCAAATGATGAGAGGTACAGGCCAATAATTGAAGAGACTAAATGATGAGAGGTACAGGACAATAACTGAAGAGACTTAGCTGATTTGCATTTTTCAATTTATAGGATACAAATTGGCAAAGATGTTCACAGAAGCCAGAACAACCACGGATTATGAGGATAATTGGGTAAGAAGCAGCAGTATTTCTTGTCAGGCATGAACTAGGATGTACTATTTATGAAAACACTACACAGCAGGTTTAAAATAGCCACTGAGAGTGGCTTTTTTACTCATGGTAAATCATGGTTTACAATTAAATAATGAATTTTAGTGACACAGTATATGTAGGGTGATAAGAGGTAGGAAAATGTTCATATCCTGATTTGACAGCCACAGAAAAAACTAACTGCTTTAAATGTGACAGGGTGACCACAGGCCTCTGGAAGTGAAGAGGATGTGTGTTAACCTTCCAGTTGTGTCTGGGACCTGCAAGGCCAAGAGTATCTTCATTCATAGGATTTGTAGAATGGCTCAGGTTGGAAGGGACCTTAAAGATCATCTAGTTCCAACCCCCCTGCCATGGGCAGGGATGCCACCACTAGACCAGGTTGCTCAGGGCCACATCCAACCTGGCCTTGAACACTGCCATGGATGGGGCAGCCACAATCTCTCTGGGCAACCTGTTCCTGTGCCTAACCACCATCTGGATAAAGAATTTTTCCTAATATCTAATCTAAATCTTCCCTCCTTCAGTTTGAAGCCATTCCCCTGTCTTAATGCTTTCTACCCAGGTAAAGAGTCTCTCTCCCTCTTTTTATAGGCCCCCTTTAGGTATTGGAAGGTCACCCTGAAGCCTTCTCTTACCAGCTGAACAATCCCAATGGTCTCAGCCTCTCCTCCTAGGGGAGGTGCTTGAGCCCTCTGATCATCTTTGTGGCCTCCTCTGGACCCACTCTAAGAGGTCCATATCTTTCTTATGCTGAGGGACCTGGAACTGGCTGCAGAACTCCAGGTGGGGTCTCACAAGGACAGAGCACAGAGGCAGCATCACCTCCCTAGACCTGCTGGTCATTTCTGTCCTGATGCAGCCCAGGATATAGTCAGCCTTCTGGGCTGTAAGTGCACACTGCTAGCTCATGTCCAGCTTTTCATCCACTATGACCCCCAAGTCCTTCTCTGCAGGGCTGCTTTTGATGAGTTCACCTCCCAGACTGTACCCATGCCTAGGATTGCCCTGGCCCAAGAACAGGACCTTACACTTGGACTTGTTGAACCTCATACAACTCTCATGGGCCCACTTTTCAAGGTTGTCTATGTCCCTGTGTATGGCAGTCCATCCTTCTGGTGTGACAGCTGCACCACTCAGCTTTGTGTCATCTACAAACTTGCTGAGGATGTGTTTGATCTCACTGTGTGTAATTAATAAAGATGTTGAAAAGCACCAGCCCCAAGACAGAGCCCTGAGGGATACCACTCACCACCAGTCTCCACCCAGACATAGAGCCATTGACAACAACTTTCTGGCCATGCCTATTCAGCCAGTTACCTATCCACCTAGTGGTCCACCCTTCAAATCCATCTCTCTGCAATTTAGAGATAAATACATCGTGTGGAACCATGTCAAAGGCCTCACAGAAATGTAGGTAGGCTATATCAATTGTTCTTCCCTCATTGGCTGTTGCAGTCACTCTGTCATAGAAGACCTCCAGATTGGTCAGGCATGATTTGTCCTTAGGGAGTGCATGCTGGCTTTCTAGCATCTAGCACTACTGTGTTCCAACCTTGGTGCAAGCCAGGTGTGTGCAGGGTCATTGCAGCAGAAGCACATCTCAGTTCAGTGCCTGGAAAAATTCTTGGGTGTCTTAATTTATTTTATATGTATTTATTTGGAGATTATTAGATTTGTAAAAGAACCTGACACTCCATTTATAAAGTTTAGCCAATTACTGCACACAGGTTAATTCCAGACTAAGAAAGAACAACAAAGAAAGATATTTGACAGTCAAACACGGAATAGTATATGTTCAGTGGGACTTGGTTTTTAAAGCAGATGAAAATGCAGGCACCAAGAGATGGTCTTTTAAAATGAGACTCCTGAAGTAGTGTATAGCAGAGTTGGAGAAGCAGCAGCAGTACTCTGTAGTCTCTTTGTATGTGCATGCATGCACAGGAGCCAGAAGCACTCTGTAACACTAGAAAAATACTTTCCTAATATGAATAAAAGCTGCATATGTGTTACAAAACTCACACAGGAGTTAGTTTTGTGTTTTCTTCAGTATTCAAATGAAGACCATTTAAAAACCATGTTTTTTCTGTGTTTCTCTGGAGAAGCAAAGATGTTGTTCTTGTGTTCATTAAGGCAATTTGAATATGAGGGGTGGTTTTTATTAGCTAAGTAATCAAAAGCCATGCTTACTAATTTGTGGCCAGTGACGCGTGGTGTAGGCTGGTGTCCCTCAGGGTTCTGTCTTGGGATCGGTGCTCTTCAATGTCTTTATTAATGACTTAGACAGAGGTATTGAGTGCACCCTCAGCAAGCTCGTGGATGACACTAAGCTGAGTGGTGCGGTTGATACACCAGAGGGGCAAGATGCCATCCAGAGGGACCTGGACAGGCTTGAAAAGTGGGCCTGTGAGAATGGAAGGAAATTCAACAAGTCTAAGTGTAAGGTCCTGCATCTGGGTAGGAGCAACCCAAGATACGAGTATAGACTGGGAGAAGAACTCGTTGAGAACAGCAGTGCAGAGAAGGACTTGGAGGTCACGATTGACAAAAAGCTGGACATGAGCCGGCAGTGTG
>VWZX01002582.1:0-24894 GCA_013399015.1 Galbula dea | reverse complement strand
GAGCACCTCCCCTATGAGGACAGGCTGAGGGAATTGGGGTTGTTCAGCCTGGAGAAGAGAAGGCTTAGAGGGGACCTTATAGCGACCTTTCAGTACCTGAAGGGGGATTATAGGGCAGAAGGAGAGAGACTTTTCTCCTGGTCTGATTGCAACAGGACACGGGGAAATGGCTACAAGCTGAAGGAGGAGAGGTTTAGGCTGGGGATTAGTAGGGGGTTTTTTGCCCAAAGGGTGGTGAGGCACTGGAACAGGTTGCTCAGAGAGGTTGTTGAGGCTCCATCCCTGGCAGTGTTTAAGGCCAGGCTGGATGTGGCCCTGGATGACCTGATCTAGTGCATGTGGTGTCCCTGCCATGGCAGGGGGGTTGGAACTAGATGATCTTCAAGGTCCCTTCCAACCTCAGCCATTCTATGATTCTATGAAAATGCTGGCAAACTACACAAAATGTTATTCTGGCACTTCTAGGGAGAAGTTTTCACTATAATTAATCCTATTTGCATCTGTGCATCACTCCAGAAATGCTGTATTTTCTATAGTTACACATGTATCTTTCCAAGGTTGAACCCAGGACTCAAGTGTCTAGAATCAACTGTTTGTTGGAGAATAATTCAGTATCTGTCATAAATAGTGTGTTAATGTTTAATTACTGGAAGACATGCAGCTGCCTGGGCAGCAAAGCTGCAATAAGACTTCTGAAGCACAATTCTCAAATGTGTATGTTTATACACATGGTTTACTTTTGTTTTTAACTCCTATCTTCTTTCACCACAGAATGTCCTATGCAATACAGCTAATATCTGTGCCATCTAATTCGTTCTTTACATCCTAGGGTGGTTTGAAACTGCTATTTAAGTTCAGAAGAGAAAGTTTAAAAGGTCCAAGGCTATTTGTTCAAGAGAGACATCTTTCAGCCACCCAATCAGCAAACTATGTCACTTCTCTTGTTTATGTTGTTCCCCTGTGGTGCCATACCACCACAGTAACTGACAGGTCACACGTGTTCATGTGTAATACCTACAAACAAATCTAAAGTAACTTGTACAATGGTCCCTGTTTCCATCAATGAAGCCAAACTGCTAAGGCTTCTGGGCTTCATATGTTGTGTTGAGGGTTTCTTAAGAGTTCATTGCCAGCAGGATAAAGCAGCCCCTTCAGCCGCTAGTATAAAGAAAGGATGTGCAGTCAGCTAGAAGATAGCGTGGGTCAGTAAAACAAAGCAGACTCCATCTAGGGGTAGTCTGGATGAAGCTTCTCCATTTGTTACTAAGCCAGAGGAGGACTGGAAGGCAAACAGTGGCATAGTTTTAGAGACTCTTACAGGGATCTCACTCTTGGGAAGTTCATGGAACCAAATTGAATAAACTATGAATTACTGCCTGGTAAAGCAGGCTGCTCATGGCAGCTGAGTGCCAGTGCCTACCAAACCTTAGAAGCTGAGTAGAGATGGAATTCAAAGCATTGTTCATGTGAAAGACTGACTCTTCAGAACCAATTCACAATGGCTGAAAGCATGCTTCCCCAGCACTCATCTGGGCTGACATGGTAAGTATTTCAAATGAACACAGAGTCTGATGGATGAGGCAATATCCCTTAGGTGTTGTACAATATTTATGTAACATCACTCACTGCAATTGTGCCTAAATTTCTCTGTGAGTTCCTAGTGAGTTCAGATGATAGCCCTGAAAACAAATAGCTGTTAATTGGAAATGCTTGAATTCTGATACCCATTTTTTCTCCTTAAATTTTTAACCTTTAGGTTTTATGACTCAGCTAGTTTTACATCTGTTTGGTTAGTTTAACTCCTACAGGAGCTTGCACTGCTCCTTCTTCACTCTTTAACACCGAATTTGCACAGCTGAAAGGGTAGTAGTGGCCTCTCCTCCTCTCTTATGGATGTATCATATGGACTTTTTACATCAGTTTGGCCTAGAGTGGTGTTTCCTCTATGGGAGCTAGTTGGTGACTTGCAGACTCTGTAAAGTGAAGATTATTGTGGAACCTATTGAGTAAGAGTCCTTGCTTTGACATTAAGGGCCAGCCTGCTTGATCCCTCCCTTGAATCAGCTGTACATTGCCCTAATATCTTCAGTCATGGCCAAAAGATTTAATAGTGCATGGAAATAAAATATTATGAGTATGCACAAATATTTCAACATCAATGGCATTCCTTATAGAATGCTGAAAACTATGCAGGTTCCTATTTGGGGATTAAAGTATAATATGGGATGATTATCAAAACGCTGCTTCTTGAGTGGTCATATGTGGCTGAAGCCTTCTACATCAATAAATATGTATCTAGAAAAGGTAAATGGAGAAAGGTATTTCATAACAACAACAGTCTCCTGGTTTGTGTAGAAAAAAAGTTTGTTATGGAGCTATCTGAAAGGCTGTGCCTGGAATCCCTGCTGCCTGCCTTGCTCTGCACAAGAAATATTTTATTACAGTTTAAGGAATAATAAAGTAGCCTACAACTGAGCTCTGATGTTTGTTTATCTGCATTATAATTTGAGGCATGATATCATTAGGCTTAAGACTATGCTTAATGTGTTTAGTCTTCTTATGATTTGATGTATTCCTCAATACCTCAGTGTATTATTAGGTGATCTTAATGGAGCTTTTTATTACAGTTTGAGCTTTTCCATGTTTCAGGTGACTTGCCTGTGTTTCAGGCAGGGCTTTTACTGTACCTCAGAAGCTGCTTTAAATTCATTTGAAGTATATGTCACTATGGAAAAATCTTATGTATTATTGCATGAAATAGATTTCTAACTTGTACCATAGAAATTATAGTAGGAGATAAACCTGTGAAAATCCCATGGTGTTGGGTTTTTTGGTTTGGTTTTGGTGGATTTTTGGTTGACTTTTTTTTTCAAGGTAGAAAAGCAGATGACAAAAATGAGCCCATAGTGTGTCAGATTGCAGTAAGGTTCTCAAGGAAGCATTTAAACTAGATCTCTGATGCTCAGAAATATCTATCTAGAAGCGGTATTCTGTTGTGAAGTGTGAAGAGGGGAGCAAGGGAAAAACTATAGTAGACAAATTTTCTTATCCTTCTGTCTATTCTTAATGTCTAATAGGGAATGGCACTAGACTACTGAAGCAGCTGCATTTTCACATCACTGTGCAGAAGACAATTTATGTGAAATGCAGCATTGACTTTCTAGATAGCTTTCTTATGTCCTTCTATCTCTAGCTGTATTTTCTGAATACCTTGCAAATCATATGGAGGATGGGTCGATGTGTGCTATTTGTCTGATTCATAATTATAGGTTACCCTATTTCAATGTCATTATCAATGATCTCTGATGTCATTTTCCTTTCCATCCTCTGATCCACACTGTGCTGTAATATTTTTGTACATGAATTCCTTTCAAGGAAACAAATATTTTGGCAGCTGAGTTGGCCTATTTATTATGAATAATAGCCAAAATGTTTCCCTGGCTTTTTAAATCACACGTTCCACATTTTGAGTTGGAAGAGGGAGAGTAAAACCTACTGAAAACAAGGATTTCACCACCTGTAAAAAACCAGGAATGAACAATAATTTTTTTCACTAACCAGTGTGGGTCACATCTCCTGGGCCAAAAAACATAGGAGACAGGATCACAGAATCACAGAATGTTAGGAGCTGGAAGGGACCTCAAAAGATCATCTAGTCCAACGCCCCTGCCACAGCAGGATTCCCTAGACCAGGTCACACAGAAGCACGTCCAGACAGGTTTTGAATCTCTCCAGAGAAGGAGACTCCACAACCTCTCTGGGCAGTCTGTGCCAGTGCTCTGGCACCTCAACTGGGAAAACATTTGGTCTTGGATTCACTTCAGCTTACAGCCATTGCCCCTTGTCCTGTCACTGGGCTTCACTGAGAAGAGCCTGACCCCATCCTCCTGACACCCACCCTTCACATCTTTATAAGCATAGATGAGGTCACCCCTTAGTCTCCTCTTCTCCAAGCTAAAGAGACCCAGCTCCCTCAGCCTTTCCTCATAAGGAAGATGTTCCAGTCCCTTACACCATTTCCTACCTCCCTGTGTGCCTCATCTCTTCAAAGCCTGGGAGACCCTGCAGAGTGTCGGATATACTCTCAGAAAAGCAAGGAGTTGTGCTTATAGTGCAAAGTTTTGTTATAGCACTGGACTCTGGCAATTCATTCAAGTTAAAGTCTTTTTTGTTGCAATGAAGTTTACAAGATTGACATAATTGGTCTTCAAACTAGCCAAAAATGGAAAAAATCTTAGTACAAATAAATGTTGTCAATATTAACAAAAGTTAGGACTGTTCAGTAGTCCAAATAAAACAAATAATGGCATAAGTGATGTTTATCAGACACTTGTTTTCATGGCATTGTAATCTGAAACCCACAGAGATGTCCCTGTGTCCTGGTTTGGGTCAGAACAGAACTAATTCTGTTCAATGATTTTACTTTTTAGTTAAAACACCTCTGAGAAACTGCACTTTCTGAAACTAACAGCATGTTTTCATAGACACTGCCAGCTTCTAGCAGTGAGGAGGGCTAAAGTTTAGATTTACTACCAGGGATTGGTATGCAGAACAAGGTCACTGCCACATCTTGTGTCTCACGTTGGGGGGTGCAGGGTAAAGGATGCACTTTCAGGGAGGAGCAGACAGGACAGGTGACCTCAAACTGACCAACTGAAGTATTCCATCCCATATATGTCATATTCAGTATATAAACTGGGGGTCAGTCCCCCTTGATAATTATTCTTGGTTGTGAGAGTATTCTCGATTGCTAGCTTTGTAGTTTGCTAGATTATTTTTCCTTCTTGGCTCCTTTTCTCCTGTGCTTCGGTGATCCCTAAGTTCCTGCATCCAGTGCCAGGATCCAGCCCCTGAGCCTGACTCATATGCTGCTGAGGCCTTGCCACAGTATCAGTGGTGACATAGTCAAGGGGGGCTTGGGTTCGGTATTGGGTTTTGTACATATTTGTATATATTTATATATATGTCATTTTACATTATTATTATCATAAAAGTAGTTTTAGTTTTATTTTCCAATCCACAAGTCTCTCTGTCTCTCTTAGCCCCTTTCCCTTCCTGTGGGGTGGGGAGAAAGTGGGTAACAGGGAGCGTCTGTCATTGGGTTGGTGGTTGGCCCAGCCTCGACACCCTGTAATTGCAAACGAGGTACCGAAGTTGTGCTGAGATAAACCAGGCTCTGTTACAAAGGAACTATAAAGTCAGTAGCAGGGTACATTCTTCACAGACCTTTCCTTTTCAATAGCAGGTGTTTGGTGGTTTGGTTTTGTTTTGTTTTGTTTTTAAATAATGTTTTCATAGAATCATAGAACTGTCAGAGTTGGAAGGGACCTTAAAGATCATCTAGTTCCAACCCCACTGCCTGGCAGGAACACCTCCCACTAGATCAGGTTGCCCAGAGCCCCATCAAGCCTTGTCTTAAAAGCCTCCAGGGATGAGGCTTCCACAGCCTCTCTGGGCAACCTGTTCCAGTGTCTCACCACCCTCACGGTCCAGAACTGCCTCCTAATGTCTAATCTAAATCTACCTTTCTCTAGCTTGCACCCATTTCCCCTGCTTCTGTCACTATCTGACCTCCTAAAAAGTCCCTCACCAGCTTTCCTGTATGCTTCTTTCAGATACTGGAAGGCCATCAGGTGGTCTTCTCAGAGCCTTCTCTCCTACAGACTGAACAATCCCAACTCCCTCAGTCTGTCCTCGTAGGAGAGGTGCTCCAGTCCTCTGATCATTCTCCTGGCCCTTCTCTGGACTGACTCCAGCACATCCACATCCCTCTTGTAACAGGGGCTCCAGAACTGGACACAATATTCCAGGTGGGGTCTCACAAGGGCAGAGCACAGAAGCAGCATCACCTCCCTAGACCTACTGCTGGCCATGCTCCTCTCGATGCAGCCCTGGATACGTTTGGCCTTCTGGGCTGCAAGCGCACACTGGAGGCTCATGTCATGCTTCACACCCACCAACACCCCCAAGTCTCTTTCCGCAGGGCTGCTCTCAAGCCAGTCCTTGCCCAGCCTGTATCTGTGCTTGGGATTGCCCCGACCCAGGTGTAGGACGTTGCACTTGTCCTTGTTGAACTTCCTGAGGTTGGCATGGGCCCACCTCTCCAGCCTGTCCAGGTCCCTCTGGATGACATCCCACCCCTCCAGCCATACCACACAGCTTGGTGTCATCAGCAAACTTATTTTTGTCATGTTCTTTTCAAAACAAACCTTTACTAATGAACAGAAACATTTTCAAGTAAAAATCTTGACATAGCAAATCACAATGAACATTGGTTTGTTCAAATTCTGGAGCCTCAAAACATATTGAGATTGTGTTAGTTAGCTACAGATAATCATCAACATGCCTTAGACATCTATGGAAGTGATGAGAGCACAAAATTCTTCTGCAGGCAAATGCAGATTGACCACCTTCAGGTGTAGGTGCATCTACATTTAAAATGGGATGGAATTCTTGAAAATGTTGTAAAAGTTAGTGCTAGCCAACTAGGTTTTCAGAATCACAGAATGTTAGGAGTTGGAAGGGACCTCGAAAGATCATCTAGTCCAACCCCCCTGCCACAGCAGGAGTCCCTAGACCAGGTCACACAGAAGCACGTCCAGAGGGCCTCTCCTCCATAGAAGGAGACTTCACAACTTCTCTGTGCAGTCTGTTCCAGTGCTCTGCCACCCTCACTGTGAAGATGTATATTAGAGCATTTTATACACAAATATAGTATTTTCCATAATCTTTTTGTGGTTTTACTTAGGTTGCTTTTGGTCCTTTGAAGAAGTGGCTGTTTCTTCCTACACGTAACTATCATAAAAATTTTAACTTGCATTTACAACGATAGATATTTGCTCATCCAACTTCTACACTTTCAACTGTTTGCCTGAGGTCATTGGCTTTGCCATAATTCCCTGTTTGCTGCCAAACACATGATAGTATCAGAGAATAATGAAGTCACTGGAATAAATTAAGCACAGATTTATTTTCCTAATGGTATTTGCACATCTGTACAAAGCCATTGGTCTCATAGAATCATTTTAATTCAAAAGTCCTGCCCATGAAAGTATCATGTGTCAACTGAGTGTTTGTTGCAAGGAAGAAACATTTTGGAAATATTAACTAGGAATTTCAGTAAGGAAAAAAAGTGTACAGAAAATGTTGATGTTTACCTGCCACCTTACATCAAGGAGATCTCTGGTTTGTGTGCTTCTATGGTTCTGGTCTCAGGCAAAATTCCAAGGGAAAAAAATTGATTTGCTAACTTTTCATGCACTCCTCAGCCCAATTTCAAAAGAACTCTTTAGCTTTCTCAGATGGTCATAGGGTGTAGTCCAGAGAAGATGCTTTTGGTAACATTTAATGCAAAGTATGGATGCTTGATGCACTCATGACTATGAAACTTCTCCCTCAGTTTAATCTTTATGCATGGTAGTTTTATCATATTTCCATCTTGCTTAATTTTGAAAGCTACAGCAGGCTGTGCAGCAGGGTCATTGACTTCAGTGACAGATGAGTGAAGCATTTATAATGCTGAGACTACAGCTGGGGATTGGAGGAGACAATTGGCTGCATGATAAGGCACCTAGTGAGACTGCTACGTTATCACCAGCCAGAAGTGTGGAGTGGAGTAAGGGAAGTGTTGGAAAAATGACAGTTGAACATAAATAGGTGTTGGGAGGTTTTGTTTGGGCATACACCAAAGCCATTGATTATGAAGAGATTTACAGTTCAAGGCACTTTATTTACAATATAACTGAAGTCAACTATTGCAGTCCTAAAGCAAGGACTGTGATTTTTAGAGGTTTTTGATGGACTTCTGTGGAGTCACAAGCATAAACTTTGAAATAACACTGGATAAGAAAGGCAATATCTTTTCCTTTCCACATATTTGTTATGTTGCATTCTGCTCTCTGTTACACAAGGCATAAATCTGGTGCTAGCTCCATGATGTTCAAAGCATTGATCCCCCATATACACCAGTGTAACTGACAGCAGAAATGGGGCTAGGCAGCTTATTAAACTCATTAGAGGTTGAGTCTATCCTACCCACTGCCTTTTTTTTTTCAAACTTGTATTATTGGTTAGTCTCAGCAGAGCCTCACATGTCATTTTCAGTGCAACCTTTGCTTCTTTTTTCCCTTACAGTATATTTTCCCTCTTGTATTCTGCACAAGTAGATCTTGTAACACAGAACACCAGAAAAATGTGCCAAGTTGTTCAGGTGGGTGCCAGGGAGGAAGACATTGATCTGCACATGTGACCCCTCTCATGTTACCAAAGTGTGTAAATTCATAGCACTGATTCTTTTTGTTTGCATTGCTTACTTTTTTGGGGGGGAAGGGTAGTGAGGTGGGAAGGTAAATGTGGAATAAACAAACAGGTAAAAGAGCTGTTCCAAAATAGTCTTACTGGAAAGAAATGTACTGATTAATTTCAAGCTGTGAGGAGTAATAGTCTTCGACAACATCTAACCTTGCTGGGGAAGCAAGATCCTGACAAAACACTCAAAAATGGAATACTAAAGGAAAAAAAAAAAACCAAAACTGAAATCATGCATGTATGTCCAGAGGTCAGTCAATCAACTAAGGTGCTACCTGTATCTTGAAAGTCACGTTTCTTACAGTATGGGCAAGGTATTTTCATAAGTTCATATGTGTTTCTAAGGATAGAAAGACTCTTAATAATGTTTCTTGACTAGGGAGACTGTTGTGAAAGTTTTTTCTTTAAAAAGAAATGCATAATGCCTTTAATTTTTCTTTTACATGCTTTTAAAATGCATAAAAGCTGAATTTAACTGGTTTTGGTAGCCAGAACAGGCCTGCACCTTATCTCCCTAATATGCCGGAATTGAGTAGAGCAGAAAGAAGTCTGTAAAATACAAAGTAGCTTCTGCAGAGAGCTGGTATGCACATGAAGAAACACTACCAAGTATAGCTGTTATTGCCTTAAATATTTCCAGTATTTCTCTAGCACAGCACTAGTAATTTGTGGTTTACCAGTCAGGCTTCCATGCCTAGGCTCTTCAGAGAAAGTATCTGAGTTTATTTTCTACTGAGGCTTTTACTGTTATCTCATGTTCATAATTATGTAAACCCATGGATGGAAAACATGTTTAACATAGGTTTATGTACAAATGCATGTTACTTCATTGCTTGTGCAGACAAGAACAGAAAGGATGCACACTGTACTGAGGCAGCCCTTTCTGCCCATGAGCTGATGCTAGGATTTGAAAGCATTTCATTAAAATACTATTCACAGTTAAACACTTTGCATGGTACAGGCAACCACTAATTTTATCTCACTCCAGTTTAAAATTAGCAGTGACTGCTGAGCTAAATGCTGCTGAATAATAGAACTGTTTTGGTTGGAAGAGACCTTTAAGATCATTAAGTCCAACCATTAACACAACGCTGCCATGTCCTTCAGCAACAGACCTACATTTATTTTAAATACCTCCATGGATGGTGACTCCACCACTTCTCTGGGCAGCCTGTTCCAAGGCTTGACCATCCTTTTGGTGAAGAAATTTTTCCTCATATCCAACCTGAACCTCCCCTAATACAACATGAGGTAGTTTCCTCTTGTTCTCTCACTTGTTACTATGGAGAAGAGACCAGCCCTCACCTTACTACAACCTCCTGCAGTTAGTTGTAGAGAGCAAGAAGGTCTCCCCTGAGCCTCCTCTTGTCCATGCTAAACCACCCCAGTTCCCTCAGCCACTCCTCATAAGACTTGTGCTCTAGACCCTTCACCAGCTTAGCAGTAAATAAAAATTGCTGATATAAAGTCAGATATTTGTAGGTGCTCTTCCCACAAGAAGTTGAAGAGTTGAAGTTATTCTCCTAACTTATCCATAATGTTTTCACTAATGATGACACTGCTGACTAACTGTAAAGTGTTATCTGTGTAGCACTTAAGCAGCATCTGTGATTTGCTATGCACTAGAAACCTCTCCTGAGTCTGTAGTAAGAGGAAGGAATGGGTTACCATGTTTTAGCAGGAGGGAGTCGTTCAGCTCTCACCAGTTGCACGATTTTTTCAGACAGGCAGCATGTTTGCTTTGTAATGAACAGAAGAGTTTGACTTTTGGACTTCCTGAAAGGCTAAGGTATGTCTCAGGACTTAGAGGAAGAAGAAACTATTGCCAAAGAGGCTGTTAGGATGTAAAAAGCTGCACATGGAAGGAAGAAAAGACATAATTATTCTCCCATGCAAATGAATGAACTGGGAAAAACAAAGGCAAGAGGTAAGAGCTTATGCTGGGTGAGAAAGTGCAGTATAGCCTGTGGGGGAAAAAAAGTAGTGACCACGAGTTTACCTTTACTTCTTTAATCTTCCTCTTTAAATACTAGATTTTTTCACCAATTTATACCTTTAACAGTATAACAGTTAACTTTTGTTAACTGGATTTAGTATGTGGAGAAAAAAAAAGGCAAAAGCCCACATCTTTTAAGTAGGTTATAGGTTCAAGAGGTTACTTGGGTCAGTTTGGTAACAATTAGTTTTCACAGAGGAACTCTTAACCTCATCCTGATGCAAGAAGTGGATAACTTCATCTGTTTTAAAAAGTCATTTGTCACTGTAGGGTGACTTTGAGAGGTATGGCAGAGCTTCTGCAAAACTTAGGGCTCTTCTGGTCAACAGCAAACTGTCAGTTGCTTTCAGGGAGCCAAGAGTGCATGTCACAGGATGAATATCAGCTAGGGAAAGATTCAGATTTAAGTAACCTTTCAACTCCAGGAGTTTTTCCTTGAAGGAGAAGCCAAATACATTTGGAGCATGTTTGGATAGCTTGGTCTGCTGCCACCTTCATGGTCCATAAATGAAGACTTCATACTGTTGATCTGGTTTCTCTCAAAAGAATTAAGCTCTCTTCCCCTTTGAGCACACAGCAAAACAAAGAGAACAAACTGTACTTAAAAGTGAGAAAGCAGTTGGTGGAAAGGGCAATGCTTAGTCACTCTGCATTCTCTGTGATGTTTGATGACAGTCCATGAAAAATGCAGAGCTAGGTCAGCAGAAATGCTGAAAGCTTTCTGCTGTGGTGTGCTGTTAATGATCCTCATGGCAATCATCTTATTGATGTCAGACAATTCAAACACCAGCTATTCAAAGCTGAAATGAAGCTAATTAACCATCCACTCTGCTGGGGTTGTGCATGGCCAGTAGATATCAGATTCCTACAAATCTTGAAACTTCATAAGAAGAAACAAGTCCTTTTTCACCCATGATGTGAGGGGAAAAGTTTGTTAAATAAAAAGCAACAACAAAATATACCTTATCAAATTTCCAAATAAAACCCCATGGGTCCTGTTAGCTCTTTTCATAGCCAGCAAGAGGAGTCCTGGTGCTCTAGGAAACATCTGAATATATATTCTGATTGGTATTAGAATATATTATGTGCTAAAACACAGGATGCCCTCACTTCAATCTTCTAAAAATGGAAGAGCTTTTGTCACTTAACTCAACATGAATATTGCTGGTTTAGTGGGTGGCATCCCTGCCCAAGGCAGGGGAGTTGGAACTAGATGATCTTGAAGGTCCCTTCCAATCTGGGCCATTGTATGGTTCTATGATTGCCCCTCTTCAAGGTATGAGAATAAAATTACATTGTTCAACCTACTCTTTTTCAACTTTTTGTTTAGATTACAAGTAGTCTTACACACTAGAGCTGCAATAAGCTGTTAATAGACTTGAGTAATGAATTAAAAGTTAAGTATACTTAGTCTTGTTATTTTTACTTCATCTTCACCTCTGTGAACTAGTACTGAGTTACTCTCAGTTTATATAAAAAGCAGTAAGCTTAATGACAATAACTAAGTCCAACTGATTAGGGGAAAAAGGAAATGTTTCCCAAGGTAACTAACTAAGAGTTGCCTGGAAAAACAGTGGGAGAGGGGGAAGGCAGTGTTTGAATTTTGTAGAAACTTAGGTATAGGAAAAGGAGAAGGACTGTTTATACTGGACAATTACAATAAATAGAGAAACAATTGGGCATAAGTTCAAAAGGGAAACACTTAAAGATTCACTGGTAAGCTTCAGCAACTTAGCTCTGTTAATGTAGATTGGCCATAATCTCAGTTTTAACACTCTACCTAAGACAGGCTTGCAGCTGCTTTGCTTCATCTGGGCACAGCAAAGAGCTGCAGCAAGGCAGTTGCAGCATAGCAGTGAATCTAGTGTCCTTCGTGGTTACTCAGATAATGCTTTGTCCAGTGTTAGGAACAGTCTTAATACAGATGTGCAAGTATGAGAAAGAAGCACAATTGTCTCAGCTTTCATAAATTGTGCAGGTTTCTGCTTGCAGGACAAAGCAAGGATCAAGAACTCTTGGGCACTACATTTTTGTTGCCTTTTTTCTCCTGCCTGTCTAACTTCCTCTGCTTCTCCCCTGCCAGGAAAGCTTGTTCTGTCTCAGTCTCACTCTCCTGTATAATGACTGGCCTGTAAACATATGCCAAACTGTATGGGATAGTTATGTTACAGGCAAATATCCAAGCAGGGTCACAAGAAGACCATCGCACTACGTTCTTGTATAACTTGCAGAAGGCTGAGTTCACATGTTAGAGTCCTGTATAGGAATACAGTGTGGCCTGTTGTCAAGGCTTCAATTATTTTATTTATTTATTTATGTTTAGAAGAGTGGCATTTACCTGTCCTTGCCAGTTCCCTTTCTTTCCACCCCACACACTTTTGCAGCCACCAGTCCATTCTCACCTGAGATGACAAGGATCTGAAGACCTCAGAGATGGTGCTTGCCCCGGCTCGATTAATATGTGAGGAACAACTAAGACAGCAAAATGCAAAATTAGCATTCTATTTCTACCCCTTCTGTCCAGACACAACACACATGTCTCTTGCCCACTCAACAGCTACAGCTCGTGAAAGGGAAGGGCTGTTAGGGGACAAAGCTAAGTCTGGTGATCATTTAAGATGTAGAGTTCAAATTTGTAGGAAACTAGGCTTTGCCAGTCCTGCATGCTGTGGAACAGTTGGATTGATCCAATATCTAAAATGTCCTCCTTTTTCCATATGGTATTTTAATCTAAATTGACTTTATTCTACTGCCATATAAAATCACCTGCAGTGACTGCAAATGTATGGATTTCATCCTTCTTGCTTCACAGTTACTTCAGGTAGCTATTTCTATGGTTGGAGGTTTTAGGTTGTGTTGCTGGTTGCCAAGCACGAAGAAATGATCTCAGCTTTGCTGTGAGAAACAGCAACAGCAGACTCCTGAAAACATTGGTGGGAACATGGCACCTTGTTCTTTGTGAAGGGCAAGATTGTGCTGACTTGACTTCAGTTTATCAGCACTGTGCTTGACAAGTCACACTGGCAGCAGTGTAGCTGTAAGCAGCCTTGAGATTCACTACTGCTTGTGTGACAACACTGCAGAGACTGTGTCATGTGTGACCCGTGCAAAGCTGCAGACAGTTGGGGTTTTGGTGTTGCTCTGGATAGCATGCTGACATGCATGTGCAGCATCTAGTAGGAAAAAAATACTCTACTGTGGCCCTGTACTAACACATCTTTTTTTTTTTTTTTTTAATCAAATTACAGATTGCATATAAGCATTAATTTAAAAAGGCAGTCTTTCTGGACCCTTCAGTGTCCTTACCTGTAATATCTAATGTCAGCTTCACCACTTATTAAATGCTGGGGTTTTTTTCCCTTTTTGTTTGTGCGTGAATCAGGAGCACAGAACAGATCCTCATCTCTTTAATGGTATAAGCTTAACAGAAACCAGGAGTGTCTGCTGTGGATACTTTTGAAATGGGAGGTTTTTCCCTTGTACTAGTTTGCAGTACAGATGTACCTGCAGAGATGTTGCCAGCAAAGTGAGCCCCATGCTACTCTGCAGACACCCAGGGCAGTAGATCATATGCCAGGGCTGAAGGGCGGGAGTGATGAAGACAATATGTGATTTGACTGTCCTCACCTGGTAATCAGTCTCTAGAGAAGGATATACAGTTTGCTTTATCCCAGAGTGGTGCTGAGCCCATGTCAGGAGTGGGCAGAGGTTATTGGCATGGTGACAAACGCCTGTGCCTCCTACAAACACCGTGACACCTGGATGCACTCTGCGCTCTGCTTCTGCAGCTCTAATGTACTGCTGGACTCGAGTTGTCTAATGTGAGCTTTTAAAACTGACAGTAAACAAAATTGTAACCATTACATGTACAAACCCCAGTGGGCCAGGACTGCAAAGGAAAAGCTGCAGGAGCATGGAGGATCATTAATTTTTCCCATGGTGTTTGACTCGGCATGTGATCTTTTGGCCAGGAAAATACTTGAGGCAGCGTAGTTAGTAACACTTCTCCCAGAGGCTGTCATAACCATGCTTTAGACACTGAGTCACAGATGTTTACTCAATCATCATCACACACCCTGGTTTCTAAGAATTACACAGAGATGGGTTCAGCAAGACTCATTTTGGTGAATTGCCCTTTCTGATAGCAGGCACCCCGTGTATAAATTCTCCCCATACATTTTCCTGCAGTTCAAATTACAGTGCTTGATTAATTGATTTGACTGAAGAGAATGCACCAAGTAAAGTTCAAATGGAAAGAGTAAGCAGCTGGACACATGTTCACTTTCTTTCACAGTCTTGTTAGTTAATTTTGGCTGATGATTTCATGCAAACTGTGGTACTGAAGTGTATTCACAGCACTGTCTCACTGAATATAGATAATGTTCCCGAGCTGTTGGAAGTGTGAAATACATTTCGTATAGGGCCAAATTCTAGTCCTGTTGATATCTGTGGGAGAATTGTTTTGCTTTCAGGGGATTGGTATTTGGCCCTTGATATTCTCTTTGATAGTTGTTGGTTTGTTGTTTGTGGTTTGGAGTTTTTTAATTGTTATTTTTGACTAGAAACGAGCATTCAGAAAATATTCAATGCATCAGAAATTTTCTGTTCTTACATATATAAAATTTCTCTCAACAGCATGATTTTTAGCAAGCTTGTAGGATGAGTTTATAAATCATTCAGACAGAACACTTGCTTTAAAATTGTGGCTTATGCTCTTTAAAGGAAGTTGATATCATTGAATTTCAAAGGAGTAGGAGATTTGCTGCCTTTTTGTACTGTAAGCAAGCTTCCTGCTAGAAGTCCCAAACCTAAAGCTGGCAAAGCCTGTGATATATCCATGATAGCTCTTTGGTTTGAGGTTTTTATTGTGTGCCATCAACAGGCAGAAGCACACTTTACTGAATTCAGAATACTGACTAGCTCTGAAGTCCTACTGTGGTATTTTACAACCTTTCCCCCAGCAAAACTGTGTGTTCAGTGCAACTTGCCAATAAATGAAAATAATCTTCTGCATCAGGAAAGATTTAGACACTGCTCCACATTATTATTCTTTCCTTACGTGTAAGAATGCCACCTGTGTACCACCAGCCCATTGCCACGTCTCATGGGGCTAAGGTAACCACTGTCAGCAGGAATAAGCAGAAACTCCCCCTTCCTAAGGGGAAAGTCAGTGTTAGGAAGTGTTACTGGGAGAATGAGTGAGCAGTCTGTGCCAGGGACACTCTGTCACACTGCTGCTATTCCAAGAGCAGGCACACGTGGAAAATAACCAGTTTCATCCTGCTGTGCATTGCAGGAATTCTGTGTGAAACAGTATGAGTATTAATTGCTACTCTCAAGTGAAGTGACAAGGTCTGAGTGAGCAAGAGTTTTAAACAAACATAAAAGCAGCAAAGGCTAGAGAAGCAACTGTGGGTCCTCTAATTATGCTCCAAAACTATCAACCTACCACTCAGCTGCATGAAATGCATTTTCCCCTCAGTTTCACTAAACTTTCCTTCACTGTCAAAGACTGTATTCCTTTCTGGACAGCAGAATAGAGAAGTTAAGGTTCACATTCAGAAATTAGATGTGGTGAAACAGGTTTAGTAGACTGTACTAGACCTGCTCAAAATTAATGGCTAGGTTAGGGTTTAGCTTGGTGACACTTGGCAGTTAACATTTCACATTTCCCTCTCAGTTTATCCAGCCTGGTCTTTGATGATAATACAAATGCTGATCTGCAAACCCGACTTGCATTTGTGTTAAGGTTCACATTCAGAAATGAGATCTGGTGTTTGGGGTTTTTTTTCTTTCTAAACAAATGGTACAGAGACTGTGTAACACTCTGTGTTAGGGAATCGTAGCACAGCTGATGCAGTAGCTGCTTGGAAGGGCTATTCCTGAAGAAGTCTCACTCTTTACTACATTTTTGTGTTTTGTGACAGGAATAGTCAATAGGGATGGGAAGGTTCAGATTTCTTTCACACACTTTGGTTGAAAAGGATAAAAATTTCCAGCTTCTCAAAGGGTAAAAATTTAATAAAAACTTGTCAATGTGAATTTTGGAAACATAAAACTAGTAGTTGAATCAGTTTTGGAAAAGCCCACCTTCTGCACTGTCAGAACTACTAGCTACATCTGAACTGCACTGTGGACCTGACTCAGCCCATTTCTGGGTATTAGGGAGCTCTACAGTTGCACAGACTAGATACAAGGGTCTCACATTTAGGGTGCTACTGCACCTTTCCCATAGGGTGATGTGTCTCCAGAAGGGAGTTCATTGCATTTAGCCAGGATACAAATCAAAGTGAAACAAGTCACCCTTTCATCTCCATAAATTAGAGGGACCATGAAAGATTAGATAGAGGAGTCAAACCCCATGGGATTTGTGCCTATGTGGTCTCTCTTATGTATTCATAGCTGGCCTGATGCAGCTGGAGATGTGGCTGCTGTGAAGCTGCAGGATTTGGACCAGCCCAAGGCTAAATCTGACCAAGTCCTTAATAGGATGAAATCAGGATCCTGTATCCAATGTAGTGTGTTACAGCAGATATCACTCCTAAGCTGGGTCTCAAAAATCACTAAGTACTTTCTTTAAAACACCTGAACACTTTCAGTGGATCTGGGAAGCGTGGGCAGGGTGCAGGTTGCAGGTCAACTGTTCCTTTCACAGCCCACAACCCCACAGGAGGACTGGCAGCAACAAAAAAAGGTGTTGTCAACCTGGACAGATTGATACAAGGGATTTGACCTCTTTAAGTGTTAGAAAAGGGAAACCAAAACTCAATCATAGCATGTTTGTTAGTCTTTGTGTCAGATCAAATAATACCTGCCTCTATAAATCGAAGTGTATTAATGGATTTCTGTGGTCAAAAAGAAAAAAAAATAGGAAAACTTAAAGGAAGGATGACTAAAATATGTATATGTAGCTTGACAGTATATTTTCTTTTAGGAAAATCTGGAATAAAAGCAACATTTGTGCACACTAAGCAGATGTTTATGATTAGTTCTTAGTTAACATCACCCAGCTGGTCGTGGATGGCTTTATGGGGGAGACCATTTGAAAATGTCACATGCTTATATAAATCAAGAACATGGCAGTCATGGTGCCAAGGCAGAAGTGCTACATTTCTTATTTTAGGTAACTCTTTCAAATCACAGAATCACAGAATGTTAGGAGTTGGAAGGGACCTCAAAAGATTATCCAGTCCAACCCCCCTGCCACAGCAGGATTCCCTAGACCAGGTCACACAGAAGCGCGTCCAGATAGAACAGTGAGGTAGACAGTTGTCACTTAACACAGTTTTTCCAGTGATGCTACGATGCATCTCTCTGCATTGAAGTTCATTCTGAGGGTTAGGCATGGACATATCATATATGTATGCACATGTATCTTTTGTCAAATTTGAGGAAATCAACAAGTAATAAAACTTTAGAGGTGTTCTTCTAGTTGTAAAACTAGATTGATTCAGAACATCGTAATTGTAAATAGACTGGGTTGAATATAATTGAATAATATAATCTTTTGAATAATATCATTTCTTTACAGGTCAAGAGTGGAGATGGACTATGGTATTTTAGAAGTGTGAAGTATTCATCAGCTGCTTAAACTGTTTTCCTGTTTATGGAAAACATACCTTTACAGGAAGATTACTGATTGCATGGACAAGCATTACACTTTGAGATGCAAATAATAATTTTGTGCACAATAGCTGCCTTATTTTTTTCTCTGTCATAAAGTTTCTACAAAGTAGGACATATTTGCAGAAATACCTAGAAAATATTTAGCTTCTAGGTAATAGAAAATATTGAGCTCAAACTGATCCTACTGTGTGAGAAGGATGAATGAACGTGTGCCACTTGGTTCTTGATGAAATTTTATTGTTTTGTCTTATTCTTTGAAAAGTTTTGTAAATGTTCACTGTGTATTTACATAACATTGATGATGCTAATTCCAGCTCAGAAAAAAGTTGTCTTGCTCATCTGTACAGGCCTCCTGTCTCCTTGGCTTGATTTTCTACTCACAGGGATGCCATGATCTTAAGCTTGGAGGAAGTGGTGCTTGAATTTTAACCATCCCCCTTGGGCCCTCTCCCCCACCTTTTAGAGTCCCAACCCATCGGATCCCTCCAGGTAGGTCTCTGAAGAGGTCAAAGTTAGGTCTTTCAAGTCAGGGTTGCCTTATTACTTCCTCATAGGATCTTGAACTCCACCATCTCGTGGTTGCCATGGCCAAGGCTTCCCCAACCTTCACATCCCCAACAAGACCTTCTGTGTCTGTTAGCACAAGATCCAGCAGCACACCTCTCCTCGTTGGTTCCTCCTTCACCTTTGTCAGCAAGGTATAATCAATGCACTGCTTTCAGGTGTCTATAGAAGGTGTCACTGACTTTCTCTTCCTGATCAGGTGGCCTGTAGTAAATATCCACTACAGTGTCACCCTTACCCTGCCCCTTAGTTCTTAACGATAAGCTTTCAACACTCTCTTCATCCCCCACCCCAGGCAGAGCTCAATACATTCCAGTTGCTCCCTCACATAAAGAGCAACTCCACCACCTTGCCTTGTTGGTCTCTCTTTCCTAAAACATATATAGCTGTCCATTACAACATTCCAGTCATGTGAGCCATCTGACCATGTCTCTTTAACTGCAATTAGATCCTGGCTCTGGGACCACATCCACATCCCTAGTTCTTCCTGTTTATTCCCCAACCTGTATCTGTTGGTGTACAGACATTTCAGAGAGCTAATTGAGCAAGAGGGTTTCCCTGGAGGGCTGCAAGAAGATCCACCATAGTCATTGTCCTGGTTTGGGCTGGAGTGGAACTGGAAAGCAAGGTTACTGAACAGAATTAGTTCCATTAACAACTATGGCTGTGTATTTGAAATCAGAGCAACGGTGTACATGGGAGCTGGGCTGGTGGGAGCTGCTTGGGCATCCCCCCAGGTGGGCAGAGGAGAAGATTTGCAGGAGCCTGAATACAGCTGCAGCTGCCTCGTGTTCAATGCTGGTAAACCTGATACAGCTCCTGTTGCTGAATTGTTCCTGGTGCAACCTCTTATTTCCTTTACTGTGGCTTTGTTGGGAAGGTGCTTTTCTCTCAAGGGTATTTCACAGACACCCTCTCAGCAAGGGGCATATGACACAAGCACAGGCTTCCTTTCTCAATATGTGAAAAGGATGTGTCACCCTTAGCCAGCTGAAGGCATAAAATCATAGAATCATTTTGGCTGGAAAAGACCTCTGAGATCATTCAGTCCAAACGTAGACCTAACAGTACCATGCCCACTGCTAAACCATGACCCCAGGCACCACATCTACATGTTTTTTTGAACTCTTCCAGGGATGGTGATCCCACCACCTTCCTGGGCAGCCTGTTCCAATGCCTTATGATCCTCTTGGTGAGGAAATTCTTCCTAACACCGAAACTGAACCTTTAAATCCACAAATGGGACACTTTCGAGCAGCTGGGCACGCACCTAGCATAGAAAGCAACAGCTTTACACCTATGCCCCACCACTGATAAGGAACAAACCAGCAACAAATAGTTTCTTTTTTGCTTTTTTAACATTTCTTAATCTGTTTAAAGTGTTTTGATTAGTTTGTAATCCAGTAACATTCTCATATCCAGTAACAGTAACATAAATATGCCTCTCATTAAGGTGTATGCTAGAATGATGTGCTGACCTGAACATTACCACAGGGCTGTGCATGAGCAAGAGAGCTCCTCTGTACAGATGCTACTGGGACTCTGGAAGCAGAGTGAGATCTGTTGTGTGAAACCAACAAAGGCCTTGTTTTGCTCTTACCTACTCTGCTGTTATTCAATGTGAATCAAAAGCTGCTTGTAAGCATTAACCCCTTTTCAATGGAATAATGCTATCACAGGATGTTTTTTTCCAGTGAATTGTTCAAGGACAGTACCATGACTCTATTCTCCAGCTGAAATAAAGTTAAACACAAGTATACTGTTGTCTAAAAATTAATAGATTGTTTTTGTCTGTCCTCACATCAACAAGGAGACAGATTTAATTTCACATGTAAGTTTATATGTTTTTTTTTCTTTAACTTCATACTTTGCAGATGACATAGCTGTATATCTAGTAACTTTCAGGAAAGAGGTTTTAACTGTTATGTAGCTGTGAAAGCCTGTAAAGACGCAACAAAACACCTCAGCATTTGAGCTATCCATGTTTTGTAGTGTGGAGTGTTTTACAATGAAAACATAACTTTTACATGAATTTTGTGCTGGTTTAAAATTGTGTTGTTATTATATAGTCTAGCACAAGTCAAGGAGCTGTTCTTCTGTACAGGCTATATGGTGTCATTACGAGAACACTGATTTCCAGCATGATAGGCATTTGGGTTTTTTCTGGCCTCATTCTGCTAACGTCTCATGCAATGGAATATCCATCTTTGCCCACCTATGTGTGCAGGCATGAGTGCAACCTTGAAAGATGAGGATAACTTTCTGTGGTGGGTTTAAAGGCTCTTCCCAACCCCCACCCATGGCAGTTAAAGGAGAGGTCTCTGAATTGGAAGGTAAAAACTAAAAACAGCTTTAATAATAACAACAGATATAAATGAGACAAATATAAACCTATACAGGACCCGAAACACTGAACCGTCCCGATGCCAGCTTCTAGTCCCAGTGTTAGCTTCCAGTGGATTCAGCACAAACAGTCCAAAGTAGCAGCTCACGTGGGCAGCCCAACACAGAGAGAGAGCACAGGCGGCTTCCAGCAGCAACCAAATCCAGGCAGAGGGAGAAGAGAAGAGGCTTCCTCGTGGCTACGAGTTAAAACCAAAAGTCTCCCAGAGAAACCCAGCATTCCCCTGGCTTCCCCCCGCCTGGGGGGGAAGGGGGGTTGCAGTGTCCTTGATTCAGGAATCTCAGGATCCTTAAAGGGACAGTCCAGGCAAGGTGTGTGTGGGGAAAACCAATAACAGTATTATGTATGTGGTGGTGGAATATATTTTAGAAAATACAGTTACTGAACAGAATTAATTCTGTTCTAATCCAAACCATAACACTTTCCCTGAGCAATTACTACTATTAAACTGAAGCATAAATGAATGATCCCAGAAAACAGCCAGCACTTCCTTCTGTAGTGCAAGCAGTGTATCTAAATGATATCAGTAAAGCTGGTTATGGAAGAATTCAATCCATACTTTGGTGTGCAGAAATATGTAGTTGATAGATATATTACACAATCACAGANGCACCCACCCCTCCCTCCCTGGTGAGGAAGTTATAAACACCTATGAGGTCTCCCCTAAGTCTTCTCTTCTCCAGGCTGAACAGACCACGTGCTTTCAGCCTTTCCACAGAAGACTTCCCCTCCATTCCCTTCACCATCCTTGTGGCCCTCCTCTGGACACTCTCCAACAACCTCATGTCCTTCCTGTACTGTGGTGCCCAAAACTGCACACAGTTCTCCAGGTGAGGCTGCACCAGAGCAGAGTGGAATCAGCACCTCCCTCAGTCGGCTAGCAATGGAGTGCTTGATGCACCCCAGAATCCTGTTGGCCCTCGTAGCTACCAGTGCACATTGCTGGCTCATATTCAACCTATCATCTACCAAAACACCCAGATCCCTCTCTACAGTGCTGCTTTCCACCCTCACATTCCCCAATTGGTAAGTTGTTTTTGGGTTGGCCCTACCCAAGTGCAGAACCCGGCACTCGTCCTTGTTAAATTTCATACGGTTTATGACAGCCCAGTCCTCTAATCTAAACTCAGGGAAAATCTGTTAGCATACTTTCCTTCCCAAATTGCTTCGTTTTGTGTACTTAAACACAGATTAAATTAAAGCAGATGTTTCAAAACATATGAAGCCTTTGACAAACATATAATTGGAGGACTAAGGAATTAATTAAATATAGTAAACTGAATGGAAAATAATAAAGAAATCTACACTGGCTTCTATTGCCTTTCAAAAGCTTTCAAAGAAAGGTGCACCCACCACCACCACCACCATTACTTTTTAGACCATGTAATTGACAAACCAGTGCAAGTACTTATTTAAAAGCCAAGAACTAGCAGCAAAACAACCTGAACCCTTTCTCACAGCTGCAAAAGGTACAGCACCAGAATCCAAAATCCATGCTTGTTGTTGGAGTCATTCTTGCCTCTTTGTTTCCTGACTCTAACATGATAGTTCCCAATGAGATGGGGCAAAATTTTGTGAAGTCATTTCCACTGAAGGGGTGGATCTGTAGAATACCAGAGATCTGAGGAGATGTCTCAGTTCCTGCCAGGAATTTTGGCCTCCATAGTTTTCCAGCTTACTTTGCCATTACTCTGTTCCATTATTTTTTTCCACATTTGTAAGGTCTCTCCCCATTGACCATAAGATTTACACAGACTTTACTGTCAAAAAAAGAATTACTGAGATATTTTGTAAGTCTTCATATAGCCAAATATTAACCAACAGGCTAAGCAACAAATCACTCTGAAATTTTTAGCCCCTTATGATCAGCCAGCATGCAGAAAAGAGTGTATGGATCTGAAAAACCCCACATAGTAGAGGTAGTTAAACTGCCACTGCCAGTTAAATGCCAATGTAGTTAAATGCCAATAATTCTTTTTTAGTGTACAAATTTTTTCTTACAGACATTTCTGCTTTGACACCATCAACCTGGAATAATATTAGGCCACTGAAAAGAATAAGTCTACATATCGAAATGTCTTTAAATTCTTTTTTTAAAGCATAGAGCTGAAAATAGCAACTTATTTCTCTGAAGTTCAAAAGTTTATGCATTTGAGATTTAGTTGGCTAATTCTGTGCATAAAATAAAAAAGGGTAGCATGATGGTTTTGACTGTTGGGTATAAAGATCATTATGTTCATCCTGATTTCTACCAGCTGTTATTTGTTTTCTATTTTTTTGTCTGCTCAGTCAAAGAGCCTCATGTCCTCCTGCTATTGAAATATTAGGGAGAGTTTTGGCTGTTGACTTCAGTGGCAGCAGGACCAGACTCTTCATTATTGATGCTTTCTTCAGGCATTCAGAAAGAAAAAATGTTTGAAATGCTCAGATTCTTTTGGAGATAAAACCTTTTGGAAAAGTTTGTCATAAATATTAATCACAGTGCAATGGCTGGTCTATAATGTTCAACAGATGGTATTTAAATGGCTAAAAGGAGTCTGCTGTTATCAGTTCTGAACAAGTAATTGCTGTCTGCATTAGAGCATTTACTTTGTTTTGTGGTAATTAAGTTTTAACACTCTGGCATCAGAGGTCCTGTGGTGCATTTCCACTCAGTAGGAGAAATTCATCATCCCCACATGGGAGCTCAGCCCTGGCTCCTGTTAGCATGTCAGTGCCTGTGTATTGGGTTTCCCCACAGTGGGGACCAGATTTCTTTCTGTTCCTGGAAGGACTTGAGGTGTTGATAGTGGCTTGGTGGAGAGTTCTCACAAAAGGTCCTCTGCCATGTGGGCTTGAAAATCCATCGTGCCTCTGTGGAGTGAAGTACTGAGGGAGGGTGAGTTCAGTGAAGAGTATAAACCTTGGGGAAGCTCTACTCTCCATTCAGAGGTAAGCCTGTTCTCCTTGTTGTAACCCAGCCAGCATCTGAGGCAACTTCCCTCAAGGACACAGGCTTCTACCAGCAGCCCTTGACAGACCAGCTAAAATTTTATTCCACCACATTAAAAGAAAGATATCCTGATGCTATGCAGGTTATGACATGGAAAGAGACTTCATTTTTACAAAGGGTTTACATGCTGTTTCTCTACAGTTTTTGGTTTGTTTTTGTGGGGTGCTGGGATATTTTTGTTTGGGTTTGGGTTTTTTTTGCTGTTGTTGCTTTTTTTTAAATCTCTGTATTATGTATCAAAATGGCAGTGAATGATTTAGCTTGAAGCCCAGACCTTACACCCTATCTGAGCAGATGTGGAAATTACATGCTTTCCAATGTTGTGTGAAACTCCTGAAAATCTGAATGTGTTTGACTGCAGAAGTCCTCTCATGTGAGGTCAGTGAACTCCATCTGTAAGCTCAGTGTTCCAGTCTGGTTTAATTGCTAGTCTAGCATGTTCAGCAACATCTTCATTTCCATGTTGGGCCAACAGTTCGCTTGTATCTCTGGCTGAGTCAAAGCTACCAAAAGAAGACTGGCAAATTCAGGAGTTTTATTCAAAATAAGTACTCTGGTAATCAGTCTGTGAAGGGTTTATTCTTAACTTAAAATGTTGAAGTATGAATTCACATTGTTTTTGCTAAACAGAATCACAGAATCATAGAATCATTAAGGTTGGAAAGGACCCTCAAGATCATCTAGTCCAACCAATAGCCCTACACTACTCTTATTGCTAAATCATCCCCTGAAGAAACACATCTATCCTCTTCTTAAAACCCTCCAGGGATGGTGACTCCACCCCCTCCCTGGGCAGCCTATTCCAATATCTTACCACTCTTTCAGTAAAGAAATTCTTCCTAAAATCTAATCTAAACCTACCCTGGCACAGCTTAAGCCCATTCCCTCTAGTCCTGTCACTAGTCACAAGGGAGAAGAGGCCAACACCCGCCTCCCTAGAATGGCCTTTCAAGTAGCTGAAGAGTGTGATAAGGTCTCCTCTCAGCCTTCTCTTCTCCAGGCTAA